>CM069907.1:70119335-70557081 GCA_036172215.1 Camellia granthamiana
TTGGCCTCTGATGCTCGACCTTCATTTGTTAACAAGTAAGGCACCTTAACACAAACACGGCTACATCCTTCTTCATCTCCTTCTACCAAAATTGGCGACTAAGGTCGTGATACCTCTTTGTGCCTCTTAGGTGTACCGCAAGCCATGAATGGTGAAACTCACAGAGTACCTCCTCTCAACAAGACTCCGACACGAAAAGGCAGTCAAGACATGTAACACTCGAATCAGAATACACGTTCAAGCCCTTCCTTACCTTCCCACTAGATATTTTCTCCTGGAGGGTTTTTATCTCAAGGTTACCACTCGGTGCATCTATAACTCGGCTCATAAGTGTAGGTTGTGCAACTACCGAAAACAAAGTTGTCGACTCAATAGACTCGTCAAGATGCAAGTTAGACTCGCCAATAGCACCCAACATCTCCCATTTTTGGATGGCAATATTAGCAACACTGCTAAAGGATTTCCTACTCAAAGCATCGACCATCACATTAGCCTTCTCCAAATGATAGTGCAACTCAAAATCATAGTTTTCCATAAACTCCATCCTCCTCATTTGCCTCAAATTCATATCTTTCTGTGAGAATAGATATTTTTAAACTCTTATGATCAGAAAGCACCTCAAACTTCTCACCATAAAGGTAATGCCTCCAAATTTTCAAAGCAAACATCACAACTACTAGTTCTAAGTCACAGATAGGATAGTTCCTCTCATGTGTTTTCAACTAACATGAGCCATAAGCTACTACCTTTCCCTCTTGCATCAAAACATAATCCAAACCTTCTCGTGAAGCATCACAATACACTGAATAGCCGAAACCCCTCTTCGGAATAATCAACACTGGAGTAGTGGTAAGTCTAACCTTAAGCTCTTGAAATGACTTCTCACAAGTCTCACTCCACATAAATTTAATTCCTTTCCTTGTAAGCCTAGTCAATGGTAAGGCTAATCTAGAGAAATCCTTCACAAACCGATGGTAATACACGGCCAACCCCAAGAAACTACGAATCTCAACGGCATTCTTAGGTTGTTCACAATTTTGTGCTGCTTCTATTTTAGAGGAATCTACAGTCACCCCTTCTCTGGATACCACATGGCCTAAGAACTTCACTTCTTTCAACGAAAATTCACACTTCTTGAACTTAGCATACAACTTGTGGGCTCTAAGCAACTCAAGCACAACTCGCAAGTGTTCCTCATGCTCCTCCTCAGAGAGTGAGTAAATCAAGATGTCATCAACAAAAACAATTACAAAGCAGTCTAAGAACTCATGGAAGATTCAATTCTTCAAATCCATAAACATGGCCGGTGCGTTGGTTAACCCAAAAGGCATCAGTAGGAACTCGTAATGGCCATGCCGCGTACGAATTGCCATCTTTTGGATATCTTCCTCCTTCACTCTCAATTCATGATAACCCAATCTTAGGTCCATCTTAGAAAAACAACAAGACCCTTCCAACTGATCAAATAAATCATCTATGTAAGGAATTGGGTATTTGTTCTTGACAATTACCCGGTTTAGCTTTTGGTAATCAATACAAAGTTACAATGTGCCATCCTTCTTCTTGGCAAAGAGAGCCGGTGCTCCCCAAGGTAATTACAGGGCGGATAAAGCCCTTATCTAACAATTCTTAGAGTTATATCTTTGATTCACTCAACTCAATAGGTGCAAATCTATACGGTGCCATAGAAATCGGTGGCCAGACACTAAATCAATAGAAAACTCAATCTCATAGTGAGGTGGTAAACTACTGAGATCCTCAGGAAAAACATCCCAGTATTCACCAACTACCCTTGGCAAATCAACTCAAACTTCATCACACTCACTACCCAAGAAGGTTGCAAGAAGACAACTAAGCTCTCTTCAACCTCGAAGACCACATACTAGCAATGAAGCTCTATCGACTCTGTTCGCCATGAAACAAAAACAATCGCCATTTAAGGTACATATAGTAACCCTATAACGGTAACAATCTATGATAGCTCGATACGATGACAACCAGTCTATACCTAATATAGCATCAAAACTTGACATGTCAATCAACACAAATGCAAAAGAAAATCGGCGACTAGCAACCTCTATCTCACAACCCCGACACCTCTGTTCCAATACAATCTCACCACCAACAGGTGACTCTACACTGAGTAGGGATGCTAACTGAGCCAATTCTAATCCCAATGCTAATGCAAATGCAAATGCAGACAAGATGAATGAATGGAATGCACCCGTATCAATTAACACATTGGCAATAAAATTACGCAATAAGAAGTTACCTTGCACTACCGAAGGCAATAGCGTTATATCTGGCGTGGTAACAACATACACATGCCCTATAGTTCTCTAATCCACCTGCTCAGCCCTCGGAGCATAAGTTTGATACACAGATTGGGCCTCGAGGCCTCCTGATTGGGCCTCGAGGCCTGTGCTAACTGCGTAGGCTAGTGGCTCTATGTTTGCCTTGAACCAGATGCACCAGGTGTGCCACCTGATTGAGGGCAAAACCTCCTCACATGCCCTGACTGTCCACACTGATAACAGGTAGGCGGCTGCCCTCTCTCTTAACTTTGGCTTTGAGAACGAGCTACATACGGTGCAGACTGTTGCCCTCCTCCTTTCTGCGGGCAAGTTGGAGACTTGTGACCCAACTGGCCACACTTAAAACAAGAAAAGCCTCATTGATTAGCTCTCTCTGAACCCGAACTTGGCACAGGAAAGGTAAATCTAGATTGTGCAGCCTGGGACTGTGTGAGGTGGAACCCCTCTGCCTCTTATTGTCCCGATTCTCCCACTGAACCTCCTAACTCCTCTTGGAGCCCCTCATCTGCTCTTCCTCCACCTAAACCACGGTCTCTAGATGAGCCGCCGCCTCCACAAGGAGTTCGTAGTCCCTAATCATTGACCCAGCTACCTTGAAAAGGAGCCTGGTTCTCAATCTCTTCACGAATTCTGTAGAACAGTATTCTTCTGTCGCCACAAGTTCTGGTGCAAATCTAGAAAGGCTTGTGAAAGTTGCCTCAAACTTGGCTACTAATGAACTAAGCTGCTTAAGCTTCAAGAATTGGTCCCCCAACTTCTCTCTAGCATGGGAGGCAAGAATTGTACTGGAAGGTGTTGACAAAGGCCTCCCAATTCACTCCAATACACCCACGCGCATATTTCCACCATTGACCCACATCTCCCTTCAGTTGGAAGGATGCCAAGGTCACCCTCAACCCATCATCCTCGATACTAATCATCTCGAATGTCTTTATCATCTGCTCGAGCCATTCATCCACTTTCAAAGGCTCTTTAGGATCGCCCAAAAATTCATCCGGATTAGACCGAAAAAACTTCCTCTTTAAAAAAGATGGCCCTACTTCAACAACTTGGGCCTGGACTTGATTCTCAGCCTGAGAATGCCCTTGGATTCTCGTAAAGCTCCAGCCATTTCATGGGCCAAAGCGCCCATAGCCTGTTGACCAACTGGTTCGGCCACATTAGCCTGACCAACCCCTTCTTCCTACGCTGAAATTTCATTCGGTAATAGCACTTCATGCCGTCTAGGCTTACCACGCCTACCACCACCATGTCCACATCCTGACATCCTAATGAAGGTAACAAATAAGATTGGCACATTTACAAATGTGTCGAAGCTAACTCACTCACGTCCTAATGCGATGGATAACAGTAATTCACTCTACATAAGCACATAATCACATAAACACATACGAATTTCCTTTCTAGATAATGATCGTCCCGTGACGTTGCCAGAATTCCAGTTAGAAATAGCAGTGATCAAGTACTTTTCTAACAGAACCTCTAGAAACTCGTAGACTCAATCAATATCTTAGAAATTAAATCTCATACCCATATAATCATATAAGCATGTTAGTACATAAGCATACCATACATACAAGCATCTCTATCTAGTGAGAAAAACCCATTGTGGTAAGAACCACTTTCCACGTACGCAGAGTATTCAAACCTGGTATGCTTTGATACCAAGTTGTAACGCCCCGAAATAATTACTATAACCTATGCACAACATCAACAAGGGACAACAACAATAAAGTAATTATTGTTCATTGATTTCCAGTTAAGCTTTACAAAATAGTGACATATGACGATATACATTCACAAGTTTAACCCTGAATTTATAGCATATGTTACAACAAGAGATAAGATATGAAAGTAAAAAGGATAATAAATGCCCTAAAGGCTTATAACTTTCCAAGACGACATTTAGTTTCAAACAAAAGTGGATTTGAAGTCCAAGACAATTAAAGGCCCTTGGCCTGTAAACATATACAAAATCAACAAAATGAAGCTGTTGCTCCAAGTCCTCCCAAGATATTGCCTTGGCAGAGGCATATCATTAGCACCTGAAATATTTTTCTCACATAGAATGAGTCAAAGGCCAGTAGAAATAATCCAACACAATATATAAATCTTAACAAAGATATAAGGTAAATGAATATGCAATGCTTGCGCCAAAATATTTTACATTTTTTTCCAAAACCATGCAATGCCAAATTAGTATCATAGTTCATAAATCATTTCCTTCACAATAGAAAATGGGGTAGTGAATCACACTATAGGAATCTCAAACCCAAAACAACCTTTCACGGAAATTTGATCCGTGGGAAACCGTAAGCCGACATTCATGTAAACGTAGGCTATACAAGCACTACTATTGCCATTTTACGGATATTTCATCCGTGGGATTGGCACCCATATATACGCGCAGTTTTTAGGACTTTCACTGTGGACACTTAGGCCAACTTATTTCAACGAGACAATACATGTTTCCCAGATTCACCCATTTTTCTCAAAACAACAAACATTTCCAATTTATAAGTATGAGATAATGCTCAATAAAAATGAATGAGAAAATAGTTTCAATTTTCCTAATTCACATGCAATTTCTACAACAATCATAGCTATCCTTTACCGATAGCCCAAAATAAATATTTCTAAACAGATACACAATTCTCAATAAAGATAAACTGTCCAAATTTTCAAGATGTGAGTGATAATACATATCCAACTCCACCATCCTCATCAATATCAACCCAATTTCATATTTTCAACACCAATTCCATAATTTATACAAAATTAATATTTGAAACATTTATGGCAAAACCCTTTTTCTTTATAAATCAATCCCAAGGATATAAGAACACTACTTCATCACTACTCACCCTGATTTACAATTCCAACAACCATTTCCACAAATCCATTTGAAAACACCTCTTTTGATTTTTACCTAAAACCCTAGGTTTGTTCCAATAATTCCCAAAAATCACTAGATTGTTTAGAAATAGCAAATAACTAAGTTAAAACTCGTAGAAGGTGCAAAGAATCTCTACCTCAAGCTTACAAGGTGATTGGAGCAATAATGGAAATTCAAAGATGCCAAAATTTAACTTTGCTCCGATTAGAACGATGCCCACACCAAGCTCCATCTTTTTAACAAAGGGACATAGGTGAAGAACTCGACGGATCTAAGTGTATTTATAGAGAAAAGTAGAGAGAGAGTGTAGATCTAGGGTTTTTAGAAAGCTTAGAGAGAGAGAGAGAGAGAGAGAGAGATTTGAAAAAGTGATTCAAAAGTGGATGTTCACAAACTGATATACGCCCAGATCGCTTGAGCGTAGAAAGTGTTACTCAAGCGACCAGGCGCAATAAGTTGTACAGCTCGAACGCAAGAAGCTTCGCTAGAGCAAAGTATATAAACTCCTAGAAGTTTTACAGACGTAAGACCCACGCTCGAGCTCAAGGACGGCCATTTGAGCCAACACCGCTTGAGCGTAAGAAGTTTTGCTCGAGCAAAGAATACCAACTTCTTGTATTTTTGCAGACTTGCAAAAATGTTGGATGTTCACAATGACCGCTCGAGCGCAAGAAGTGTCACTTAAGCAAAGAAATAAAATTCTCAACAACAACAATTTGAAAAACAAGCTACCAACCTGTCCCAAATGCAACCAACACATCCCTAAAGCCAAGCTCAAAGAGAGATAAGGGAAAACAAGACATAAATAACTACATTGGACAATGAAACCCAAATCCAAAATATTAAATGAGTGGGTCTAAACCAGAATTGCTATAATGTCTTTCGATCCTATCTAAAGCCATATATATGAAGGATAGAACTACTAAAGATGCCAGAAAACTATCAACCTCCAAAGCTTCAATAATTTGACGATAAAGGCGACCCAAAACAACATGTTGCACACTTTGTGGAGACTTGTAGCAGCGCTAGAACTGAAAGAGATTTGGTAAAGCAGTTCGTGCGTTCCTTGAATGGCTATACTTTCGACTAGTACACAAAGCTTGAGCTAAATACCATAGACAACTGTGAGCAATTGGAGGCAGAGTTTCTCAGTGGTTTCTACAGTACTCGACGTATTGTTAGCATGATCAAGCTTAACAATACTTGCCAGCAAAAAGAAGAATCAGTCATCAACTACATTAATAGATGTAGAAGCGTTAGCCTCAACTACAAGGATCATTTATCTAAAACTTGTGCTATTGGGATGTGCATCCAAGGAATGAATTAGAGCCTCCTCTACAAACCAAAGACGCTTGAAAAGTTGGCCACATGAGCTAACGATATTGAGCTTAACATCTCAGCTTATGAAGAAAAAGAAATCCCAGTCGAAGAATCACAAGATAAAGTTGAAGCTAAAGAAATGTCATATATAACTACGGTGAGCTTTACTCCTTTAGACTTCGTAAGTTCACCAAATCAACAAGTTGATCTTCAAAGGTTATCAAATTCATAAGAGCTCCTAGATACCTAAACTTTCTGTCATCTCCAAAAATTGAAGCTTCCACAAACGTTCCTTACCGAACGAGCCTAAACTGTATGTTACTCCTTGTCCACATGAGCTGAAACTATGAATGACACACAATTGAACTACGTTTGGCTTGATACTATTAGGGTACGTAGGCAACTTGGACTCATATTCCAAGTTCAGTCAACCAAATAAAATAAAATAAAATAAAATTCACATATGGTGAGGTTTTGAAGTGGTAATCTCAAATCAAGACCTAAAAAGTTGCTGCTAAATCGTCTAACAAATCCCACGAAATCAAGTTTCGAGACCCGCTCACTTTTCATATTTTTGGAACGTATATGCAAGCAAGTCTCTAAGGGGCATTTGAAAGCATGCAAAAATATCATTCAATTACCAATTGTCACGTACTAGAAAGGCCTACAAAATATGACACAATTATTGATAAATCAAATCTTGCCACGAGTCTAATTTGTTTCAAATCTAAGATTATGTAGTGATTAAATCAAATATTGCCATGTGTTAAAATGATTCAGTAAGCCCTTAGTTAATCAAATTAAACCATAGTGATTCAGCAAATAAGTTTTTGACAAATTAAATTAAACTACTTGTCACATTGAGGTGGTCAAACCAATAAAATAATGGCACACCATTAAAGTGATATTTTGGTATTTATCTCTAAATAAATCATAGATAATTATAAAATAAGTTAAAATCTATTAAGACTTTCTTTTATCCATTCTTATAAATAAGGGTGATCTCTATCAAAATTTGAGACACAGTTCTACATATATAAATCAAGTTGTAGAGACAAAAATCTACATCAAGTAAGAGAAAGCTCTATCGGATTCAAGTCTAAAGCCCCGGAGGTCTATTTGCAAAGCCTACCAATCTCCATAAAGCATAAAGTTTCAAAGGATCAAATCAAAGTTCGTCATGAAATTCTTCAAATTTACTGTCTTCTTCTACTAAATTGATGAAAATTCTACAAATCTGATTTGGGAACATGCTGTCAAACCCTCATATCAAAGTTCTACAAATTTGTCATCTTCTTTGCGTTATTTAGAATAGATTTTGCCACTCAATTCAGAAATGAGCTATCAAACCCTCGAATCAACTTATTGAGGAGAAGAATCAGAGGATTTTTTTTTTTTTAATTAGAAATTCAATTAGAGATTGTAATCACATTATTTTAAATTAACAAATTTATATTGTTTTGCTCTATTGTTCTGTTGTTATTTTTACAGACAAGAAATTTGTGTATACAACTTATAAAAAAATAAAAAAATTAATTGACATTTTATGGGAACTTTGTAATTTTTTGACTAAAATATACACTGCCCAACATAAGCCTGAGTCAAAATATGTCAAATCCATTCGACCGTTTGTCATATCAGGCCTTATCAGTATTAATTTTAATAAGAATAGTGTTATTCTAATTCAAAAGTTAGACCCATTTTTCAAACTCAATAATATAACAATCTATTAGAATATCTAAGACAACTTTCTTTTCATATATTATTTAATCATTATTCAATCACCTCTGTTACACATTACTAGATCTAGAAAGTATATCTAAAAAGTAGGCTTATAAATTATTTTCCTTTCAGTAAAGTTTGATGAAGCTTGGGAGTTAAATGACACCAAAAATTATTTCATGTCATATGATAATGTTATAAGGTTGGATTTTCCTTCAATTTTATATGTGGATTAGAGCGTGTTGTTCATCACAAACTCCTTTTTTATGATTTGAATAATTTGTTTTACAAGACTGTTCATGTATATCATTCATTTAAAAAAAAAAAAATTAAATCAACCCGATCATCATTTATTAGGTAGATTATGGGTTAGTAAAAAAGCTGTCATATTACATGAACTATTAAAAATAAGAGAAAAGTTAGGGATCATGAAAAATTTATCATGAAAATGATCATGAAAAATTTATAATCCTTGGATTACCTTGATTAGTGTGTGGTGATTTATTCTAAATGTAATCTAAAGGTCACAAAACTTTCATGATTGTTTTCATGAAAGGTTTTTCATGATACCTAGCATTACTCTAAAAATAATTGATAATTGACAGTGCATTACAATTATTTATGATTGCAACCTTGGCCTATTAGAGGCCATGCCAAAGGCATTCCCACTGCCATATCATTGTTATTGCTTACAACATCTAAAAAATAATTTCAGGAATAGAATGAAGAAAATTAAAAATAGTTTTACGCTGTGTTTGGTTGGGGGATTTGGAAAGGAAAAGAGAAAATGTGTGTGAAACTAGGTGAAATATAGGTATGTTTTATTTACATTTCACCTACTTTTTCTATTTCCCTTTCCAAATTCCTACTCAAATCCCCTAACCAAACACAGCATTAGAGATTACTTGGTGGGCAAGTTGGCTGATTGTGTGTATGAAGCGATTGTAACAGGATTCGATACGAAACTAGAAAAATTGAAGAGTGAGGGGAAGCAAAAAGTGCACCCACGTGTTGATTTGTGATATTATAACGGTCAGTGGCATGGAAAGATGTCATTCAATGCGGTTCATGATCAATCATTTAATTCTTGGATTGGATTATGGAAGTATGCAATCTTTTTTATCACACGAACGGTTGATACTCTATGAAATCAACTAATGCAGCAAATGTCAACGTGGGAGGAACTAGCAAACAAGTGGAGTGGGGTTATTTTCCCTGCCATGGAGACCATGTTATAGATGCATTTAACACCAACAGGTCTTAGATTGTTAACAAAATGAACGATATTATTTTTGAAGGTACATTCATTTCTTTCGGTCGCAATTGATATTGCAAGGCATGTTTGTTCTCAATTTCAAGCAAATAAATGAGTTACGTTCTGAACATGATGTGATTTCCATCTAAAAAAGTAGATAAAATCTTAATGATTGTGTCAAACAGGACTTCTACATGCAGATGAATCGGAGGTGCTATATTTTCAATATCGTCTGTAGAGAAATCGATATTTACACTCGATGACTTTATCATATTATGTTCAGTTTTAAAAAGGCCACTTCATAGGCCGAGAAAGAATAGAATACTATCTAAGAGAGAGAAAATAAAGCACATAACGTGCAGGAGACGTGAAAATATGGAAATTTACAACCAAAAATCATACAAAGAGTCAATCTAGATTGTTAACAATCCGTAATAGAATTGTTGTCAAAGATAGTTTATTTTGACATTTAAAATAAAATAACGTTGTCAATGTTACATAAATTTTCAATGGATGCATATTTTCTTGGTTAATGTGTTCGCGTCCATGTGTAGTCAAATAATTTACATAATAATTTGAACTTTTATATTTGAGTATGATTCACAACAAATTGGAGCGTTTACATATTTCTTTATAATTTTTGTTCCACATAATTTCTTTTCATGTCTTGCTGCAGTTGTTAAATAAATTGGCTTGAATACATGGTTTGTGGTTTTGTATTTTTGCCTTAACTAGTTGTTTTCAATGTTACTAAGTGTTTGCTCTTTTTATATATAGCAATGTAATGCATAAACAAAATTATAAAAAAAGTTATAGCACCTCCGTGCTAAAACATTTCTCTAATGCTTTTATGCTACATCACACGCTTTTTTACACCAGATGCTATGATTTTGATTACAAAATAGTTGGACTGCTAAAACAATCTAACATGGTCTAAATGATATTACAATTGCAAGATGCAAACGATTAATTTCCAATCCAGATTGATGTTTATTAAGTAATGAAAACATAATTCATAAATAGAAATGTATCTAGAAAAATAATTTCCTATCCAAATTAAAGTGTCAAAACTATAAAAGACTGATTAAACAAATACAACATTTGTTGAGTGAGTAGGAAGAATACCCATTGACGATAAACTGAATTGAAAGAGCCTTAATACGAACTAACAGAAGAAAAAGAACTTTAATGAGGCATTAAAGAGCCTTCAAGCATCAGGATGCTTTCTAGAGATCTTCCCTATCCAGATCTATGGAGATTTTAGAAGAGTATGCCACCTCAATGAGAGGCGATCATGGGATTGAAATTGATTTGAGTTGAAGAAAATTCAATGGCCCGTTTGAGGTAAACGACTTACATATGTTTTTGTTTTTAATTATTAAAATGATTTGCTTATATACATATAAAATTGGAGAAATCTATAATGAACACTTCGGTGTTGAATTTTGATCTCACAATCAATCAGACCTCTTTACTGAGATCCTAAGAACTAAGCTATGGAGCATGTGTAGAAATAAAGAAACTCAACACCTACACACAGAAAAATAACAAAACTAGTGACTCGTCTACCAAGAGGCATTTTGACGATTAAGTTAATCAACAATTGCACAAGATAATTGGCTAAAATAAACAACTCTCAAGAAAAAAACATAAATTAGACCTATGGGGTACCTACATTTTATCCTATTCAAAATAGGATCAACTCTCTTTAAAAGTCCAATCTTACCCAAACAGATAATATAATTTTAACTAGGACTCTTGTTCTCTATCCGATCATTTGAGACTCCGGTGTGATCACATCACACTTTGGATAACTAGGATCATCCACGTATAATCTCGGCTAACAACTTAGACTACGTGGACAACCCAAAAAATGTCCCCACAAACACCTGTTAAAAAATAAAACTACGCAAAAATATATTTCAATTAACAAATCAGTTAATTTTATTGTTGTATAGAAGAATAGTTAGGAATTTTATTTTTTCTCTTAATTCTATTAAATAAAATTTTTTGATAAGAATATTTGTAATTTTCAGAACTACAGGGCAAATCCATATTTTAAGAAAATCTCAATGGGTACATTTATAATTTATCCAAAAAATTGTGATTTATTGTTGAACTTGTTATAGAACATTGTGATTATGTTACATATATTGTAGTAGAGTCACATGATATTATGCACCATTTCAATATAGGGTTGCAAATGAACAGACTCGTTCGTGAACAGGCTCGAACTCGGCTCAATAAGAGCTCGTTCGAACTCGGTTCGTTAAATTTTTTTTTACGTTCGAGTTCGAGCTCATTAAATTTTTAATAAACAAGTCCAAACATTCTAATACTCGGCTTATTAGCTGGCTCGTTTAATATTTATTATTTATATATTAAATAATGTAAAATGTGTAAAAAATAAGATAAATATGTTATTTATATATTTAAAAAATATAAATGTAAATAATAGTTGACTATAGATAGTACATGTATATAATAGTAGTAGTAGATATTATTATTTTGATAAATGTTGACTCTTTTTTTTTTTTTTTTCAGAATGTTTATATATTGTATATATAACTATATAATCAAAGTTTTAATGGTAACTTTAGTCTTATACGCAAGTATGAATTTATAATTTTTTTAGCTCGTTAAGGCTCATGAACAGACTAGAGCTTGAATCAAGCTTAAGCCAACTTGGCTCGAATTCAGTTCATTAAATTTTTATTGAGTTCGAGCTCAAGGTCGAATTCGTTAAAATCTTAATAAATATGCTTAAACATACTAAAGGCCGGCTCAATTCAGCTCGTTTGACTATAAATTTAATTTAATTTAATATAAAATTTTGTGAATAAATTCAATAATTTTTTGAAATGTTGTGATTAAAATGATTTGTAACTTACTAAAATGATTTGCAAATTTTGTGATTAAATTTAATAATTTCAATCGTATCAGACCACATTATTTATTTATAATTTAATCAAATGTTCATAATTATGGGGTGTTTGGGAAGGAGGTTTTTTGGTTTTTTTTACTAAAAAATAAATTGGTTACAAAATCAAAAAAAAAAACAAATCCAAACAAAATATCATATCAAACCCTATAATCATTTAACTTTTTTCTCACAAACATCATATCCAAGCACAAAAAAACTCAATTATCTTCCCAAACACAAATTTTTTTTTCCTCCAATAATATCCTACAACTAAAAAATTTTACAAAAAAATTCACTTCCCAAACACCCACAATATAGACTACAATAGTCACAAGTTTCATTTTTATGTACACATTATAAATTTATTATTTATAACTTTCACTGCAAAAATTTATAATTAATTTTTTACAATAGGATACTTTTTAAGTCGTGTCAAATGTAGATTTCTTCAATTTTATATGTATATATGCAAATCATCTTACTAATTGCAAAATAAACAAATAAAAGAGATTGTTAATGAAGTGATTGTTAGTGAGATGATAGTTAATGAAGAGATTATTAATGTGAGAATTATTAGTGAGAGATTAAGTAAAAGTGTGTTTATTTTGATAACAGTGCGGGAGAAGATTGGTGATGGGATTGTTAAATTATTTTTATATAAAATAAATAAATAAATTATTTTTATATTAAAAAAATTAGAATAAATATTAAAACAAACAGGTGTTTTTTGGCCGGGTAGCTATTTTGTAAAAAAAAAAAAAAATATTACATTGTTTCAAACAACCGACCGGACGACCAGATAGATTCAATCCGCTTACTATTTTCTTAATCCTACCCCTCTCATAGCTATACTAATCTGGTCTCTGAGGAGGATTGTGAATTCGAGTGGAATGCTAATCTAGTGCTTATATGAATCAACCAAATATAAATTCATGGACCCAAGGGCTCGTTTGATTTTAGAGATAGAATGGAGGAAATTAATAATGAGAGGATTAAGTAAAATTATATTTGTTTTGATGATAGTTGTTGGTGTAGGGATTGTTAAATTATTTTCATATAAAATAATAAAACAAATAAAAAAAATATAAAAGCATTAAATATTAAATATTAATGTTCAAAAAAAAAAATGCCCAATATGTGAAAAAAAATAATAAATAAAATAAAAATAAAAATAAATGAAATATGATTTTTAATTAACAAAAAATAGAAAAAATTAAACTTTAATGTTCAAAAAAAAAATACCCAATATGTAAAAAGTAAAAAATAAATAAACAAAAATAGTTTGGCGGACTATTTTCTAATATTAAGTCACAAGCTCCTATCTTAATCCCCTCTCTATCTCCCAAAACAGACAACACATTAGTGAGTCTTACATTCATATTAAGCCCAATCCCCCCCTCTATCTCTCAAAATAAAAGGAGCCCAACAGTCATCTTAGGGCCCGTTTGCTTTCAGAGATAGTATATGGAAGGGATTTATAGTGAGGGGATTAATAGTAAGGTGATTGTTGGTGAGGGGATTGATAGTGAGAGGATTAAGTAAAATTGTGTTTGTTTTGATGATAGTTGTTAGTGTAGGGATTGTTAAATTATTTTTATATAAAATAATAAAATAAATAAAATATATATATATAAAAACATTAAACAATAATGTTAAAAAAAAATGCCAAACATGTAAAAAATAAAATAAATAAATAAATAAATAATAAAAAATTTCCAAAAAAAATAAAACAAATAAAATAATGATTTTTACTTAACAAAAAAAAATAATAATAAACATTAATGTTCAAAAAAAAATTCCTAACATGTAAAAAATAAATAAATAAATAAAAATAGTTTGGCAGACTAAAATTTTAATACCACCTCTACCTCCTTTATCACAATCTCCCTTCCAAGGCCAATCTTAATACCAAGAGACTAGAAGTCTCCTCCCCATCTCTCAAAACAAACATGATATATAGTGAATTCCACCTCACTATCAATTCTAATTCCCTCTTTATAACCCTTATAACCCCAAACAAATGGGGCCTTAATGAACGAGGGGCCATGCTCTCCTAAAATATCCACGAGATATGAACAAAGATGATGTCATTAATTAATAATTAAATTGTTGTTTGGAATGATTTATGCAAGTGTATTTTTTAAAATTTTAATTAAAAAGTAGAGAAAAAATATGTATGTTTAGAATAATTTTTATTTTTATTTTTTTTGAAAAAAATATGTAATAAAATATTGTAGCAAATATCAAAATTATCGGATTACCCTTGCTGACTTTCCGTGCATTTCATTTTTTTTTTTAATGGAAATATGCAGCTTACATCGTGCCACGTTTTCATTTTGCTGGAGAAATGCAATGCAGCACTGAGCTGTTATCATTGACTTTTTTTTTTTTGTTTTGACCTCACAGACTTCCCGTCCAAAAATCCTAAACAGTATGAATTTTTTTTACAGTTGTGCTAGGGACCCCAGCACCCCTAGTTTTTTTTCATTGGCCGGTGTTTTTTTTTTTTTTTTTTTTTCAATCACCCACAGCCACGTGGGGCTGGGGGTCACTGGGAGTGGGGGTCTGCCACATTTTTCTTTTTCTTTTTTTTTGTTTTAGTTACTTTTTGACTTTTATAAGTGATGTCAAACATCTTCTAAATATTATCTAATTGTTTACCAATTATTTTCTTAAAAAGTGAACATGTATATCTTTTTTCCTCCTGACAACCACTTTATTTGTAATTTTGATTTTGTCTTTTTTTTTTTTAAACTGCTGACATAATTTACTGTTGCCATCAATATTTGTTCTCAGCCAAGGCGTAATTGGCAAAATTTAGAACATTATACGATTTAATATTTAATTTATGAATCGGAAGAACATTAATTATTAAATAAAATTGAGAATTCTAAAATAAACAGTCACATTGTAAACACTATTGTAAGCCTCCGGGCATCAAACATTAGTGTTCTCCCACAAGAAGTCCAGATGCAATTTCCACCACTTCCGTGTCAAACAAATTTAAGAATTATTTTATTTTATTTTGGCTCACTCATTTTTTAGAGTAATGATCCTCATAAATCTAAATTACTTATGATGTGAACCTCGCATATACATGAATAGATCACACACATATGTAAAGATCAAGATCAATCTCACATGTACATAAATAGATCACACACATACATATAGGCGAAGATGAATTTAGAAGTGTGAGAGTCATCCAAAGGGGTCCAAACATTTCTCCATTTTTTATCACTATTATCCTGGTCAAACTCATCCTTTGATGATATCTTCAACGAAGCATCCGAGGGAATTATACGATGAGCCACCTTTCGTCACGGCTACCCTGCTCTTCTCGCTCATCTTCTTCACTTTGTGCTTAATTTCATCACTACCGCCCATCAATTGCCTTATCCCACTACTTATCTCCTCCGCCGTCACCATCACCGGCATCTCCTTCATCCCAAAATACTTCCTATAATCCATCTTTATCTCTACCGCCATTCCGAACTCCCTCACCAGCTGGAAAGCATTCATCTGCTGCTCCGCGTACATTGGCCATGTGGCCACCGGCACACCGCACCACAAGCTCTCCAACGTCGAATTCCATCCACAGTGCGACACAAACCCTTCCACCGCTTGATGAGAAAGCACCGCCACCTGCGGGGCCCACCCTATCACTTTCCCAATCTCCGCCGTCCGATCCAAGAACCCTTCTGGCTGAACATTCGTCGGATTTTTGTACTCTTTTAGAAGCTCAATCTTTCCTTTGAGTGGAGGCTGACGTAGGGACCACAAGAACCGATGTCTGCAACTCTCAAGAGCACGCGCTATCTCCTTGACCTAGTCCCCATCGAAGCTTCCCATGCTTCCGAAGCAGAGGAACACCACCAACGACGGATCCTGGTCGTCCAACCACCTCATGATGTCCGCTTCGAATTGGCTGTTTTGGGCCTCGTTTGGGCTGCTGCCTTTGAGATTGAGTACGGGTCCCACAGGATATATTTTTGGGATTGTATGGTCGTCTCGGAGGGACTTGAGAGCATGGAATTCGAGCTCCGTGAATGTGTTGACTATAATACCTTCGGTTTCTTTGCAGTGCTTAGTGATATTGATGAACATGGTGAACCCGCCTTCCTTGTCGAACAAAACAGAGGCAAGACCTTTGCAGGGATTGGGTTGGCATAAGCCGGAACGTTCAACTCAACATTCGAGTCTTTCAACTCAGTGATGTCTTGTTGAAGGGTGTCGATATGGAACATGAGACCCAGGAAACCAGCACTAGACGTGAAAAAGACGTAGGTCAGGACGCCGAACTCGTTTGCCACGTCAATCATGGACGTGCAAAACATATCAATCACAAACCCAACGAGTCGTGGAATGGACTGAGTCTCAGACTCAGACTCGGGCTTAGAGACTATCTCGGAGACAGGGTCTCTGACGGGAGTCTGGTGATTTTTGATGTAGTCATAGAGCAAAGAGTCGGGGGTCTTGAAATTGGGATCAGCTGTTGTTGGCTATATATTTTGTATAAGCCAATTACAGTTCGACACGTGGCCAGACAGGGGCAATGCGGGGAAACAACTCAAGTCCTCAATCAGAATCACACACGTGGCAGTTAGTACTGGTTTTTGTAGATCTGAATAGCACTGGATCAGCAAAGAAATGCAAAATAACATGGCTTCAACGGTTACTCATGTTTAAATTCAAAAACAGGAGGGAAACCTAACTATAGATATGGCATAGTGGAGCTAACTATAAGGCAACATAATCAGCAATCATGGAAAGGTGGTTCGACGGTTAGAAATGCAGTTCGACGGTTGCCATTGAGAAGTATAAATAGTAGAGAAGGCCCCAGAAAATGCCCCAAACTTAGATCTAGAAAACCAGTTTATATCTACTTTAGTTTCTTTCCAGTTTTTTTTACATTTCTTGTTCTTTACATTTCTGTACTTCAAATTCATGCACCGCACTTCGTTCATAGGAGTAGTTACAAGTAGATTGTTGTTGTAAACCTCTACGAGGCTGATTTGGATCTTTGTAAGTCTTTCATTTTACTTAATGAAATATTACAATTGTTCTTCCTTTAATTATTGTTTACTTAATTTTCCTAAATAAAGCCACCACTAAAAGTCCTCTTCATTGAGGCTGAAAGAACTAAAACACAATCGTTTGATAATTGGTTGGCAATTAACATTCTGTAAGGACTGATTGATCCTTGCTGGCACGCTCACAATTACAAAAATAACCTTCGAAAGTCAAGAAGCCAACATATATTTTTGGCACGCCCAGTGGGACTTGAATTAAAATGGCTAGACGTAGGAGACAAGGAGAAAATGAACGCTTGGAAGAAGGCGTGGAAAGAGAGGTAGAAATGCCTAATCTAGAGGATAATGTGATGACACATCCTGTGGAGGTACCTGTTTTATCAGAACTTATAGTCGAACAGACCAGTACTTCGGAACAAGTACCGCATGTTCAAAGTATTGGACGAGGTCAAGGAATTGGACCATCTACTGTTCCATCTACTCAGCCAATGAATCCATGGGGAGGCTTAGTAGATGTCATGGGACAGCAGTTAATGAACACCATGGAAAGGTGGGCAACATCCTTTTTGGATCGAATGAATACTGATCAGCATATAGAGGAAAATTCAAATGTCCCTCAGCAAAGATTAGCTAGAGATAAACAGCCTATGCAGAATAATGGACATGCTAATGGTCAAACTAGTAGCCAAAACCATGAAAGACCACCACCTCAGTCTTGGTATGAGCCTCTTTCGAGGCCTATGGCAAGTCAAAATGCCTCATTACTTAACAGTGAAGCCATGTAAATTGGTGGATCTAGCCCAACACAAGATAATGGCATAAGGATGGTTCCAAATGCCATGTTCGAAGCCATACCTGGCACGAGGGGGTTCACTAATCCTTTGTTCAAATTTATACTTGAGGGGTTGGAAGGTTTTCCTACAACTGGAAGAGACACAACACCTGTTCCAACACCTTTCACAGGTCCTTATGCAGGACAGGCTCAAAGGGGTCACCCATACCCTCAACAGCAGCTAGCACCACAAGGACAACCGGTCCCAAACATACCACCCTATGGACCAAGAGGACCACAAGCACAAGGTTGTCCACCAAATCCTGTGTTTATTCCTCTAGTAGTGGTTCAACAAGCACAAAATATGGTCCCTAGGGACCAAATTACTGAAATTGTTAGAGAGATGTGTGGACCAGTGGCTCGGGGGGTTCAAACTCTTGTGTATATGAAACCATACCCAGAATGCGTAGATAGGGTACATGAATACCCAAGAGGCTTCAGGATACCAGACTTTGCCCTTTTTTATGGGAATGGAAACCAGTCAACGGTTGAACATAAACCAGTCAACGGTTGAACATATTGCTAGGTTCGCTGCTCAATGTGGTGAATTTACCAATAATGACTATATGAAGTTAAGATTGTTTCCAAATTCTCTAACTGGGGCAGCCTTTGTATGGTATATTAATTTTACACCTGGCTCTATCCAAACTTGGCAACAAATGGAGGATGCATTTCATGCTCAATTTTTCCAAATAGAGCCAGAGGTTTCCATGGCAGACTTGGCAAGATTGAGTCAAAGGCCTGATGAGAAGGCTACTCAGTTTATTGCCAGATTCAAAAGAGTACGAAATAAATGTAGGATCATCTTACCAGAGCCTAAATTTGTGAGATTGGCTCAAAATGGTCTAGAGTTTAGGCTTCGAAAGAAGTTTGACTCAACTGAGTTTAGAGACTTAGTGGAATTAACCTATAAGGTGTCTAGGTATGAAGCATTACTGGAAGAAGAACAAGATCGAAGTAATCCATTATACAAGACGTATTATAGATATCCTAATTATGAGATTGATGTAGCAGAGATTGTAGGGAAAGAACCTGTAATCTGTGAGGCATTAATTCATAAAGACACAACAATTGACCAGTAATTTAAAAAGAAAGACCTTCATAGGAAATACTCTTTTGATCTGACAAAGGCAGATGACATTTTTGATCACTTGCTTGCTGCAAACTTCCTGAAGTTACCAAAGGAAGTTAAAATTCCATCTACAGAAGAACTTAAAGGAAAAGTCTATTGTAAATGGCATAATTCTTGGTCTCACTCAACTAAAAATTACATTATTTTTCGAGACAGGATACAGGAGCAGATTCGAAAGGGAAGTTTGAAATTCCCAGCTAAAGTAGAAAAGGCCATGGGGATTGACACTAATCCATTCCCAGAAATTGAAGAAGTGGCAGCCAATGTTATTGTGCCAAACTTCCAAAACTTGTCCTTGAAAGAATTAGACGAAGTCAATGTGCAAATGCATGTTGCTAGTCAGACAACTGTCAAGAAAGACACTAGAAATCTACCAGCAAATGGACAAGATTTCTCAAACCAGAGGGAAGATTTCGATGAAGAAGCACTGGATGACGATTCTTTAGAAGCAGCTGTCATGCAAAGAATGTGTCTCAGATGCAGGCTAAGCTACAAGTGGTTGAAAGGGCTTCCAATTGATGAGAAACAGTATTATAAGGATGTGCAAAGGCATCCTAAACCAACCAGTGCTTATAACAAAAGGCCATATCCAATTGGTACTATACAACAGCCATTAATGGCTAAGCTAACAGTCACTAGAGTGCACTCCAAAGGCAAGAGACCTCTACATGAATCTAGACCACCCAACTACTACAGAATGGAGGGCAATCATCTTGAAAGTAGACATGAAAGGGGTTCAAGTTACGGAATCAAAGCCAGGGATTGGCAATCCTAGACCAGCCTCACACAGGACGGAAGTGGCCACCTTCATCGAAGGCCTGAATTGGGCCCAAGATAGGGAGTCAGGGCCAAGCAATGGCCTTCACAGCTAGCTTCGAAGATGGATTTGAAAGACAAAAGAGATAGTTCAACAACTGGGCTAGTGGGTTCATGGGTACCTGGAGTTCTAGATTGGTTTGTCATACAGTACAAACCCAGGGAGATGTCTACCTGAAAGACTGTGGCTGGAGACCAAGGTAGGATGGTTAAACCTCCTTTGGTGGCTCCAAACAATTGGATGATACTTAAGCACCCAAAAACAAAGGAACCAAATATGGTTCCAGTGATTTTTAGGTCCCAAAGAAGGAAGATCCAACGAAGGTATACTCAGTACCAGAAGGATCTAAAAGAAAGTGGAGAAAGCTCTTCATTAGTCCAGCCAAAGAGCCAGACAGAAAGAGAAGAAAATTCAAAGTCAGATCATGATCCAAAGTCGAATCTTCAAGACAAAAGGAGTTGCAGTAGAGAACAATTGGCCAAAGTTCATTCAGAACTAAAAGCCAAAGACCAGTTTGGCAGGTTTGGAGAAGGCTTTGATGGAAAGTGATAGTGAGATAGAGGAAGAAGTCGGCCTAGGCCAAAGGAAGGAGATGGTTGAGGAAGAGATGTTTAAAGCCTTCATGGCTGAACAGACATTCTTGGTTGAAAAACCAGCATAAACAGACCATTCGAAGAAAGTTACTAGTACTAAAGTGCCAGAATGCAGCATGGAAGATGCTTCTGAAGCAGTTGAACAAGTCGGCCAGGAAAGAAAGTAGGTACAACCAGTTGTCCAATTTGGCTCGTTTCCTCCGGTGTCAGTGAATATGGTGTTTATATTACCACAGGAGTTTCAAGCTGAAGATGACAACCAAGGTCAGGAGATTGACCCAATTCCAGTTTCCAGTGAAGACTCACAAGTGAGTGTGGTACAAGACGAATCCGGAGTGGCCACACCAATGGAAACTGAAGGTGAGAGTGAGGAAGAGGTAAGTATTAACCTCTCATACCCTTTTGAATATCCTACAACGTCCATGACACAGCATGTCAAGCCCATGTATATCAAGGCCTTCTTTGATGGAGTACAGATGAATTGGGTATTGGTGGATAATGGGGCAGCAGTAAATCTGCTGCCAGAATCTTCTTTGAAGAAATTAGGAAAGAAGAACCCTAGACTAATCCTAACCAGTACGGCCATTGCTGGTTTTGCTGGAGACAAACAGATGGCTTAAGGTATTTTGCCCATCAATTTGAGTGTGGGAACCAGGGACTGTATGACTGCGTTCTTTGTTATCAACAGCAATGCTAAGTACAATGCTCTACTTGGTAGGGATTGGATTCACACCAACAAGTGTGTGCCTTCCTCTCTACATCAGAAAATCATGATGGCTTTGGGCAGTGGAGAGACAAAGGAGATCAATGTAGATCCTCAACCCTTTATAGCTTGTGCAGATTTTGCAGAAGCCAAATTGTATACTGAAGGAGTAGCACCACTCAGTATACTGAGAAAACCTGATGGATCAGCCGAAGTGACGGTTGATGAGGAATTAGCACACCTGAAGCACTTAGTCCAGGAAAGTGCTGATGAAGAGTTTGTCGGTAAGGATGACAATGATGCCTGGTTGTAGGCAAAGAGATGGAACCTAGGAGGCCAAATCTTTGGCTTTAATTAAGTTTTCAGCATTTGACATACAATCAATAGTCCAGAAAGTGCAAGAACAAGAGAAAGAAGCCATGATAATTGGTTGGAAGCAGGAGCATCAACAGGTTAGATGTTTGGCCTTGGATAAATACTGTGCTTTGAACATTGAAACAAAAGTCCAAGAGATATAGGAGGAAGATGCCTTGTGGACAGACTTTGTCTATGAGGAGGAGGGCAAGGATGTAGAATCAAAGAAACTGGGAGCAGGACAAAGCAAGGAGATTGCTTCGAAGTCAGAAGGAATCAGAGAGGAAGCATCGGTGAGTTCTCAGGTACAAGACCCCTTGGAAGAAGTGAACTTGGGGGAGGGTTCTATATAGCAGCCCACTTATATAAGTGCTTGGTTGAATGCTCTTAACAGGGACCAGTTGTTGGTGGTCTTGAAGAGATACAAAGATTGTTTTGCATGGTTTTATAATGAACTACCAAGATTGGATAGGTCATTGGTGGAACATAGGCTCCCTATAAGGCCTAATTTCAAGCCATACAAGCAAAAACCAAGAAGAATGAGCCCTGAGGTGATTCAGAAGGTCAAGGAGGAAATTCTTAGGCTCTTCAAGGCAGGTTTTATTAGGACAGCCAGGTACGTTGAATGGCTATCCAATATTGTACATGTAGTTAAGAAGAATGGTAAAATGAGGGCATGCATCGATTTCAGAAACTTGAATTTAGCAACCCCAAAAGATGAGTATCCTATGCCTATAGTGGATTTGTTAATAGACAGCTCAGCAGGGCATCAAGTTTTATCAATGATGGATGGGCATTTTGGCTATAACCAAATTTGTATTGCAGAAAAGGATATCCACAAGACAGCATTCAGATATCCTGGGAATATTGGTACCTTCGAATGGGTTAAAATGCCATTTGGTTTGAAGAATGCTGAGGCTACATATTAAAGGGCTATGAACACTATTTTTCATGATCTCATTGGAGGATATTTAGAGTGTTACATTGATGATATTGTAGTAAAGTCCCAATCCATAGAGGAACATTTGTTTCACTTGGAAGCAGCCTTTGAAAGAATGAGAAGGTTCAAGTTGAAACTTAATCCTCTCAAATGTGCTTTTGGCGTATCAACTGGAAACTTCTTGGGCTATGTAGTACACAAGAAGGGAATACAGATTGATCAGAATAAAGCCAAAGCTATCATCGAAGCCAGGCCTCCATCAAGTAAGAAAGAATTACAAAAATTCCTTGGGCAGGTTAATTTTCTTCGAAGATTCATTTCTAATACTGCAGGGAAAACTAAAGTATTTTCTTCCATATTAAGGCTAAAAGATGAGGAAGAGTTTGTGTGGACAGCAGAGCATCAAACTGCTTTCGAAGGAATCAAAGCCTACTTGGCCAACCCTCCAGTGCTGATGCCACCAAAGGGTGATAAGCCCTTAAAGTTGTACATAGCTGCAGCAGAGGATTCATTGGGAGTTTTCTTAGCCCAAGACAATGAAGAAGGCAACCTTAGTAGGTTTCTAAATTCTTGTGAATGTAAATACTCAACTGTAGAAAAGCTGTGCCTTGCATTGTATTTTGCTGCAATGAAATTAAGATACTATCTTTTGCCTACAACTGTCTTGGTAATTGCAACCACAGATTTGGTTAAATATATGTTATCTAGACCCATGTTGAGGGGAAGAATTAGCAAATAGATACTAGCTTTATCAGAATTTCATTTAGAATACGTCCCCCAGAAGGCAGTAAAAGGACAAGTTTTGGCTAATTTTTTGGCAGATTATCCATGTCAAACAGAAAGCCAAGAGATAATGGAGCTTGGTATGGTTAGTGTTGAACCATGGCAAATATGGTTCGATGGATCAAAAGCTAATGGTCTAACAGGAATTGATGTAATAATCAAGTCACCACAAGGGGTAGAAACCACACATGGTTTCAAAGTGGATGAAATTACTTGTTCCAATGATCAAGCTGAATATGATGTCTTAATAATGGGATTGGAAATACTTATTGGATTACAAGCTCACGCAGTTGACATATTTGGAGATTCCCAATTGGTAATTAACCAGGTGAAAGGGATTTTCAAATGTCAAATTATAAGCATGTTACCATACTATGTGGTTGCATTACATTTGCTTTCTTAATTTCAGATAGTAAATGTAACTTATATCCCAAGATTCTTGAATAATAAAGCTAATGATGTGGCTCCAGAAGTTTCGAATTTCAAGAGAAGGGATAATACTCAAGGGGACATAAGCCAAACAACATATCAGAAAGTAATACCACCCTTAAATAAAAGGGATGTGGTCTTGGAAGTCAATCATAATGACTTACAAGAACAAGATTAGAGGCATCCAATAATGCAGTATCTAGCTAGCCCATCTTCAAAAGCTAGCAAGAAAATCAAATTGCAAGCCATGTAATACATAATGTATGGTAATGCTCTCTACAAAAGGGGGGCAGATGGTTTATTATTGGAATGTTTAGGTCCAAGGGAAGCATTGACAGCCATGGCTGAGGTTCATGAAGGTATCTGTGGTGTTCATCAGCCTGGTGTGAAGATGAGATGGCTACTTCGAAGACATTCCTACTATTGGCCAACCATCCTCAAGGACTGCATAGAATATGCTAGAGGTTGCCAGGCATGCTAGAGGTTGCCAGGCATGCCAAAGGCATGGCACAATAAGGCATGTACCCATAACTGATCTGCATGTGGTTGTGAAACCTTGGCCATTTAGAGGATGGGCTATGGATATGATAGGAAAAACACACCCACCCTCTTTGAAGCATCATTGTTTCATCTTAGTGGCCACAAATTACTTTACTAAGTGGGTCGAGGCTAAGTCATATAAGGTTGTGGACCAGACTGAAGTCATTGGATTCATTAAAGATTTGATTCACAGGTTTGGTATCCCATAGACTATAACTGTTGATAATGAAACTGTATTTGATCAGAAAATGGTAAAGTCTTTTGTGGCAGAGTTTAAAATTAGTCTTGTTAATTCTACCCCCTATTATGCACAAGCCAATGGTCAAGCTGAATCATCCAATAAGTCTTTGAAAAAAGGAATTCAGAAAGTTGTGGAAGATAATCCTAGGGATTGGCATAACTTGCTGTTGGATGTATTGTGGGCTTATAGGACTTCACCAAGATCAAGCAAATGAATCACTTCTTATGCCTTAGTATATGGGCATGATGCAGTGTTACCTGTGGAAGTTAATGTTAAGTCGTTGAGGGTGAGATTCCAGGATCAGTTAGATCTTGAGCATTACCATCAGAGTATGTATTTGGAATTAGAAAGTATAGATGAAGCTAGAGTTCTGGCATTAAATAGCATTATTTTCCAAAAGAAAAAAGCAGCCAAAAACTATAATAAGAAAGTCAAGCACATTGGCTTTGATGAAGGTGATTTGGTATAGAAGACAATACTCCCAATAGGGATTAAAAGCCACAAGTTTGGTAAATGGTCACCTAACTGGGAAGGACCATATCAAGTTCATAGAGTCCTGCCTTTTGGAGCATACCATTTGAAAATTTTGAATGGATATGTATATCCCAAAAAGATTAATGGCAGATATTTGAAGCCTTATTATCTAACTGTGTGGGAAACACAAGGAATAGAATAAGGGCTAAATAAAAGAACATGAGAACACTCAAATGATAAATAAGAATTTTTATTTCACAAAGAGTCAAGTACATGTAGCCATAGAGTGGCCCAAAAGTCAGTACAGTGTTTAAATTGTTCTTTTACAATAGATGCTCTATTCTTAAGGGATGTGAACAATTGAATGGCTGTGGTCATCTTTTACTTTCGATCAGCTAGCTCTTGATTAGTGATTTGCAGCTTGGTAGCAGTCCGATCTAAAGCTTGGTTAACTGCTGATAATTCTTCCTCAAGTTGAGCCTTCTTTTCCAACAGTTGAGCTTGAAATTGGGAGATAGAGGAATGTTGTTCTTTCAGTTCTGATACTTCAGCATGAACTTTAGAAACAAAACTTTGGTCTCTCAGCAACTTCTCCTCTGCAGCCTTAGCAGCATGACAGATGTTGATGTAAAAATCTATGGTGGCTGCTGCCTGAGATAAATAACTTCAGACAGTTATGTCGGATTGCTCAACAATCTTGCAACACTAGAGGAAGCCATCTTTTATTATAGGCCTTTGTAAGGCTTCAAAAGGAATCCTCGAAAAAGACATCAGCAACTCCAGATAGCTATCCAAGTTTATCGAAGGCAAGGAAGTCTTACCACTGGAGGAAGACCTCTAAAAAATTTCTAGCAGAGAACCAGTTAGAACTAATGGCTCAGTCTCATTGCTAGCTGTTGGAGAGGTGGAAGGTATGTCAAAGAGGCTAGCTAGCCTAGCTTCGAAGATATCCACCTCATCCATTGACATGGAAGGTGCAGAAAGAGCTCTGGTAGAAAGAAAAAATGACTGCATAGGAATAGGAGAAGAAGGTGGAGTATCCTTAGCAGTTTCTATAGTTTTGGCTACCAATTGGTCAAGAGAAGAAGGACTAGAGCTAGGCAAGGATAATGGATGATGAATTGGAGAGCTATCAGTACCTTCTCTATAGGAACCAGCTACCATCAAAGATGAAGTAACAGCTGGAATTTCTTTAGGAGGGGGAAGAGAAGAAAGGCTCGAAAGGAAATCAAATTGAGTAGAATCGAAAGATACGTGAGAAAAGTATGGAGTTAAGCCAAATGATAGAGATGCAGGAATACTTGGCTTCAAGAAAGGTATGGAAAATATAGGGCCAGAAAGTGGGAGTATTATCTGAATAGGTTCCACGCTCTGAGGTTGTTCAACTTCAACTGAAGCTGAAGGAATCGTTATTAGAAGAGCAGGCAAAGTTGTTGTTGCCACAAAAGAAGAAATACAAAATGTCAAGCTTTAGTATTGAGAATTTGGGAAGGATGAATAGAAGTGCGAAGGAACTTACCGGTTTCAAAAGTAGTGGCTATGATTGGAGAACTGCGAAGAGTGTAGTGTCTAGCAACTTGTTGTCTTCTAGCAGCTTCTTTTTGGAGTGCATCAGCGGCAGCAGCCTCATCCCTAAGCATTTGCTGTTGCCTCATTTTCTTAGCCCTCTGAAACACAATGAGTTCTTTGGAATGCTCTGCTTGCACTACCTTAGCAGATGCTTCGTGGATGGGATCTCCAGTAAAATCAACAAGAGAGATAGTCATTTTCTTCATTCTTTTTAAAGGTGACTCTTGTTCTTGTTCTGCCTCTTCTTTTTCTGCTGCATGAACCACATGAGCCTCCTCTTCGGGATCAAATAAAAGCTTTCTTTTCTTTTGTTGTTGCTATTTGCTCCTAAGAAGGTTTAAAGCTTGGATCTTTTGAGGAGAATCTCCCTGTGAGACACCCGCACCACCTACATCAAAGAAAAAATAAGTAAGGGTAAGAGCATTATAAAGGAGAAGAAGAGAAAAGAAACAAGGGTACATACCCTTCTTCGAGGCAGCTCGAGTAACTCTAGGAGGAGTTGAGGCAGTAGGAATAGACTTTGTGGTGGCAGGCACAGGAACTGAAATGATAGGAGCAGTGGAAGAGGTGACAACTCCAGCTCCTTTGGGCTTGGCTTGGGGCACATCCAGTACCATTAGCAGGTCTTGAGGAGGAATGGCTAAGCGCACCTCCATGTTTGCCATCCACCAGTTCTGACATCTTTTCAATATGTTACTTTGAGGAATGAATGGGAAATACTCAAAGTCAATAAAGTCCTGGATGAATTTAGAAATTGCTTCTTCTAATCTGGATCTTCGAACCTTTAAGTTCCTGCTGTTAAGGCTTAAGTTGGTTTGGCTACAGAGAGGTATTGGGACTCCTTGTGAGAAACCAAATTGCCTAGCAAATTGAGCAGGGCAATAGGGCTCAGCAATGCATTTGTAAGCTCTGGGGTTCAGTGTCCCGAGAAACAACTCTCTAGGGATCAGAATAAAAGCCCATATATTCTTATGTTGGGGTGAAGAACAGAGCCTATCACTTAGAAAGGTCCTCAACCAAGATGGACCAATGTTGGTAGATTCGAAGGGACGGAAGCTGTGGGAAGGAAAGGAAGCCGGGAGTTGGTGGAAGAAAGAGAAGTAAAAAGCAAAGGTAGAAGGGTAGAGTGAAACATTGGCTAGCCTCATGCCATGAGTAGTAGGATTTGGCTCCAAAAACCTAAGGCATTTAGATTGTAGCTCAGTGAAATATGCAAAAAGCCAAAGCTGAGGTATCCAAAATGGACCTCCTTGATTGGCATCCAAAGGTTTCCCACAAAAAAGGGGAACAAGCTCTGTATACGTGACCTAGAACCTATGGAGCTAAGACCACCTTTTTCTGTAAGACAAGGGCTTTGGCAAGAGGGGCGAATTCGGGCATGATCCTCTGAGAAGAGGTACAGAAAATGAATTTGCAAAGCCAATATAATATGAAAGAAAAGAATTCTCTATTAGTCACAGGACCCTCCCTTTTATTCTCAGCCTTGACAAAGTCACTATAAGATGAGTTAAGAGAGGGGAGGGAAAAAGGGGTTTGTAGGTCAGGATAATCTGGTCTAATGGGGGTTCCAGTAGGGGACAATCCTAATAAATGGCAGATATCAAGAACAGTAGGGGCCATCATCTCACATCTGAATTGAAAGAAATTAAAAGTAGAATTCCAAAAGCAAAGGGCAGCACGTATTAAGAAAGGGTCCTCTGAAATAGTGAACCTGGATAATTGGAGGGCGTCGAAAAGGCAGAGCTCTTGAAAATCCAGAGTCCTATCAGGGACAACCCGATCATACCATTCTTGCCACTCTGGTCTCACCGTAGGCCAGCAGCGATGGGGGCGGTTCATCCTCCAGCTTCCCCAGTCAAGACTACCTTCGTAGAGGAGACAATGGTCTTCTAGACCAGATATAGAGCTGGAAGCTTAGTAGGAATCTCCCTGAAGATGGGCCCAAGCACATACTCTTGCTGCTCATGATGACGAAGAATGAAGATGCATCCGTCAATGGCGCTTTTCTCACCAGCCTTGTACTTTTCGCACTCTGCGTCAATAAGCCTTTTCAAGGTTACAGACGGACTCGCACACTCTACAGCTGGTATTTTCAAAGAAGAAGAAGCCATTGATGGAGAGTTTTCTCCAGGAAAGAGAGTAGAGAGGAAAGGAAGGTCGGTAGAGATGAAGGGTTTCTCTACGATAAACAAATAGGTGAATTCAGGACACAAAATAAAAGGGTTTTAAAACTTTTGTGTCTGAAAAATATACCCAATTGTTTTACACGGACGAAATTCACGAAAAGTACTAAAAGTATGGATGCGAAAGGTTTCCCTCAATACTGATAGTTTTGGAGGGAAACACATCTCAAATACTGATGTTAGCTTCGAAAAAAAATATTTGGCTTCGAAGCCAAATTTTGGTGCCAAGATTCGATAACAAACAGCTTCAAAGGCAGGGAATCGACTTCGAAGCGCATTCCATGCCTAAGGATGTAAGAATATTCAAGTATTCATTTACTTCAAAAGGATTGAGGGCCTGTTTCAGGGTTTTTCAGTGACAGTAAAATCCTTCGAAGAAGAATTTGAAATACTTTAAGGTTAGAAATTGTTGTTCCAGGTGCCAGAACCAATAGTTGGTTTGATGGTAGACAGAATAAATCATTTTTTTAGAGTAAAACAGTGCAGTTCTTAAAAGAGGTCTTCATATTTTGGAAAATATGGACTGTTTGATTGAAACAAAATTAGTTGAGTTGAAATCATTTGATTGTATTAACCATATGTTGGAGAACTAGATATGATCAAATCGAGTTTTGAAGGTTAGAATTGATAAATTCGAAGCTTTGATTCTAAGAGGAAACCAGAGAAAGTTGTTAATTACACTCCATAAGTTGGAAAAAATTCAATTTGGGTTTTCAGTATTTCATTAGGCATGATCGAATTGAGATACGAAGGATGAAATTATTGGTTTTGAAGCCCTAAGTTTGTTTGACTTCGACAAATGAGGTAAAATCAGACCATGCCAAATAAAAGAAAATATCTTAAGCTTTATTAAGACATGATCGATTACATCAGAGGCCTTGCTTAGGTACATATTCAAGTTCATAGAAGTAAGGAACAAAGTGAATGACAAGATCATGGAATTTGGCCTAGCTATGGTCAATAAACTTCTGTTCCTTCTTTATTCTGTCTTCTATCTTCTCTAGGCTTGGCTGCTGAAGTTGATGTGCTCGTACTTGACAAAAGAGTTTTTCAGCCTTTATTTCAAACTCTGTTTCTTTTAACCCTTGTTCCATCTCATCCACATCCAAGTCATCCCAGTATGCGGAGTCTTTATTCTTGAAGTCATCATATTCTTCGATGAGGTTCTCTGCTTCATACCGGGTATGAACTCGAAGGGCTGAAAGTTGGTTCAAAGATTGGTTGGTGGCCACAGAAGTTTGGTGCCAATGAAGAAACAATGGGAGTTGGTCCAAAAACATCTGGAGTTCTGCTTAGGCGATGGGTTTGAAGACATGACCCCGGGTCATAACATCACAAGCCCATCAAAAGTTCCTGAGAAGAACATCGTCCTCAAGAACATTAAAGGGCAAGTGAGAAAAGGCCACGAGCAGAAGTTTTGGGCTTGCTGTCGCTAACTTTTGGTAGGAGGAGATGGAGGGTGATAGGAAGGAGAAACTGGTCCTCAAAGTCTCAGTTCCTCCATCCAGTGAGGATTTTGCGGAAGAGGAGGCGCAGGAGCTTCCATCTCGAAGGAATGAGGAAATTGTGTGTTGTTGACAATATCAAGCCAGTCGGAAGAGCAAAGTTTTGCCTTCTGAGCTAAGGATGACGGGCTATACCCTTGGGTCTCTTCTGGCCGACGAGTGGCTTGTACTATCTTCGTAGGCATGGAAGACGTGTACCATGCTACAAGTAGGTTGTCTTCTAAACGATGTCGGTAGTCGATGGGTACATACGGATAAACTACCGAACTCCAAGCAAAGGGAGGGAAAGTTAGGGGATCAACAAATTCGACAAAATGATGATTGATTCGTTCCCTTAACTTAGATTCTTCAGGTTCTGGCCAACTTCTCCAATTAGAAGCTCCAGAGGAAGAAGAAGCTGCAGCCTCGTCCCACGTAGAAGGTTTTTGGTTAGAAGAAGAGCTCCCACTATCCATGTTTGCAAAATTTTGGGTTAAGGAATCATGGATAATAGGTTCGTAGTCCAAAGGTTGATAATTTGTAAAAGCTTCCATGACTTGAATATAGGAAGGTGGGTAAAGGTAGCCAATAAATGCATGGAGGTTCTTTCGAGGATGAACAACATCATCGAATAACTCTTCGTATGCTTGATCAATGTAAGAGAAGATTGGCTTAGTCATAAAAGATGTATCAGTCTTTTCGAATACTGGAAATAAGTGGGGATGTTCAAAGGATTAGAGGAGAATTTAATGCAAATGACGAATGACGGTTGCATTTCTGGAAAATGCAAAACCCATGCACGTTCTAAGATGTGGATACAATTCCTTGATGCACTAATATCACCAAGTATTAGGTATATTAGTGCGGGGGGTAATGTTGGCTATATATTTTGTATAAGCCAATTACAGTTCGACACGTGGCCGGACAGGGGCAATGCGGGGAAACAACTCAAGTCCTCAATCAGAATCACACACGGGGCAGTTAGTATTGGTTTTTGTAGATCTGTATAGCACTGGATCAGCAAAAAAATGCAAAATAACGTGGCTTCAACGGTTATTCATGTTTAAATTCAAAATCAGGAGGGAAACCTAACTATAGATATGGCATAGTGGAGCTAACTATAAGACAACATAATCAGTGATCATGGAAAGGTGGTTCGACGGTTAGAAATGCAGTTCGACGGTTGCCATTGAGAAGTACAAATAGTAGAGAAGGCCCCGGAAAAGGCCCCAGACTCAGATCTAAAAAACCAGTTTATAGCTACTTTATTTTCTTTCAAGTTTTTTTTTTTTTTTTTACATTTCTTGTTCTTTACATTTCTGTACTTCAAATTCCTGCACTGCACTTCGTTCATAGGAGTAGTTTCAAGAAGATTGTTGTTGTAAACCTCTACGAGGCCGATTTGGATCTTTGTAAGTCTTTCATTTTACTTAATGAAATATTACAATTGTCCTTCCTTTAATTATTGTTTACTTAATTTTCCTAAATAAAGCCACTAGTAAAAGTCATCTTCATTGAGGCTGAAAGAACTAAAACACAATCGTCTGATAATTCGTTGGCAATTAACATTCTGTAAGGATTGATTGATCCTTACTAGCACGCTCACAATTACAAAAATAACCTTCGAAAGTCAAGAAGCCAACAGCTGTGCAAGAGGTGTCGTGAAAGAGATCGAGGAAGCGTATGTGGTCGGAGGAGAGTGATTGGGTGGTTGTGCCCTTGTTATCGAATGGAAACTTGATGATGAGGACGGTGATAGAGAGGCGGTCATCTCGGCCGACGAGGAGCTTTGCCATCTCAACCGTCGATGCGAGGTGGCCTATGCCTGGAGATGGGATGAACACCAGTTGTGCTTTGCTCTTTTTGATTGGTTTGTTTTGCTTTCTCAAACCTGAAGGTATAGTATAACAGTGAGTGTCTTTATAATGTTACTAGGAAAGGTATTAGGTGCTTCCTATTATTATTGATAATAAATACAACAATCAACAAATTATTGAGTATTTTTACAATTATTTACTTCATTTCATCAAGCGATTGTCACTTTTTCTTTCAATATAAAAAATACTTTAAACAATTTTATTTTGTTACGTCTTTTAGACAGAAGTGGTGGATTATATGTTGATTACTTTTTTTAAAAAATAATCAACTTCTTAAACAAGATTTATGTAATGTTATCTTAAGATATAATAACTTCTCCGGACAGAAAAATATTTAATAATTACCTTAATATAACTGTATGTGAACTGAAGTGGGAAACTGATGTCATGGCTTTGCTGGCATTTATCTACTACACGACAATAATTACATATAATAATGCTTTGAGTTTTCCCTTGTGGGCTTCCTTGGGATGAATTTAAAAGTTCAGTTGGTTGATTTATGTAACGCCCTCAATTTGAAATATAAGTCATTCATTCACAAGTTCCATGAACATAAAGAGAAGATACATTTTTATTCATCAGAGTCTTCTTTACAAAAGATATTGAACGTTAACAATAAAGTAAATGTCCTACGGGTTTACAGCTTTTCAAGTTATCACTTGGTTACAACAAATGAAGAGTTCTAACTCTATACATAAAAAGCCCTCGGCTTGGATTTATATTTAACACAAAATATAAATAACAAAACGGAGTCTTCAACTTCTAAACCTCCCAAGCTAAGACCTTGGAAGCGGCATATCACCTGTACTTGAAAAATGGTATCCCAAGTAAGGTGAACCAATGCTCAGTAGAGATATGTTAAACAGTATATGAGAATTAACTAAAACATTAGCATTCGATAAATGTTCAATACATGTAAACTACGTATATCCCTTCCATAACCGATCAACATTCACATCCATAACTCAATCCATTTCCATTTATTTATCCAAATCAATTCATTGACATAGTTCATTGATATCTAAACATTTCAAATGAGACTACAACTCATAATGTCAACACTTTAATTATAAACATCATTCATATACTTCTATTTATTTGCCATTTTACAAACTACATCCGAGGGAACCGGCATCTATATAGATATATGCTTTCGGGACTTTCACTCTAGACACTCCAGCCAACTTAATTATCAATGGAGTCCATCCCCTTTCTCCTCCCACACAATGGAGTACATCCCCTATCTCCTCCCAAACAAGATACATATACAATGTATTTAAACACGTTGTCATATACAATGACCAATTCAATCACATATACAATATTTATATCCAACCGTCATATTCAATGACATAATCCAATTGAGTAGTTTCAATTTACCTAATCATCATGCCGTTTCTACAACAATCATGGTTATTCTTCACCGATAGCCCAAAATAGATATATCTAAACAGATAAATAAATTTTTCAACAAATAATTTATTACATTGTCCATAGGTGAGTCATTTATCAATCCAACTACACAATTTAATCACAATTTCCTCCAATTTTATGATTCTCAAACCAATTTCATATTTCCACATCAATTTCATAATTATACAAATAATTTCCTTAGTTCAATTAGGGCATTTTTCCCTCTTTTCTCAAATAGTGCACCCAAGGCCAAATCTCACCCATTATACACAATTAACCCATTTTCAAGGTCTTACATAACCATTTGGAGCCCTATAAGAAGCCCGCGAGGGACCTCGCTACAGTTCGGACTCGATTTTGTTGCGGTTCTAAATCTGAACCAAAGAGTCCAACTCTGGCAAATCGTTTTGAAGAAAAACAGATTTTTTTGAAAGAAGTGCCAAACATGGACTGCTTTGCCAGATAACAGAGTCGCCACCTAAATATTTTTAAAATGGAAAATTTAGGAAACCCTGACTTGGTGCCAAAGGCCACGTGTCCGTCATCACCAAAGTTGCCTCGGCTCGGGAACTTGGGTACGATTGGGGAAGGTCACATCGTGAGCACCCCCGCTCGCCCGGTCAAAGACCGGCCTCTACTAACCATGATATCTGTTTTTGAAAACATTGTGAGTTCTTATTCCGGTTATTAGCCTAGATTACTATGTGATGCTCGCAGCAAACAAGTATAGACTGGGCCGTCTGAATTGGAACAAAACATTTCATGTTTGTTTATTTGAAAATGGTGTGATGGTGCTACCCGCAGGTAGGCTAAAATGCGGATTTGCCACCCTCGGGTGGGCTTAGGAAACATGATTTTGCCACTATCTAGTGGGCTTAAAACAAACATTTGATGAATTGTCCCAATTCAAATAACTCAACCTCCACCCACAGGCATTCAAGGCAGTTATATCATATAAGCACATAGCCTCATGGCAAGCATGCTATCATGGCAACACTCACACGCATGCAAGGATGCTAAAGCATAAAACTCACCGAGTACTCCAAGCTAAAACAGAAAACTGATTAGGAATCATGCGTGATCCTACATATACTGAAATGCCTAATGCAACACATGCAAAAATGCAAACTATAGCAGGCTCGGCTATTCTAAAGATGGCATGTGGAATGCTACAACAAACACGTATTCAATTTGGAATCGAAATACAGATGCAGTTTGTATGATGCGCCGAGCCCGGTGCATGCAAACAGATGAATGATGCAAACATGCTGTCATGCTGTTATGCTAATTGAAACATGCCCTATATCTAACCATCATAAGCGGGTAAATAAAAGGGAGAAAGAAATGGGGGTTGGAAGACATACATCACACTCACACACCCTTATTACAGCATTGCCCTCGCGCAGAGGGGCCGAATAAATAATACAGTCCGAAATAAAAGAATAATACAGATTTCTAATTAATTAACAAATTAAACTAAGAAAACTGTAAAACTGGCATGCAAGCCAGGGACTGACTTGCTTTTGACGGATGATGCATGTTGGGCTGCCTGGCGCGGAAATCCACTGGGATGCCCCGATTAGCCTCTGTTCGTACTGTTTCTCGAAATGCGCGCCAGATTCTGAAAAGTTGCTGATTCCTGATTTTGGCTGCAACAGAGAGCAGGAAAGGGGCACAGCAATGTATTTCACAAATATATGCATGCCTCGATCCTCGTGCCACCAATCACGCATCTCGATGCATGATGGCCGAGGAGCCGAATTGCACAGCTCAATATAGGATGAATGCATACGAATGCTACAACAAAACCTAACTCCATCATGGGTAATCCGGAGTGTCGGTGACTTGGGAATTGAGACCCGTTCCGTTACTCGGAGTACGAAACGCGCCTCGTTTCCCGTGCAATATGCATGATATGCATGAAATGTAACTAATATACAACCTAGCATGCGCAATGCGGATGAAAATGAAGATGCCTCTAAATGCGTGCACACGGGCACGCAAACCGAGGCGATGGCATGAAATGCAAACCGAATAAAATCGAAGTGCCTCGAAATGCGTGCACACGGGCACGCAAACCGAGGTGATGATATGAAATGGAAATCGGATAAAATCGAAGTGCCTCGAAATGCGTGCACACGGGCACGCATGCCGAGGCAGAGATGCTAAAATACAAATCGGATAAAATCGAAGTGCCTCAAAATGCGTGCACACGGGCACGCATACCGAGGCGGAGATGCTAAAATGCAAATCGGATAAAACCGAAGTGCCTCGAAGTGCGTGCACACGGGCACGCAAACCGAGGCGATGCTAAAATGAAATGAAATGGTATACGGAATGCAAATTGGGCTTACGCCAACATGAGAGGACCTCAGCCGCACTCACATAAGCTGCCGTCGGGTAAAAAACAAAGTTGCCTCGAAATGCGTGCCCACAGACACGCAAACCGAGGAATGCGTAAAATAGGAATCGGAATGCAGTGATGGGCTTACGCCAACATGAGAGAGCCTCAGCCGCACTCACATAGGCTGCCAACGGATAAAAAAATAAAGTGCCTCAAAATGCGTGCACACGGGCACGCAAACCGAGGCAATGGCATACAAGCATGAAAATGCAAATTGGGCTTACGTCAACATGAGAGGGCCTCAACCACACTCACATAGGCTGCCGGGAGATGAAAATGAGATGCCTCGAAATGCGTGCACGCAGGCACGCAAACCGAGGCGATGATATAGAATCAAGAAATGGCATGAAAATGCAAATTGGGCTTACACTTACATGAGAGGGCCTCAGCCACACTCACATAAGCTGCCGATAGATGAAAATGAAGTGCCTTGAAATGCGTGCCCACTGGCACGCAAACCGAGGCAATGCACTAAGGCATGAAATGACATGGGAAATCATATGCAAGCATGCAAACCAAATTTCAGCAGCTAAACAAAGGGGAAAACAGCCCCGAAATGATACGAAATGACAATCAATGCATGAAATCATCCCGAAATGTGATTTTAAGTACCCGAAATGGCCTACAGCTATGCTAAACATACAAAATTGGCACATGAAAGCAAAAACAGTAGCAAGGCAGTCCCAAAAATAGCATCTTTTCAGTACAAAACATGGCCAAATTGTGAGCATAGATATGGCAACAATGGCATGCAAAAACGGGGGAAATGAGGGGATTTATTAAGCAAGTAGCATGTATAAAATTCAAACCGAAAAGTACAGTTCTACAACATTAAAGATGAGCCAAAAATATTCACATTTACAGTAGATGACATCCCCCAAAACAGTATGTAGACATGGCAAGCATAGCATGCAAAATATGGGCCAAATGAGGGCTATAAAGAGAGGTATACCTAGCACTCATCAAATGGCCTAAGACCCTTAACACAACATGAAGAGGAGGCCATTTTAAGACTATTTCCAAGCCTGATGAAGGCCGAAAACAGAAGCTAAACAAGCCTAACAAAGCATGCAATTTTACGGAAAATATGAAGGATATAACATGAAGTACCAAAATCATTCACCAAATGGCTTAAGGCCCTTAACAAAACATGACAAGAAGGCCAAAACAAGTCTCTTTTCAGGCCTGATGAAGACCAGAAACAGAAGCCAAATAAGCCTAACAAAGCATGCAAAATAATGAACCAAAGAGAGGTCTTGAGACAAGTAGTATATAGAAAATTCAAACAGCAAAATTTCCTTCTACAACATTGAAGAGGAGTCCAAAATATGTACTTTTACAGTTTATGTCATGCTCAAAATCAGATTACTCATGAGTCAAAAAAAGCTTGCAAAAACAATGGCATATGATGAGATATTGAAACAAGCATTAGATAGGGGCCCCAAATGATGTTGAGACCTTAAACAAACATGAAGAACACCTCAAAATAGTGACATTTCCAGTTAATCTCGGAACTCAAAACCACAAGCAAATAGGTCTAAGAAATGAGCCAAAATAGGGCTAGAAAAGAGGGAAAGAGGACTTACCCTTGTAAACAACTTCTTGGCTGCCTTTTGCTTGAAGAATGGATGTTTCCTAGCTGCTGAAATTCTTCCCTTGCTGCTGGAAATGGTATGGTGATGATAGAGCTTGGAGTTGATGAAGAAATGGAAGCAAACTTGGATGTTTGAAGCTTGGAAATGGAGAGGGAGAGGAGAGGTGTGTATGGAGCTCTCAAAGGGTTTTTTTTCACCTCCCACCAGCTGGAAGCTGCTGGTTTTTATGGCCAAAAAGGTGGAAATATCTTTCCCCAAATATCTAGATATTTTGAGGGCAAAATATCTAGATATTTTGAGGGCAAAAAAAAAAGATTTTGTTTGGCCACGAAGTGGGCATCTGAGACCGCAGTGTTCCTCGGAATGATGAAACAGAGGTACCTGCCAAAATTGAACAAAAACTAATGCAAAACGAAAGCTCGGGGACCAAAACCGCGCGGGGTCCCGAAAATGGGCTGTAGGCACCGGAAGTGGTGTTCAGCTGCGGAGTGGGTCTCAGAGACCCCAGTGTCCCTCGGAAGGACCAAACAGAGGTGTCTGCCAAAAATGAACAGACATCGATGCAAAATGAATGCTCGGGGCCTAAACCGCGAAGTTCGGGGTCCCGAAAATGGGCTGCCGGGCACCGGAAGTGGTGTTCAGCTGCGAAGTGGGTATCAGAGACCCCAGTGTCCCTCGGAAGGACCAAACAGAGGTGTCTGCCAAAAATGAACAGACATCGATGCAAAATGAATGCTCGGGGCCTAAACCGCGAAGTTCGGGGTCCCGAAAATGGGCTGCCGGGCACCGGAAGTGGTGTTCAGCTGCGAAGTGGGTATCAGAGACCCCAGTGTCCCTCGTTATGCTAAAACAGAGGCACTTACCAAAAATCGGAGAAATCGGAGATGGTTGGGCGGTCCCGAACCGAGGCACACGGCCTGACGGTCCCGAAAACCGGGAACCGGGCTCCGAAATGGGCAAAATGGCCTACGGCCACAAAACGTAGCCTACGGCCACTGAGAGATAGTCTACGGGACCACTCCCTCCCCTCAGGAAAGAAAACAGAGAAAACCGAGCCTGGTTCGCAAACCGAGACAAGGCACAGAAGAGAGTTCGGAAGTCCGGAGGCAGGGCGCACGGCCGCGACTCTGAGACTTCTGAACGAGCACAGTAGGCAATATCACCGAGCGCTCAATCGGTGACATCTGAGTCTTAAGGTCGGTCAAAAATGGGGTGTCTACAAGCCCAAATAAGGAAACCCCTCTTTCACAATCTCAAACTCCAACCCTAACTTTACCCAAACCAACCATTTATACAAAATGATCAATATTGTTCACAAGGTAGATCTTAAGATGCTCCAATTTTTTAATAAAGGCGCAAGGGTGTAGAGATCACTTGATCTAGGCCAAAAAGTAGAGAGATGGAGTATTTTAGAGAGAGATGGTGTGGATTTAGGTTTTTGGAAAGTTTGAGAGAGAAAGGGAGTCGAAAAAGTAATTTAAAATGTCACTTTCACGATCTGATATACGCGCAGTCTGCTCGAGCGAAAAGTTTGACGCTCGAGTGTCAGAGACAAAAATTAGACCCGCTCGAGCGCAATAAAGGCCGCTCGAGCGCCAAGATACAATAGCAAGGCACTACCCGCTCGAGCGCAATGAGACCCGCTCGAGCGTAGAATACACTTGTTCAGTATTTTACAGATTTCAGACAGCCGCTCGAGCGCCATAGGGGCCGCTCAAGCTCAGACCTGCTTGAGCGTAAGAAACTTCGCTCGAGCGTGAAAACCACTTCTGCAGTATTTTTGCAAACGCACAAAGTACTGAAGGATTGCGAACCCCGCTCGAGTGCAAAAGGACCCGCTTGAGCGGAAGGCCAAAATTCTGGACAACAAGGTTCTAAACCGACAACCAACCACCCTGTTCTGAACAAGCCCAAGACATCCCAAAACTCGAATACAAGGAATTAAATGATAGAAACAAGACATAGACAACAACAAACAACTGCGGAACCCAAGTCCGGAATACAATAAATACCAGGGAAAAATCGGGATCGCTATAATTTATATTAAGTTAAAATAGTTAAAAGAATTTATAAACATCATAAAAAATATTTTTTATACATGTTTTTATAAAAGAATTAAAAATCAGCTACAATCGTCTAACTCTCAAAACAACCTTCAAACGAGACCTATTTTGAGAAGTAAATTGGGAGTTGACTTTTTAATTTTTTTTTTAAAAATATATAAAAAAATATAGAGGTGATGTGATTAAAAAAAATCAAAAAATTAATTTTTAACTGCATTGTCAAAATAGGCTTCTATTTGGATTTGTAGAGGGTGTTTGGGATGCAAATTTGGAGCTAAAATAGTCAGTAAAAATAAAAAAGACTAAAATAGTTAATAAGACAAAATGTCACATCGAAGTCATAATTAATTTATTTTTTCTCTCACAACCATCAAATTGACCACAAAAAAATCAATTACCATCCTAAACACAATTTTTTTAATCAGAATAAAATAATTAAAAAATCTACTAAAATAATCAAATTTTCAAACAAGCACTTAATATATATTTTATATTCTGTGGTGTATGTTTGTTTGCTTTGCTTTTATATATATGTTTTTTAATTAATTAATTATTCCTATATAAGGTTGTATGACAAACTTGTCGATATTGAAATTTGATGAAGTTGAAACATGGAAAGAAATTTTTTTTTTTATTACAATAATAATATTGTGTCATCGATATTATTTAATAACATATTTTTTAAAATTTTCTCACTATGTATGTATGAGAAGATACAATTTTTTTCCCCCCCTTTTCAAGATATATATATATAGGGTAAATTATAAATACACCCTTTGAGGTTTGATTAAAATACGAATCGCCTCCTGTGATTTTGAAAATTGCATTCCACCCTTTGAGATTTTTAATTTCATAACAAATAGCCCATTTTATTAATAAATCATCAAGTCAATTAACATTTTTTAATGATGAAAATATGTTTCGATTAATAATTTAGGTAATTTTATTATTGTCTAAAAGAACAATTATGAATTTTATTTTTTTAGTTAATTCTGTTAAATAAAAAATGCTAACAATGAGGTATTTGTAATTTTTTAAATTACAAGGAACAATTTATATTTTAAGCAAACTTCAGAGGTGTACTTGTAATTTACCCTAGATATATATGACCAGTCTCATAATCATGTGCACCAAAATAGTCGTTTTTTAAAATTTAAAAATAATTATTTTATATATTTTTAATCTGAGTCCAACTTATTTTTAAACCACTGAGTATTTCCAACATTGAATAAAAAATTAATGAAAAATTTGATTTGATATCATTCATTCTAATATTTAGATTAAAATTTTTATCACATTTTTTCACATCTCCTATTGTTCAGAAGGACATCCAGACAGATGTCGTACAGGCCATCCAGATATGAATAAAAAAAAATGTCAAATTACCTTAAGTAGACATCAGATCTAACAGTAACAATTTAAATTTAATAGTGATTCTTAACATCATCATCATGATTTCTATAAAATAAACATGATTAATGTCGCATATGTTCTAACTCTTGATGCGAAAATAACAACCACCAACCTCGGCCTATTTCTACATATGCTTCGAAGTTGTCCATGTGATGTGGTCATCATATTGCTAGTCTTGTGCTAATTGCTATGCTACTTATGCTACAGCAATTGTTACATAGTTTGACTTACAATTGTCCCCTTGAATCTCGAGTCTTTACTTACAAAACTAAGTACATAGAGTATGAGAGTCATCCAAAGGGGTCCAAACATTTCTCCATTTGTTATCACTATTATCCTGGTCAAACTCATCATTTGATGACATCTTCAATGAAGCATCCGAGGGAATTATAGGATGAGCCACCCTCCGTCACGGCTACCCTGCTCTTCTCGCTCATCTTCTTCACTTTGTGCTTAATTTCATCACTACCGCCCATCAATTGCCTTATCCCACTACTTATCTCCTCCGCCGTCACCATCACCGGCATCTCCTTCATCCCAAAATACTTCCTATAATCCATCTTTATCTCTACCGCCATTCCGAACTCCCTCACCAGCTGGAAAGCATTCATCTGCTGCTCTGCGTACATTGGCCATGTGGCCACCGGCACGCCGCACCACAAGCTCTCCAACGTCGAATTCCATCCACAGTGCGACACAAACCCTTCCACCGCTTGATGAGAAAGCACCGCCACCTGCGGGGCCCACCCTATCACTTTCCCAATCTCCGCCGTCCGATCCAAGAACCCTTCTGGCTGAACATTCGTCGGATTTTCGTACTCTTTTAGAAGTTCAATCTTTCCTTTGAGTGGAGGCTGACGTAGGGACCACAAGAACCGATGTCTGCAACTCTCAAGAGCACGCGCTATCCCCTTGACCTAGTCCCCATCGAAGCTTCCCATGCTTCCGAAGCAGAGGAACACCACCAACGACGGATCCTGGTCGTCCAACCACCTCATGATGTCCGCTTCGAATTAGCTGTTTTGGGCCTCGTTTGGGCTGCTGCCTTTGAGATTGAGTACGGATCCCACAGGATATATTTTTGGGATTGTAGGGTCGTCTTGGAGGGACTTGAGAGCATGGAATTCGAGCTCCGTGAATGTGTTGACTATAATACCTTCGGTTTCTCTGCAGCGCTTAGTGATATTGATGAACATGGTGAACCCGCCTTCCTTGTCGAACAAAACAGAAGGCAAGACCTTTGCGGGGACTGGGTTGGCATAAGCCGGAACGTTCAACTCAGCGTCCGAATCTTTCAACTCAGTGATGTCTTGTTGAAGGGTGTCGATATGGAACATGAGACCCAGGAAACCAGCGCTGGACGTGAAAAAGACGTAGGTCGGGACGCCGAACTCGTTCGCCACGTCAATCATGGACGTGCAAAGGATATCAATCACAAACCCAGCGAGTCGTGGAGTGGACTCAGTCTCAGACTCAGACTCGGACTTCGAGACTATCTCGGAGACAACGTCTCTGACGGGAGTCCTGTGATTTTCGATGTAGTCATAGAGCAAAGGGTCGGGGGCCTTGGAATTGGGATCGGCTGTGGAAGAGGTGTCGTGAAAGAGGTGTAGGAAGCGTATGCGGTCGGAGGAGAGTGATTGGGTGGTTGTGCCCTTGTTATCGAATGGAAACTTGATGATGAGGACGGTGATAGAGAGGCGGTCATCTCGGCCGACGAGGAGCTTTGCCATCTCAACCGTCGATACGAGGTGGCCTATGCCCGGAGATGGGATGAACACCAGCTGTGCTTTGCTCATTTTGATTGGTTTGGTTTTGCTTTCTCAAACCTGAAGGTATAGTATAACAGCGAGTGTCTATATAATGTTACTAGGAAAGGTATTAGGTGCTTCCTATTATTATTGATAATAAATACAACAATCAACAAAATATTATTTTTACAATTATTTACTTCATTTCATCAAGTGATTGTCACTTTTTCTTTCAATATAAAAAATACTTTATACAATTTTATTTTGTTACTTCTCTTAGACAGAAGTGGTGGATTATATGTTGATTACTTCTTTTTTTTACATAATTAACTTTCCAACAATACTAGTTATCATGAAAAATATTTTAATGAAAATAATCATAAAAATTTTTTGACCCTTAAATTACACTTAGAATAAAGTACCACACATTAATCAAGGTAATCCAAGAATTATAAATCTTTTATGATCATTTTCATGAAAAATTTTTCTTGATACCTAACTTTTCTCTTAACTTTTCAAACAAGATTTATGTAATGTTATCTTAAGATCAACTAATAATTCCTCTGGATAGAAAAATATTTAATAATTACCTTAATATAACTGTATGTGAACTGAAGTGGGAAACTGATGTCATGGCTTTGCTGGCATTTATCAACTACACGACAATGGCCCTGTTTGGTAGGGCTTATTTCAGCTTTTAGCTTAATTTAAATTATTTTGATGTGTTTGGTTCAGCTTAACAATACAGCTTATAGCTTTTTGTAAGTCAAAAATCAACTTATTATTTGAGTGCGGGAGGAGAAACTTAATTTATAAGTCAAAAATCAGCTTATGTTCACAGCTATAAGTTATAAGCTGTTAGGCTATAAGTTATAATCACTTTCTCACAGTTCTACCAAACGGGGCCAACACTTACATATAATAATGCTTTGAGTTTTCCCCTGTGAGCTTCCTTTGGGATGAATTTAAAACCTCAGTTGGTTGATTTATTAATTTATTTGTGTTTTGTTTTTCTCACTTCTTTTTATAATAAGTTAAAATAGTTTAAAAAATTTATAAACATCATAAAAAATATTTTTTATACATGTTTTTGCTAAGATAGATGCTCATATCCAGCAGTCCTTATTAGAACATATACAGCAGTCTCAACTAAGCAGCAGTCCCAGCTATAAGCAGAGTTCAAACCAAATGCAGTATGCAGAGGCAAACCCAGTTGCAGTACGCCCAGCTAGAGGCAGAGTCAAAGCTACAGTTTCTTCTTAAACATTGTATCTTTCAGATTAATATCTGTAGCAGTTTTCGTATTTGTTAGACAGTTAGAGTTTGTTAGCTGAGTTAGTTATTGAGTTAGTTAGTTAGTTTCTGAGTTAGTTAGATTGTTATGAGTTAGTTAGACATTTCTTCTATATAATATCTTGTACAGTGTATATGTGATCTCATTGAATAAAATAGATATATTCTTTTATTCTTCACATGGTATCAGAGCTGCCCTAAGCTCTTCCGAGCATTCTTCAAAAGTCTTTCATGGCAGATCCTGTGTCATTACCTTCAAACCTTCAGTCTCTTCTGTCCAATTTTGGTTCTCTCATTACTGTTAAACTTGATTCCACAAATTTTTTGATTTGGAGAAATCAACTCCACAATATTCTTCGAGCCACAGGTTTTCTTGGTTATGTGACAGGTGCAATCCCTTGTCCTCCAGCTGAAATTACTGATGCATCTGGAAAGTCTGTTTCAAATCCTGCATATCTTCAATGGGAAGCCATAGATGCCAATCTACTCACGTGTTTAACTGCAACATTATCTTCATCTGTATATTCCTCTGTTCTTCATCTTCACAGCAGTTCACAAGTTTGGCAAACTCTAGAGCAGAAATTTACTTCTGTCTCTAGATCTCATATCCATCAATTGAAGAACAAGCTTCATACTATTAGAAAGCAATCCTCTTCCATTGACTGCTATCTATCACAGATCAAAGCAGTTTCAGATCAGTTAGCTTTGTCTGGTGCAAAGGTTGAAGATGAAGACCTAATTCTTCTTACCTTAAATGGCCTACCAGATGAATATGATGCATTCAAAACTTCAATCCGTACTAGATCTAGTGCTGTATCTATGGCAGAGTTATGTTCTCTACTCGGCTCAGAAGAAATTCACATTGAGAGCAAGATCAAGCATTCATCCAAATCTGATCTGCATGTTGCTTATTCAGCACACAAAGGTTCAACTTCTAATTTTAGTTTTGATTCTGGTTCTGCTTCTAGTCCTGGTTTTGAAGCACAACACTCTATTCTTGGAGCCTATCCTCGTCCTCCTTTTAGTGGTAGATCTCAGTATAGAGGAGGTAGAAGTGGTAGAGCGTTTCGAGGCAACAGATCACATAATCGATTTTCTAATAATCGGTCAAGATCATCAGCCTACTCTGGTTCTGCTTCCTCTATTTGTCAGATTTGTGGCAAATCAGGTCATCTTGCATTAGACTGTTGGTATCGGCTTGATCCTCATTTTCAACCTTCAGCAACTGCTCCTCCCAAGGCTTATGCTGCTGCTGCAGCTTCTTCCGCAGATTCTCCTATTCCTCCTTGGTACATTGATTCAGGAGCAACAACTCATCTTACACATGACTTGACTAATTTTCAGCAGTATCAAGCCTATCAAGGTTCAGACCAGGTTACAGTAGGTAATGGTTCAGTTTTGCCTATTCACCATGTTGGAAGTGGTATTCTTCCAACACCTCAATTTTCTTTTCATCTCTCTAATCTTTTGCATGTTCCTTCTATATCATCCAACCTCTTATCTGTTCATCAATTAACCAAGGATCATAACTGTCTTGTTATTTTTTATGCTGATTCTTTTGTCATTCAGGACAAACACACCAAACAGATTCTACATAAAGGATCAAACATCAATGGCCTTTATCAGTTGTCTCCAGTCTCTTCTATCTGTTCTCAGCAACCACAGGTTTTTCAGTCTTCCACTGGTTCAGTCTCTTCAATCTCTGATTTGTTGTGGCATCAAAGATTGGGACATCCTTCTGTTTCCAAGCTTCAACACCTAGCATCTCATCTTCCAAATAAAAAGAGTTTTAATAAAGACATAGATTGCACTGATTGTTCTGTGTCCAAAAGTCATAGACTTCCTTTCAAATTGTCTTGTTCTTCTAGTGATAGTCTTTTTTCTCTTGTTCATGCTGATGTATGGGGGCCTTTTAATGTTGATAATGCTCCTTTTCGATTTTATGTTTTGTTTGTTGGTGATTGTAGTAGATTCACTTGGATCTATCCCTTACATTTTAAAAGTGAAGTCTATGAAAAATTGCTTGAGTTTAAAGCCTACGCTGAAAATCAATTTCATACTTCTCTTAAAATTTTACGAACTGATGGATGCACTGAATTTGTAAACAAAAAGGTTGCTTCTCTTTTCTCTTCTCATGGTATTATTCATCAAACCAGTTGTCCTTATACACAAGCACAAAATGGTGTTGCTGAGAGAAAGCATCGCCATATCACTGAAACTGCTATCACTTTGCTTCATCAATCTTCTTTACCTTTGAAATATTGGCTTGATGCTGTTGCTACAGCAGTTTTCCTCATCAATAGAATGCCTAGTTCTGTTCTTTCTAATCAATCTCCATTTCAGATTTTGTTTAAAACACTTCCAGATTTTTCTTTCTTTAAGGTCTTTGGTTGCCAGTGTTTTCCTTGGTTAAAACCTTATACCACTCACAAGCTCCAACCTAAGTCCTTATCTTGTGTCTTTTTAGGTTATCATCCTACTGTCAAAGGCTATAGGTGTTTAGATCCTGTTAGTGGCAAGTTGTTTGTTTCTAGGCATGTCATCTTCAATGAATCCTGTTTTCCTTTTGCTTCTACTACTTTTTCTTCTTCTTCTTCTCCTATTTCTTTACCTCATATTCATAATTTCTTCTGGCCTTCTTCTCTTACTTCTGAGATGCCTACAGTTTCTTCTTCTTCTACATCTTCTTCTTCCTCTAGTTCTCCAGCCTCATCATCTCCTCTCAATATTTCTTCTTCTTCTCATGATATTCCCATTACTTCTATTTCCATTGATCTTCCTCCTACTGTTCCAGCTGCCTTAGCTTCTCCTGTGTGGCTTACTGCTATGCAAGAAGAATTCCAAGCTTTACAACAACAAGGCACTTGGGATCTTGTGTCTCTTCCTCCTCATAAAACAACAATTGGTTGTAAATGGGTGTATAGAATCAAATGAAATTCTGATGGCTCTGTGGCCAGATATAAAGCTAGATTGGTGGCAAAGGGATATCTTCAACAGGAAGGTGTTGATTTCCATGAAACCTTTAGCCCTGTGGCTAAGCAGCCTACAATTCGTATTTTTCTATGCTTGGCTCTTCATTTTAATTGGCCTATTCATCAATTAGACATATCTAATGCCTTTCTTCATGGCATCTTAGATGAGGAAGTGTATATGTTACAACCTCCTGGTTTTATCCAGTTTTCTAATCAAGTGTGCAAGCTTAAGAAAGCCTTGTATGGCCTTAAACAAGCTCCTCGGGCTTGGTATTCTACTTTCTCTAAATTTCTCCTTTCTCAAGGCTTTGCTAACAGTCATGCAGATTCCTCTCTTTTTGTTCAACACACTTCCACCAGTCTTCTTATTCTTATTGTCTATGTTGATGACATTTTGGTCACTGGAAGTGATCCTGCTCTTCTTAAACAGTTTATTCAGCATATGCATAATGTTTTCTCCATGAAGGAATTGGGAACTGTGTCCTACTTCTTGGGTATTTCAGTTCAAGCCTTATCTCATGGTTACTTCTTATCTCAAACTAAGTATGCCACTGAGCTGCTTCACAAAGCTGGTTTATCTGATTGTAAACCTTGCTCCACTCCTTTGGTTGTCAAGACTTCATATTCTCCTTCTTCTCCTTCTTCAGATGAGCTTCCTTTTTCTAATCCTTCTCTGTATAGGAGTATTGTTGGTGGTCTACAGTATCTCACTATAACCAGACCTGATTTAGCCTTAGCTGTGAATCAAGCATGTCAGCATATGCATCTGCCCACAAATGTTGATTTTCAAGCTGTCAAACGCTTGTTGAGATATGTGAAGGGTACTCTTCACCATGGTCTGCACTTTACTGCTGGTCCCTTAACTCTTTATGCTTTTTCTGATTCAAACTGGGCAGGAGACAGTGTTGATCGCAGGTCTACTTCAGGTTACTGTGTCTATTTGGGGTCTAATCTGATTTCTTGGAGTGCTAAGAAACAGCCCATTGTTTCTAGGTCATCTACTGAGGCTGAGTACAGAGCATTAGCTAATGCCACTGCTGAATTAGCATGGCTGCAACAGTTGCTGAAAGATATGCATATTGTCTCACTGTCTATTCCCGAGCTCTGGTGTGACAACATGTCTGCAATGGCATTGGCTTCTAATCCAGTGTTTCATTCTCGCTCAAAACATATAGAAATTGACTGTCATTTTATTCGGGATAAAGTTGTTGCCAAATTGATTACTTTGAAATATGTTCCTACCACTGATCAGGTGGCTGATATCTTCACCAAACCTCTTTCTGCCTCTCGGTTTCTCTATTTGAAAGACAAGCTTCTTGTGCAACCATGCCCCATCAGCTTGCAGGGGAGTGCTAAGATAGATGCTCATATCCAGCAGTCCTTATTAGAACATATACAGCAGTCTTAACTAAGCAGCAGTCCCAACTATAAGCAGAGTTCAAACCAAATGCAGTATGCAGAGGCAAACCCAGTTGCAGTACGCCCAGCTAGAGGCAGAGTCAAAGCTACAGTTTCTTCTTAAACATTGTATCTTTCAGATTAATATCTGTAGCAATTTTCGTATTTGTTAGACAGTTAGAGTTTGTTAGCTGAGTTAGTTACTGAGTTAGTTAGTTAGTTTCTGAGTTAGTTAGACATTTCTTCTATATAATATCTTGTACAGTGTATATGTGATCTCATTGAATAAAATAGATATATTCTTTTATTCTTCACAGTTTTTATAAAAAGAATTAAAAATCAACTACAATCCTCTAACTCCCAAAACAACCTTCAAACAAGACCTATTTTGAGAAGGAAATTGGAAGTTGACTTTTTAATTTTGTTAATTTTTTTATAAAAATATATTTAAAAAAAATATAGAGGTGATTTGATTAAAAAAAGTCAAAAAATTAACTTTTAACCGTATTGTCAAAATAGGCTTCTATTTGGATTTGTAGAGGGTGTTTGGGATGCAAATTTAGAGCTAAAATTGTCAGTAAAAATAAAAAAGACTAAACTAGTCAATATGATAAAATATCACATCTAAATTATAATTATTTTTTTTCTCTTACAACCATCAAATTGATTACAAAAAAATCAATTATCATCCTAAACACAATTTTTTTAATCAGATTGAAATAATTAAAAAATCTACTAAAATAATCAAATTTTCAAACAAGTCCTTAATATATATTTTGTATTCTGTGGTGTAAGTTTGTTTGTTTTGCTTTTATATATATGTTTTTTAATTAATTAATTAATTATTCCTATATGAGGTTCTATGAAAAACTTGTCGATATTGAAATTTGATGTTGACACATTGAGAGAAAAAAAAAATTATTACAATAATAATATTATGTCATCGATATTATTTAACAATATATTTTTAAAAAATTTCTCACTACGTATGTGTGAGAAGATATATATATATTTTCCTTTTCAAGATAGATATATAGGGTAAATTACAAATACACTCCTTAAGATTTGATTAAAATACGAATCGCCTCCTATGATTTTGAAAATTATGTTCCACCCGTTGAGGTTTTTAATTTCATAACAAATCCCCCTTTTTATTAATAAATCAGCAAGTCAATTAGCATTTTTTTAATGATGGAAATATGTTTCAATTAATAATTTAGGTAATTTTATTATTGTATAGAAGAGTAATTATGAATTTCATTTTTTTAATTAATTCTGTTAAATAAAAAATACTAATAAGGAGGTATTTGTAATTTTTCAAGCCACAAGAGACAATTTGTACTTTAAGCAAACTTCATGGGTGTATTTGTAATTTACCCTAGATATATATTACCAGTCTCGTAATCATGTGCACCAAAATAGTCGTTTTTTAAAATTTAAAAATAATTATTTTATATTTTTAAGAGTGTCCAACTCATTTTTAGACCACTAAGTATTTCCAACGTTAAATAAAAAATTAATGAAAAATTTGATTTGATATCGTTCATTCTAATATTACGATTAAAAATTTTATCAAATTTTTTCACATCTCCGATTATCCGGGAGAACATACAGACGGATGTCCTAAAGGTTGTCCAGATATGAATAAAAAAAGCTTTTAAATTGCCTTAAGTGGACATCAGGTTTAATATTAACAATTTAAATTTAATGGTGATTCTTAACACCATCATCATGATTTCTGTAAAATAAACAAGATTAACATCGCATATGTTTTAACTCTTGATGTGAAAATAACAGCCACCAACCTTGGCCCATTTCTACAGGTGCTTCAAAGATGTCCATAATGTGATGTGGTTATCATATTGCTATTCTTGTGCTAACTGCTATGCTACTTATGCTACAACAATTACATAGTTTGGCTTACAATTGTGTCCTTGAATCTCAACTCTTTACTTACAAAACTTAGTACATAGAACATGGGATTTCAGTTCTCGATCTCTAACATCTTGATGTCTTAATCTGAACTTTAGAATGTTAAATAGACTGCTGCATTTTTCTATAGTGACCAACGTGGCAGTTAAGCAAAAGTTCCTTGTTAATAATATTCATTCATTTGCTTATGCATGTTTGTGTTCATTTCACAAGCTAGTGCCTAGTTAAAGCAAAAAAACAATTTTGGTTTATTATTTTTCATCAAAAATATTCTGTGTGTAATGTAGATTTGATTTCAAATGGTTGTCTTCACAGGTACACCTTAGAGTCAAAGCATATGAATACAAAGTCTAAATTTTAATTTGATTTCAAATGGTTGTCTTCACAGGTACACCTTAGAGTCAAAGCATATGACTACAAAGTCTAAATTTTAATATAGCTTCAGATGCTGTGGTGACTTTTAAGGTTCAGTATGGTCAAGATAATCTATTTTTATGCTTGACAAGTTCTGATGATTAAATTCTTAGCATAGTCGTATGGTGTTTTCTACTCCTTTTTTTGCAGTTTGCATGAAAATAAAACCAGCAATTTGATTGGTGTTTTTGTTGTTTTGGCATTTTTCTGTCATCCATTGTTAATGCATCACTAAATTATACTAGATTGACCAACCCTGTAAAATGAAAAATTGCAAGGAACCATGGGCTCAAGTAAGCTTACCTTATTGCTAGTTGAGGGTAGAAGCCTTGAGAAGTGCTTTTTTTTTTTCCACTTATTATATTTAAACAATAGCTGGCTTTTATTTTAGTTTTATGACTTTAAAATATATGGCTATGCACCGAAGATTTCGTTTTGGATTTGTTGATTCTGTGTATATGTCATATCTATATGATAATCTAAACATTTTATGCTAGTAACAGTCAAAGTGGTTCTTCCTTTTTTTGTTGATGCAAGAGATAAAGAGTCAGTGTGATGATAAAATGTCCGACTTTATCTTTTCTAAGACTAGAACAGTCTCTACAAATAGTAAGTTTATTCATATGCTTCTAGCGGTCTCTTAATTAATTTGTGTTTTCATTTTTCATGTCAAAAATTGCTTAGAGAGATGCAAAATATGGTCAAAAAATTCAAGAACTTTATGCTTCAAGTTTTTTTATTTTTTAATATATGTAACCGCAGTTAAAATTTTTTTATTAATTCCTTTGTATATATTTTTGAATATTCAACTTTCATTTATGAAATATATGATGTTATTCCATTCAATATGTGGTTGTGATTCAAAAGATAGTATATAGTGTGTATTATATTCTTCAAATGCGCATACAAAAATAATATTGATTGTTCTTCAAATACGTCGAACCCCTTTTTTTATCACACGCATTAACTGCAATGAGAAATGCATATAACGTGTGATTTATATCATTATTAATCACATGTTTTATTAGATATTAATCACACTTAAAATCTGTGATCTAAATGCTTATTATCACATGTTTTATTAGTTGTTAATCACACTTAAAAGATGTGATCTAAATATTATTAATTATATTTAAAACATGTGATCTATATGCTATTAATCACACTTAAAAGATGTGATCCAAATGTTATTAATCACACTCAAAACAAGCGATCTAAATATTTATTGTCACACTCAAAACATGTGATGGAATCGTTTTTTAATGACACTTAAAATGTGTGATTAAAAATGATCCCTTTCAATCACATTCCTAAATATCACACTTTAATAAAAACATAAAAGGTATGATTAAATAACATACATCACACACACACACACACACACACAAAAAGTGTGATCTATTTATGATTTTGTAGTAGTGCATGTGTAAATATCCATTTTTTGCATGCATCGGGTTCGGTATTCTAATATTGTTGTCATTTCTTACTTACTTGAATACGTGTGCTATCACGTGCTTTGAGTTGAGCCATGTGTCATGTTAATAAATCGAACCTAGTGGTTCCATTTTGTATGTGTTGCATTAATTACTTGCATATTATAGCATACATTTTTCTAACTATTTCTTCTATTTTTGCTTGCCTCGGCTGAATACTAGGTGAGCACTTTTGCTTTAGCATATTGCATGTATGTTTGTGTTGTCATATTAAGCATATTTACCACGAGGCTAAGTTCTTATCTGATATACCTCTTGAATGTCGGTGGATGAAGGCTAGTTCGCTTAAATTGGAATGATTTGATTAATGCATACATGAGCTTACTTTTTCAAGTAGCACATATTCAACACTCTTTTCAAACAAAGCATGAAATCAAAGTATTCCAAATCGAGTGAGTTAGCATATACTTATGTGCCTCACATGGTAATGATTAGCATTAATAAAATAAAACAAGAGCATATACTATATATAAAAATCACATCATGATTAGTAAGGCCAATCTTTTATCAGGTGAGTGAGATGCTCAATTCATAACCTTCCGCTCTCATACCTAAGTTCCCTAGCCGAGACACTTTGCTTATGACGAACAAGTGGCCTTTGGCACGAGTCATGGGTTTTCTAAATTTTCCAAAAAAAAAAAAAAATATTTAGGTGGCAACTCTGAAATCTAGAAATGCAGTCTATTTTTGGCATTTCTGATTGTAAATCGATTTCTCAAAGATTTATCATATTTGGACTCCCATTTGTGTTTTTCTATTTCACATTGCACTTGTGAAACTAGATTCAGAACTACGGGAGTCCGAACTGTAGGGCTATTGTATCCAACGAAACTAACCCCTCCGAGGAGCACGAAAAGCCAGCTACAGTTTTTGGCGACTCTGCTGGGGACATTAGAGAACTTGACTTAGACTTCATGATATGACATTTTATCTACAGATATATGTTTGCATTTGCATTGGTGCTTTTAAAGTCACTGTGTTTTCCATCTGTTATTCTTAGAAGGCTTGCCTAAAAAGCTTGCTAAAAGGATGGCCGATCGTGGGCTCTGCCATATTGGAAACATAACCCTCGGATTTAGATTATTGCTGTACCGTTTGATCCTCCTTTCACTTCTCGATGCTAGGTGTGAGAGGTATATTAGGTAATCTTGTCGAGGTACCCCTTTTGACCAATCGGCCTAGCTGTATATAGTAAAGCCATAGTGATTGTTCCAACATAGGACATGATGCTCACCCGTATGTAAGATTTTGTGAAAACTACTTGGTTGAAGTAGTGAAATCCTAGTTCATGCCAAAACTAGGACAGGGTAACCCTACCCCCTCATAGGGATGCTTTGGCTCTCTTTAACTAGTATGTGCTTTATAGTGAAACTGTATAGGAATGCTTCATATCAGTGGTACAGTTGGTATCTGTTTTGGGGCTATAATTCAGCGAGGAGTACAGTCTTATAGCTTTGATCATGTCTGTTTTTATGAAATCTTAGCAGAGGTGCTGTTCGATTTTTTATTGCTGTTTTTTCCTTATTTCTTTTGCTAGGTAGTTTAAAACCATAGTTTCAAAAAGTTCTGATATCCCCCAAGTAATCTAGACCCATGTCGGAAGACTTTGTAAGGTGAGAGATCTTGTTTAGGGACAACCAGTGTTTGCCTCACTGTCACCAATTGCATAGCGAAGAAGAATCGGGCAAAGTTCACTAGTTAAGTTCTTTCAGCAATCACCCCTCAACTTGCCTATACTTAGTTCACCTCAAGCACTGTCACTAACTCTTAGAATGGCTCAGTATCCACCATCTAATTTGGAAGAATTACTACTCCGTTTGCAACAGTCAGTTGACTCACTCTAACATGACATGACCCATCAAGCTGAGGTCACAAATAGGTTACAACAACAACAACAATAGCCAACTACGGCTTCTGTATCGCACACACCTAATATGACTATCCTCATACCCGATACTACTGCCAATCTTGTTATAACTCAGGATCTGCAAGCCGAGGGTGTTCCGGCTTTTCCAGTCCAGGAAGACCCAATCCAGCATAGACGTCTAGAGCCCCAGTTTATCAGACTAAGGCATCTTTTGAATTTGAGGTTGACCCAACCATGCTCAAAGTAAACAAGCTGAAAAAACTGTTAAAAAAGGCACAGGGGGTTAACACCATTCCAGATATAGAGGATGGGTATATTGAATCTGCAGTTACTTTGCCAGAGTAGTTCAAAAAGCCACATATTGACCGCTTCGACGACGCTAGGGACCCATTGGTACACCTACGTCTATTTTCTGATATCCAACGACCAATGGGTTTGACCAGATTGCAAAAATTATTGCTCTTCGGCCGAACTACGTTGGGTATAGCTGCCATCTAGTATGCTAAGTTGGAGGACTCTGTGAAGCAGAAATGAGAGGAATTGGCCAAGTCTTTCATTGCTCAATACTCCAACAACATGCAAATTGAGGTCACGACTTGTGATTTTGAGGCGACATGTCAAGAGCCGAAGGAGGGCTTCTCCGAGTTTGTAACTAGATGGAGGGTCAAAGCATCAATGATGACCACTTGACCCTCAGAGAAAGACTAAATCAGAATGGTCGTCCGGAACCTTCATGGCAAGCTGCTGCAGAAAATTATTGTTCTCCCCTTATTTACCTTCAAAGAGCTTCATGAAATGAGGGTTCAGATCGAAGACGCAATGAAGCAGGGGATCATCACTGATGACAAGGAGCCGGCCAAGAGGCCTTTTGTTCGTAGTTCCAATGCTGCCAGGGGTAACACAACTGCGAGGCCATCAGAGGTGAGTGTTGTCACCACAACCAAAACTGCCGACCCCTTTGCCAACATGGGCCCACAAACTTCTAATCCCACCCGACCTCCGAGAAGGACTTTCAACTAGCTCTACATGACTTTGTGTTGAGCAATGAAGGTATTAATAAAAAAAGGGGCATTTAAAACCCCTAGAACCTCAACCACTTCCAAACCTCTTCCACCAAAGCACGATCCCACCAAATACTATGATTTCCATCAGCAGCACGACCACGAAATGGACCGGTGCTTCCTCCTACGTCATGAGATTCAAGATCTCATCGACAACAAAGTCATAGCTCCACTCCAAAAGCCAAATTTGACCACCAACCCACTTTTTGTCCACAACCAAGTCCCTCCACTCAGAAATATCCACATCATCCATACACTACCACCCACCTTCGACCTGAGCATCTATATCACCCCCTCTAACTTACCAAAGCCGGTGTTGTACATCCCTACAGGTAGAAACTTATGCATGATGGACACATCCAACCCACAACCTGAGCCTCGCAAATCTGTGTTGACAACACCTGAAGACGAAGAAGTTTTGACCTCGGTGGGAGGTGTTGCTCTGTTACTGGGAATTCCTGGGGAATCATCTTACCCAAGCCACTAAATTGTACCCGTTACTCAAAGCAGGCCTGAGGTAGTATTGCCGACCTCAATGGAAATTAATGTGGTTAGGGAAGACGACCCAAGCCAAGGGTTGGATGATCTTGTGAATCTTGAGGAAGACTTGGACAACCCTCAATTCTTTGAAGAACGGGACTAGGGCAATGTATAGATCAGTTAGTTTGATCTAAGCCTGTCGACTGACAATAGGGAGTGGTTGAATGATGAATCAAACAAAGAAGAGAAAACCAGAGTTAAATCAGAGGAAAAGCAAGTCGGGGCAGCTGTGGTAGCCAAGAAAGTTGAAGAGAAAGGGAAGATGCCAGAGGACAATAGTATGGAAAAACAAACCCAAGATTTGGGTGTTATAGAAACTACAGATGCTGAACGGGAAGCTATGTTAGGGCAATTTGAACAAGAAAGAATCGAAGATAGCCAGAATACCACAACATCTTGTCGCCTTGAGGGGGATCATTGTCCTGTGGGAGTGAGCCAAGTTGAGCCGGACAAATGTCTATCAGCAGCCGAAGGTGAGTGGTGGGAAGATAACAACTTGCATCTTGCCCATACAGATGAAGACTAGGGAGATCATATCCCAAACAATACTTGGTATGCAGAGGAAATAGACCACCTCATCAGGAGTGGACGGTATTTCAAGCCTTCACATTTAGATTAGGCTGAACCCTCAGGAAAAGACCGGGAGGTTGAGAAGGAGAAGAAGAAAAAGCTAGAGGAGGAGCCGGTTCTGAAACAACTCAAAAAGATCCAGGCTGATATTTCCATTTGAGGCCTCCTCATGGTTTCGCGAGTATAGTGACAGGCAGTATTGTCGGCGATGGATAAATCTAAGTTGTCCATTAATACCATGCCATAACAGCTTGTTGGCTTAATCTTTCCAAGTTGCACCAAGCCTATGCTCACTTTCTCTGATAAAGAGTTGCCACCATCGGTTCACAACAAGCCACTGTACATATCTATCGAGTGAAGAGGAAAATGGGTTCTAGTGGTTTTAGTGGACACCGGCTCTATAATTAATGTCTGTCCTTCGCGCACTGGCTATGCGATAGGCCTGAAGTTGGCAGATTTTGTCCACATAGCTTAGGTGATCCGGGCATATGACAACATGACCAGAAAAGTTATAGGGACGATGAAAGTACAAGTCTAAGTGGGCCCTTTCGAGCATGAGGTTGTGTTCCATGTACTTGATGTGCCAGCTAACTTTAACCTATTTCTAGGGAGGCCCTGGTTGCATTACATTAGGGATATGTCCTTCAACCTGCACCAAATGCTGAAATACCTTCATGAGGGAGGAGCGACAACCGTTTTTGGGAATTAATCTATTCATCAACCGCTAGAAGTAACCACACCTTCGTTGGAGAGCAATCACAGGTAATGAGGATGTATTTCTTTTGAGATTCACTCTAGTGGAAGTCCAAGTGGTATAGGCCATCTTAGCTGAGGACGAAGGCATGTATGTCAGTGCTTAATCCATCTACTTCATGAACAAATTGCGACATATTCCAGGAATGGGGCTCGGAAGGAGTGGGAGGAAAGGTGTTGTAACACTAGCTAAGGTGTCACACAATCCCTACACATTTGGGTTAGGCTATGTGCCTATCAAAGAGGACTGGAAAAGGAAGTGAGAAGAAATGAGAGAAAGGGCCAAGGCCAAAAGAGCCGAGAAACATTACGAGCTGGTCCACAGGCCAATCTGGAGAACGTTGAATGGGTGCTTTGTCAGAGAAAGAGAGGATTTTCCCTTCTGCGGCTTTCCTGAGCCTTGGGTGGATTCTTCAACAAAAAAGCGTTTCTCAGGTTTTGAATACTTTTTCAACCACTAACTTCAAGACAATAATGAAGATGAGACTAATCTAACTATCAATGCTAGCAAGAGCAATGATGACGATTCAAACAATAGTGAGGCAGGAGTAAAGGCAACATTGGCTAATCTCTTGACAGATCTTGAGACCAATACGGAGAACTTGGGAGATACATTTACTGTCTCTATGATCAGAAAAGAACCGATTGTGGATTCCACCAGTTGCATTCTGGACGCGTTGTGGGCACCACGTCTCACTTGGCAGTCGAAGAAGGGCTTTATTTCAAGTTTTGAATTGGATGATGAGCTGGAATCAGATTCCACCGAATTGGTTGAGTCGGAATCAGATTCAAGTAAGTCCGGGGAGCCTAAGTCTAGCACTTCTGGGGCTGGTAACCCGGATGCCAAGGTCCTGTCTAGGTCCTCTTTTGCATTTTTTTTTTTTTTGAGATTGTTGTAACCGAAGAGCCAAAACTTCTAAATGAGAGTGCTGCAGATTTCGTTTCCTTCTCTATGCCGTTAATTTATTGCATTGACCAAGATTTTCAAAATTTTAATGAAAATGAAGAGGAAGAAATTCCTCAGGCTTTAAAAAACTTGATTGACAAAGAGGAGGAGAAGTGTGCTAAGCCCTGCATAGATGAAATCATTGTAATTAATGTGGGTGCTGAGACAGATTCCTGCTTAGTCTAGATCGGGTCCATGTTGTCTTCAAAGGAACGCGAGCGTTTAATCGCTTTATTAAAAGTTTTCAAAGATGTTTTCATGTGGTCCTACGAAGACATGCCTGAAATCGATCTTGAGATTGTACAGTACCAAATCCCTCTTAACCTCGAGGCCTGACCTATCAAGCAGAAACTCCGCAAGATCCGTCCAGATTGGGCACTAAAGATTAAAGAGGAAGTCACCAAGCAGATTGACACTAGTTTTTTGTTGGTGTTTGAATGTTCGACTTGGTTGGCCAATATTGTTCTAGTTCCAAAGAAGGATGTCAGAATCAAAGTTTCGTTAGACTTTTGGGATTTGAATAAGGCTAGTCCGAAGGACGACTTTCTACTACCACACATCAACGAATTGGTAAAATTTACTGTCGGCCATGCGTTGCTATCGTTCATGGATGGGTAATCAGATTTTGATGGCGTATGAGTAGGGGTGTACATAATACCGCCGAAACCGCCAAAACCACACCGAGTCGCACCGCCAAGGCAAATTCGTTATTATTTGTCAATCGAACCGCTGGTTTTTGGTAAGAAAAATGGCAATTTCTAGTGACACTTTTATCAATCCGCCGGTTTCTATTTTTCTTTCAAACCGCACCGACCCGCACCGCTATTAAATCATGTTTTATAAGATTCTAAAAATTCTTTTTTACTTAAGTTTGTTTGTTGTTCTATACCTTAAAATATAGTATTACATTACTGCTCGAGGGGAATTCAAGATGTCAGTAATCCAAAATAAAGTTGGATTCCAATTCACTTTTCAATCTTTTTTTCTTTTTTTTTTTCTGGCCATGTTGCAAACTTGCATCAGCTCACTTTTCAATCTAAATACTTTTCAACAGTAAACATTTTCAATATATTGTAAACCCTGAATGATATTAATTTTATGTATTGTATTTGATCATTGTAGCTTCCACAAATGCTTGTAATGAACTTATGGCATAGTCATTGATATTATCATGTTGTTGCTACACTTGCTGCATCAGAAGAAAGCTTCGCAAGATGCTTAACATCACGGTATCTCTCGTCTTTTTTTTACTCTTTGATTTAAGTTTTGTAATTTGAGTTATATTTTTTATAAACCGCCAATCCGCCCGAACCGCCAAGGCAAATCCGCCATTATTTGCCAACCGAACCCCCGGTTTTTGATAAGGAAAATGGCAAATTCTAGTGACACTTTTATCAATCCGCCACCCGCCATACGGTTTCTATTTTTCTCTCAAACCGCACCGACCCGCACCGCGCACACCCCTACGTATGAGGACATAGAGAAGACTGCATTCACCACGCTGTGGGGTACCTACTGCTACAGAGTTATGCCATTTGGATTGAAGAATGTCGGGGCTACAAATCAGAGGGCTGGAACCACTATCTTGCACGACATGATCCATAAGGAAGTCGAGGTGTATGTGGAGGACATGATTGTAAAATCCAAAGAGCGAGAAGGCTACTACACCATGCTGGAAAAAAATTTCGAACAGATCAGGAGTACAGACTAACGTTGAACCTACAGAAATGCACTTTTGGGGTGACTACAGGGAAAATGTTAGGATCTCTGATCACACAAAAAGGAATTGAAGTAGATCCATCCCAGATCAAGGCCATCGTAGAAATGCCACCACCAAGGACTGAAAATGAGATGTGTGGCTTTCTAGACAAAGTGCAATTCATAAGACGGTTTATCTAAAAATTAACCTTGACTTGTGAACCACCATTTGGTCTCTTGAAAAAGGAGAATAAGTTCCGATGGGATGATCAATGTTAGTTCGCTTTCGAATAGGTCAAGTAGTACCTTCAGAATCCACTTGTATTGTCGCTACCAGAACCGGGGAAGCCACTGATCATGTATTTGTTGGTAACAAATTCAACCATGGGGTGCATGCTAGCTCAAGAATCAAAAGCTAAAGTGGAGAAAGCTATTTACTATCTGAGCAGGAATATGCTAGATTACGAGACCCGTTATACTCCTCTGGAGAAAGCTTGCTTAGCATTGGTTTGAGCAACTAGGAAGTTAAGACACTATTTATTAGCTCACTCCGTAATTTTGGTTTCGAGATTAGATCCCATGAAATATCTCTTTGAGAAACCAGTACTTACGGGTAAGCTAGCTCGTTGGTTGCTTCTTCTCTTGGAGTTTGACCTTAAGTATGTCACTCGCAAGTTCGTCAAAGGGAGACCAGTAGCTCAATTTTTGGCAGATCACCCAGTGGAAAGAGATGAAGCACCAGAGTACTTATTTCCAGATGAGAAGATTCTACAGGTAGAGAAAAAATAGACTAAGACAATGTACTTTAACGGAGCAGCTAATAATACGGTTATGGATAGGCGTGTTGCTGATACCACCCAATGATTCCCATATATCCCTGGCTTTCTAACTTTGATTCAAACTATCTAACAATGAAGCAAAATATGAGGTGTGTATCGCTAGATTGGAAGCTGCCCTAGAACTAGGGACAATAAGGTTGGACGTCATCGGAGACTCAAACCTGGTTATTTCTCAAGCCAATGGAGACTGGAAGGTTAAGCAAGAGAAAATGAAGGTTTATCGTCAGACCCTGGACATTTTGATTCCAAGGTTTGAAAAGCTGACATTCACATATCTACTGAGAGAGAATAACCAGTTTGCTGATGTGCTGGCAACTCTATTTTCCATGGTAAACATATCGCTCGAGTTAAGATGCGTCTGATCATCATTGAACAGAAGTACACGCTTTCTTACGAGATGATAACTGCAATAGATAAGGTTCAAGACAAGAACCCCTGGTATTATGACATTTGGAACTTTCTGGAGAAGGATATGTATCCACCAGGGGTAAATGCCAAAGATAAACGAGGAATACAATGTTTGGCCGTCCAGTTCATCCTCTATGGGAATAAGTTGTACAAGAGAGGCCTTTTGGGAATACACAAGCTCTGCATTAAAGAAGAAGAGTCAAAACATGTCATGGAGGCCATCCACGGAGGAGAGTGTGGAGCACATGAATGGTGTGATGCTGGCTAGGAAGATCCTCAGGCAGGGCTATTATTAGTCAACTGTGGAGGAGGATTGTATTAACTTTGTTCGGCGATGCCATAAATATCAAATTCATGCTAATCGCATGAACATCTTGTCGTCAAAGCTTTACAACATGACTTCATCGTGGCCTTTCTCAGTCTGGGGAATTGATGTCATCGCGTCAGTCTCGCCAAAGGGCTCAAATAAATATGAGTTTATCTTGGTGGCGATTGACTATTTTACTAAGTCGGTGGAAGCACAATCTTCTTCGGTGTTGAAACTGTCATATGTGGCCAAGTTCATCAAAACAACATCATTTGCAGGTATGTGGTACCAAATGAGATTATCTCGGACAATGGCTCACACTTCAAGAAAGAGGGGGTGGATCTGCTAGAGAAATACAACGTGGCTTTTCACAAGTCATCAACATATAGACCACAGACTAATAAAGCTGTTGAGGCCATAAACAGGAATGTCAAGAATATCCTGTGAAAGATGGTTGAAACCTATAATGATTCACCAGATAAACTGCCTTTTGCACTCTGGAGATATAGAACGTCAATTCAAACATCTATGGGGGCTACCCCTTACTCTCTGGTATATGGGATGGAAGTTGTTTTGCCGATTAAGATCGAAGTACCGTCACTGAGAATCACGGCCAAGTGTCAGATAACAGAGGTGGATTGGCAGCAGAATAGGTTTGAAGAATTGATGTTCTTTGACGAAAGGAGGTTGTTGTTTGACGAAATGAGGTTGAAGGCATTGTATCATATCCAAGGATATCAGCACAGAATTGCAAGGGTCTTCAACAAGAAAGTCAAATTCAGAAACCTCAAAGAAGGAGATATGGTGCTCAAAGACAACCAAGTTGCCATCCATGACCCTAGGGGAAAATTCAGACCCAATTGGATTGGTCCTTAGATCAGCAAGTCTATCTGGTCAAAGGGAGTGATTATCCTTATGGATTTGGATGGCTTGGAGTTCTTGTAACCGATCAATATGGGCAAGTTGAAGAAATATTATCCCTAAGAGGCTTGCTAGGCTGAAAACCTGAAAGGGCAACCTAGGCAAAAGTTAGAGCTTAAAAAATTAGAAATGAAGAAAAATAGAGCTTGCAAGGTTAAAAACCCAAAAGGGTGACTTTGGCAAAAGTTAGAACACAAAAGGAGAGAGTTAATACTCGAGTGAACCCGAACCAAACTACATAAGGCCTAATTCCCATCTGTGGGATAAATAGGTAACTTCATCCCAAAGTTCGGCCATAACCATCTCTAACTCAATTGTCTTGTCCATTTGTTTGATCGGTCCATTTTTTTCCATTGTCTGTTAGCTTGGTTGTGTTACCTCCGTTTTGGCAGAAAGGTCAGTTGCAAGATAGAGCAGAAATGGTGAACGTAGTTGTGGGTGATTATGATCTTTTGATTTGGGGTCGTACGTCTTGAGGATTAATTCCAAGTGTGTCAGGTAGTGACTATTTCCGAAAATTGTTTTGAAAGGTTTTAATGAAGTTGATTTTCTCAAATTTTTACCTTTTTCAACATAGACCATTATTTGGACCACAAAAGAAAATTTTCAGTGCTCACAATTTTAATTACATGATTTCAACACAAGTACACTCTCCAACTCCCCTGTTAAATCAAAGTTTCTTTTACATTATAAAAACTTGAAAAGAAAAGTCAAAGCAATAACCTAGAGGCACAGATGAGTCAAGTGATCATCATCTGCCTTTTGCCCGCACTATGGGAAGTCTCTGCAGCCAAGGATGGTCCAACATGTGCCTCGTCCTCCAGCTGAGCCAAACACTCGCCAGAAAGGGCATAACTAAAGCTAGCAGTAGGGGCCAAAAGCTCTCTTGTCCTCCAAGCAGTTAGGTATCGAGCCATGTGCGAAGCACGAACTAGAAATGGAGCAGGGTATTCCATCCCCTCATCTGGATGGGTCTGATCACGCCCAAATTGACGTCTGAACCAGAAAGGGAAGTAAAATACATAGTGTGTAAGGCCGATCAACTGTATACCCAGCTGGCGAGACGTGCTGTAGCTCACCTCAGTCAGTTCAACCAAGGGCAACGCCAAGCAATGTCAGTTGCAAATCTGCTACACATCTAATCACACCACACTTCCTCTGTGGGAAGTCTACAAGCTGTGGGCGAAAGAAGTAGGATCTAGCCGAATGCTCGGGGCAAGGGCCCATGACCTTCAACTTATCCATAACCACACCTAGGAAGGGATGAAAAATAAGAGAGATTAAAGAATAGAGAGATGTACGTTGAGAGAAAAAGGTAAGGAAAGGGTTTTGAGAAAAAATAGAGAGTGAGTGCCAAAGTGATATGAGAAATCATAAATAAGAGATGATGGGAAACAATACCTGAAGAAACAGTGGACTCCTCGAAAGCCGAGAAGTCTTCCGTCGATGGAAAGCATCCAAATCCATCAAAGTTTCGGCCAATGCCATTGAGCCACTTCAATCAACCTAATGCTAGCTCCGCTACAACGAGGGGCAAGTAGAAAGTGTGCAAGTAAGCATGCACTAAGGGCATGTTAACGATAACCTTGCCAAAGAAGGTCATCTCTATCTCCAATGCCGGAAAACAGATGAATCAAGCCGGATATATCTAACTCCCCATCATGAGCCAAGGACCAAGCCTCGTGTAAAGTAAGCCCACACGTCCGTTCAAGAGCCCATGTATGGCTAAAACAAGGTTGAGGCATAATCTCCTCATTGTGTCGGGACTCCATCAATGCTTAAAACTCTTCAAGAGTAGGACACATTTATTGTGCCCCGAAGCGAAACACATGAGTAACCGGGTTCCAACATCGAGCAGCGGCATGAAGGAACGAAAAACAAAGCGAAGTATGACTTAACGAAAAAAATGTGTTTATGCTGAAATCGTAAAAATTTACCTTTTCTATGCCGTCCAAAGTGGCCATCCAATCCTTGAGCCTCTTGGCAAGAAATATCTCCATTTTCAAAGAAAACTACAAAAAATATGATATTCTGTCAAAAGAATGGCAAGAGAAGACCTTTATAAAGGATAAGGTTGTGTGAGTGGTTGACAGTTGTTGCCAGTTGTCCAACCACATGCCTTGGATGGCCGGCCACCTCTACCAGTCGGCCATCCATTTTGTTGGCTGGCTAACTAAGAGTGCTGGCCAAGCAGCTGGGCAGTAGTGTTACGAGTGGCCTTTTTGCTTTTAGGTCCTATTTTGAGTCTTTTGTTTCCAGCAAGTGTGAATAGATGTATTTAGGTTGTTTTTACTTTATTTTTTCCTCTATTGAGTTGTATTTTGTATTTTGGTTAGTGGAAAGCTCAAATTTAAGCATTTTTAGTTTCAAATTCAAATATAATCAATTTTGTGCAAGTATGGTGCCATTCTCGAGATGCTATGCAAAACAAAACTCTTCCTTTTATAAAACTATAGGGTTCAACCTTGATCATAGTTTTTACAAAAGAGAAAATACAAGTGTTTCAAACAAAAAGTAACAGTCCTATCTGAAGCTATACAAAGTTCTAAACTACAAAGCAAAAGAAAAGAGCAAAAAGAATTAAAAAAAATCGGTATCAGTCGCATTAGGCTCGAGAGGCCCTCTTCGTTCTCTTTCACGGAGGGGACTCAGGGGCACCGTCACCATCGGCATCACTGTCATGAGAGGGGTGAGACTCGGAGCTAAAGCCAGTGTCATCCTTTTCACTCCCTGACTTAGAACTAGCCTCATCCACCTCGCTCCCAGACTCAGATCGCCTGCTCACTGTCTCCTCGGTGCTGTTGGTCTCAGCATCATTATCTCCGCTCAAAATTGGCTCCCAGGATGAGGAAGTCTCCAGCGCCTGGGACTCTCTGCTCCGACTTTGAGCACCCCTACCTCTGCCCCGACCTCGATTCTCGCCCTTGCCACTTCCAGGAGCCTGTCTTTCTCTCCTTCCTGCCGCTGGAGGAAGTGCTGCTGGGGCCACCGGTGCTAATGGTGCCGCAGGTACGGGTGGAGGCTGAAAACAAGAAGTAGAGTATCAGAACAGTATCAGTGCAAAATCAACATGAGTATGGAAAATTTGGTTAGTATCGATGCAGAATAGTATGAATATGGTAAAAAGAGAATCAGTGCATGACAGATGAGAAGAGAAGGCTACCTAATAACTGTGGAGAGTAAGTAATGCCTCCCTCATCCGCATCATGTGGACCAAAAAGGCGACCAACTGAAAGAGGCCGTCTACGTAGCCCATCGGTAGCTGCAAATGAGTTTGAACATCAGTATCCAGAAAAGGGAATGTGAGATACAAACTACGAAATGAAGAACATACTTGCTGCAGCTCGAGGTCCCTGACATACTTATGCTCCACATCCGACTACTCGATCGGAATCTGGTAGAAAGTCCCATTCGGGCACCAATGTGTGATCGTAGTCAGAATCACAGGAAGACCTACCACATAAACAGTAGGGGGAACCCCTCCAGCATCAGGCTCGGCCGTGTGAGCAGGACCTTGGGCAGCGGATGCATCTGCAGTGCCTCCCGCTCAAGCTCTAGTCAAGGGTGGCATCAAATGGGTCCTAATGAATCAGCATAGTCTCTGGCCCTACAGAAAAGATCAGTATCCTACCCCTACCATAAACTGTACGATGGCCTTAACAAGTAGACCATTGGCTGTCCTCATAGATCCAGTGAGAGGAGCAAAAACAATGAGGGCAGGTGAACCCAGGGTCAGACGTACGAACATCTCCCTGAGATACCAGGTCTTGCAGAAAGGACGCTCTAGGAAAATTCACAGCCTAGAGGTGTCCCAAGACCCAACGTACTTGTCCCTCATCCTGGCTGGCATGTAACCTGCAAATAGAAAATGCATAGTTGTCAGTTGTTGGCAGTTGTCTTAGTTATTAGAGTACGGGCTAAAGCAAAAGAATGGAAAATGAAAATGAAGCATAAGTGAGTATAGGTTCCAAATTACTTCACGCGCCGCCACTGTAACAAAGAACTAGCAGTAGTAAGCAAAGACAGTATTGCCACGGTGCCGGGGATGACACTTGCTGTCGTACCGATGGAAGTAGGGCATAGTAGCCTCTACCTCATCTCGTGGAATTGGGGCAAGGGTGGGAAAGTATGCATATACCCAAAGCTGCAAGAAAGGATCAATTTTTGAGTCAGCAGGCAAAAATAGAAGTGTAGTGTGTACCTCCCAAGCTCTCCAATAGCCCCCAACCTTGTTCCCTTTCTTGCGGGAACCGGAGCTCATGTAGCTGTATAGAGTGGTGAGGCCAACGCCATCCCAATCATAGAATCATACCCGCAACAAGACCACTAGGGCACTTAGTAGATACAAACCCACGATATTCCACCTGTTTGCTCAAAAGGTGGTACTAAGGAGGTAGATCAAAAAGCCCCGGGTGTGCTGCTCGATCTCCTTTTGAGCCTTGGGTTGGTTCCTATGGAAGTGGTTGTAGAACCAGCTATAACGTACCATGGCCGGCCTATCTAGGGGAGGCATGCTCCAAGTAGATAGATCCAGGCTACCTCCCACTGGCTCATGTCAACATCAAAGGGGATCAAATCACCCCCTAATCTCAACCTTGTGATCATGAAGAAGTCATAGGGGGTCATTGTCATCTCCTCTGTGGAGGAGAAGTGGAAGGAGTTGGTGGTGACCCACCACCTCTCTACTAAGGCACTAAGTAAAGCTCGGCTGGCCTGCAGTCCCGCGAGTCCTAAATAGAATAGGTCGAAGCTTGCCTCATCGACCAACGAGGAGCTCCTAATACAAGTCCTTCGCCATCACGGCCCCATAGCCTCTCTAGGCGAGAGCATCACCTTGTTTTGAAAGAAAGATTTGGTAAGTATATGGCAGATGAAAGACTGTAATGAAATATCAAAGTAAGCAAAATGCATAAAAGGAGCAAAGTTTCTTACCTCAGCGGCGGCGTAGGTGAGATGAGAGGTGTGCTCTCGCAAAAGAAAATCCTCGGGGCGCATCCAGGGCAAAGTCCTCAAATCGCAGCATGCCTCCAAAGGCCATCGCATACATGCATGGATGATAAGTAACAAGATCGAACGACCTCTCCATTAGTGGTGGTAGCTTAGGCTCAGGCCCTGGAGGGTAGATCTCCCCCGTAGTAATATTGGCAACGATATCCTCTTTCACTTTGCTAGCCTCGTCAATCATAAGCTTTTCAACCTCTGCCACAGGTGCAAGCACGGGTACCTCGGGAGGGACCCCATCATATGGAATATCATCCTCCATGAGAAATATAGTGGGTGGTGAAAGGAAATGGGCAAAAATGAGAAAATTAGGCACAAATCCCAAAAGTCAAACCCTAGAAGAGAGAAAAAGAGAGAAAAGTCAAAACTCGTGAAAAATGAGTCCAAAACAATGAAAAGCCTAAAAACTCAAGCAAAAAAAAATCCAATTGGTTCAAAGTGAAGAGGGCCAAAAGGGTTTTACGAAACAAAAGTTACGTGGTTCATTGGGTAACGCACGTAGGGTGAAAATCTAGAGAGAGAGAGACCCTAGAGAGAGAAAAAAGATGATTTCGGATGGTTAGGTGTGAGGAAATGAAGCCAAAATGTGTTTTAAATAAGCCTCGGGTTGAAAACCCGAAACTGCCCCTGTCTTTTTGTCAGGTGGTCAGCCGGCTAATTAAGTGTATGGCCGGCCTTTTGTTTTGGCCAGCCGAACAACAAGTGGCCCAGAGTTGGGTTTTTTGCAGAAATCTTGCTTGTTCTGTGCATAGTTGATCCTGTATTCATCTTAAGAAGGAAAATTTGAGAAATTGGGTTTGTTTTGGCTTCCGAAGATTCCGATAGTACATTCCGGACGCAACGTTTTAAGTCCTGCCATTTCTCTGAGGTGGGAAAATACCCTAATCTCAAGCTTGAGTGACCATTTGAGGACCTCTGAATAATAAGTCGGAGATCTTTTTGAGGTGTTTTCAAAAACCACCGCTTTCTGTTTATCTTTTCAATACCTTTGCCTATTGTGTTGCATGGAACATGTATCACATCACATTTTACGTCAATTATAGCAATTATATTGCATCCTTGTGCATCGTGCTTTTCGTTTTATTCACCCCTATCACACGAGTGTGACTTGGCTTGTACCCCCATTTTCTTTTCTGTGCAAAGTGTAGTTTAGCTTGTACGTAGTTTGGCCACCCTTGTTTCCCATGGTTAAAACCTTCCCTCTCTTCGTATGAAATACGGTGAGATATACTTGTTGGTTACACCACCCTTCTGTCCTTTCACACGAAACGCGTTAGGCTGTCGCTTTTTCTTGGTTAAAACCTTTCCTTTCTCCGTATGAAATATAGTGAGATATGCCTATTGATTACACCACCCTTGTTCTCCTTTGTTAAAACCTTCCCTCTCTCCGTATGAAATATAGTGAGATATGCCTGTTGGTTACACCACATTTCCATCTTTTCGCATGAAATGCATTAGGATGCTGCTTTTTCTTGGTTAAAACTTGCCCTCTCTGTGTATGAAATATGGTGAGATACATCTGTTGGTTACACCACCCTTGTTCCCCTTTGTTAAAACCTGTCCTCTCTCCGTATGAAATATGGTGAGATACGCCTGTTGGTAACACCATTCTACCTTCCTTTCGCATGAAACACGTTAGGACGTTGCTTTCCTTGGTTACAACCTTCTCTCTCTCTCTCTCTCTCTCTCTCTCTCACTCTCTCTCTCTCTCTCTGTGTATGAAATACAGAGAGATTCGCCTGTTGGTTACACCATCCTCCCATCCTTTCGCGTGAAATGCATTAGGACGTTGCTTTGCCTGGTTGGTTGCACCGTCTTTCCTTCTTTCACATGAAACGTGTTTGGAATTGCTGTTTGCTTACCCCTTTTCGTGTAAAACACGGTTAGATTTGTTTTGATTTAAGCTGAGGTTTTTTTCATTCATATACAATCATTTATTTATTACCCATTGCATTGTCTTACATGATCATGGATTTTCAAAATCACTGGCTTCGCGAAGCGTGTAAGTTCAGTTTCAAAGTATATTCTTTGTGCATATCATTTGCATCTTGTAGCACTCTGTCCTTCCTGTTATAATAGAATTATATTTGACTATTTGATTATCTTGATTTTGGACCCTTTTAGTCAATATTTGAGCCTTGGTTGAGGTGTTACCATAGTGGTTGGGTGAGATTAAAGCAAAAACTCCAAATTTGAATAGTTGTTATTAAGTAGTCTTCACTCTTTTATCGTTTTCTCTTTTCACACTTTGAATCTTGATATGAGGCTAGAACCATTGGAAATCTTACTTCCAAGGATTCAATTTGGACACAAGAACAACCCTAAATGGAGTTCGAACGAGAGATATACATGTTTGAAATTTACAAATCTGTACTGTGAGCATAGTGCGCTCGAGCGCATGTTTCGACGCTAGAGCATACAGCGGAGAATTAGATCTTTAAAAGTCATTTTTTGGATCAAACGACTTCACTTTTCACTCTATTCTCTCTCTCTCATTCCGCCATTTTTGGTTACTTAAGCTTTATAGGCTTGATTTCATCTATTTCTATACCTCTTTGACCCCTAGTTCCAATACCAAAACGTAAAGCACGACGAGGGCTTCCATTTAATCTCAACGGATTGTTGTTTCGTCACCGGTATTTTTCCGGCTTGTTTCCTTCTTGCTTCAAGAGGTAGGGTCTATTTCGTAAACTCAATATGAGTTCGGTAGTGTATTTGTGGTGTATTTTAAATATATAGATTCCATTGTTCTTGGATTGATTTTTGATGATTTGTTTGTAAGTTAGGGTTTGTTCCAAATGAGATTGTTGAGCTATGGTTTAGCTATAAAAGTTTATTTTCCACTTATAAAGAATGCATATGAGTTTTTAAAAGTGAAAAGCCCTAAGTTGAAGAAACCCTAAAATGTTAGTCTTTTTGGAAAATTGTTGGATTATCAAATCAAAATGTAAAAGAAGGGTTTCTAAATGTTTTCTTGAAAAAGGTTGTGATTCTGAAATTGGAGTTGATATTTGTTGAAATTAGCTATTTCTTGCATTGAAATGAATTTTCAAAGAGGGAGGGAGTTATGCCCTAAAATGTAATTTTTGAGATTGTAAAAAGGAAATGGAATAAATGTTGAGAAATGTGAAATTGAAATAATGATTAAGGATGATAGTGGAGTTATATATGTATTATCACTCCCATTTGAGATTTTGGAAAGGTGTATATTTAATGGAATTTATCTATCTATTTAGATATATTTGTTTTGGGCAGTCAGTGGAGGATAGCTATGATTGTTGTAGAAATTGCATGCTGAGTAGGCAAACTGGACTATTTATAAATAATGTATATCATGGAACATGCAATGAATTTTGAGGATTTAAACTGTATGTTTTGGAAATAGATTTTGGAAATTCTTGTGTTATGTTTTAAGAGCATTTGCTTCATTTTGAAAATCATATTTTGGGTCACATGTATTGTGCTATTTGGAAAGATTAAATAAAATGGTAAGTCTGAGAAATGGTTGTCATTGAATATGACTGTGTGTTTTAATATATCGCATATGTCTGATGTTTGTGAGGAGAAAGGGAATGTACTCCATTGTTGGGAGGAGAAAGGGGATGGACTCTATTGAATTAAGTTAGCCTATGTGTCCAAGGTGAAAGTCTTGAAAACAGCGCGTATACATGGGTGCCGATCCCGCGGACGAAATTTTCGTAAAATGGCAATTGTAGTACTTGTATAGCCTACGTTTACATAGGTCCCATTCGATAGTTTTCCGCGGACGAAATTTCCGTGAAAGGTTGTATTGGTTTTGGGGATTTACCCATTTTATTTATTATAATTTTGGTTTTGGAAAGAAATGATTTTAAACGATTTTGGCAATGTATTTGTTGTTAGTTAACGATGTATTCGTATTGGAATTGGCAATGAAATTGGTTGTTGGTTAACAATGTATTCATATTGGAATTGGCAATGAAATTGCTAGTTGGTATTAAGAAACCTGGATTGACTTGTGGAAATGGATTTCATATCAAACTAATGTATTGAATTCAGAAAATGTTTTGAATAAATGAAAGGTTTGGAAGACTGGGAATTGAGAAACAAAGTGAATTTGAGAATGCATTGAGCATATTATGTATGTATTTATTGCATTCATGATCATTTACACTGGTGAAGCATATTTAGTTTTTGAAATATTTCCTATTGGGCCTTATGCTCACCCTACGTGGCTGAAAATCTTTTTCAGGTATGCTTATGCGGATGTGGACTGAGACGTTGAAATTGTGTTTGGAACTGTGTAGGGTGGTTCCTTTACTTGTCGGCCAAGGGCCATATATATATTTTGTATGAGCACGAAATAATCTTCTTGTATAATCCTATTGATAAAGTTTGCACTCCTCCAAACGTCATCGCTTTACTTCCTGAAAATACAAACATGAGCTAGCCGGTGGGTGTGTGCTGGATACTCTCTGATGCTTAAGTCAGCAAATAGACAATAGACAAAAAGTTCTGTGCTTTTTAGAGTAGAAATTGTGATACCTATACATAGGTCTTGTCATGAGCTTTTATAGATTTCGCCTGGCACAATCCTAGTAGAACTTCAACTCTCTTTAGTAGAGTCCTCCTAGGAATCAAAAAGATAATGTTTATCTTTTTACACCCTCCTCACTGCTTAACCAAGTGAGATGGTTCCACTACGGTCTGGTAGCAGCACAACCGAGCTAACACTACCTTGCCTTTCAACAGTTTTAACCGCGCTCACTTAGCTCGGTGTTACCTTGGGCATCATCCAGCTCGGTTCTCCTTCCATCTATATCTCGGTTCAGAGCACCTAGACCAGGCAACTAGCAGACATCCTTGACCGAACTGACAGGATCAAGGACAAAGCTATGCAGGCCATTACCTCGGCCCATAGCTCGGTCCATTTTCCATCTGGTCTTAGCTTGGTCGAAGTTCACACATAAATTACCCTCTCAATTGCCCCTTAATTCCATCTACAATGCATGATTTGGGATTATTTTTCTCCAATCGAGCTAAAACATTCAAGTTAACCGAACTAAAATAAGAAACACCACCGAGATTATAATATTCAACCCCACTGAGCTGGGTTAGCTCAGTCTTCAATACTGTGTCTGTCACAGCCCGTCACTTTACGTACCTGACATCATGTCCTATCTGTGACACGTGGCACACGTCTATTGATTTTTCAAACTGTGACAACCATCCCACATTTATCAAAAAATGTTTGAAAAGTCCCGCCGTTTTCATGCCTGTTCAAAACCCATTTCTTGAATCACACCCTCACTGTTCATCTTCTTCCCTTCTGCGCTTCTGAGACTTGCTTCTATGCCCCCTGTGCTCTAGTCCCTTCCGCTTCACTTGCTCTCTTGCGGTTGGATTTTTCTTTCACGCTTAAACTCGTAATTTCGTTTAATACCTCTTTCTTATGTTCCTTTGTATTTCATTTCTATACCTTTAGCATTTAATCTCTATACATGTGTGTTTACATGCATTATCATGTTTGAATAAATGCCATAAACCTGAAAACCTCATACTCAAGTTTAAAGGCTCACCAACTGGATTTGAAAAACATGATATTTGATCCAAAGTCATGCTGTAACCAAACTAGGTACTTGTTTAGCGACTTCTAGGCTTGTTCCTGACCGAGCTATAAACCTTGAGTCGGTCCCGTTTCACGGCCGAACTGAAAACTGATCGTAGCCTAGATGTAGCCGAGCTAGGTTTATTTTACTCTATCTATTTACTTAGCCCGGTCCAGTTATCGAGGCATAACACTTTATTTTTACTTTGCAGACTCAACTAGGTTGGCCAGGCACACCTTTAGCACTCTACCCCTGGGCGTTTTTGCTCAACCGAGCTATCATAAGTCATACCTGCGCCAAGCTAGGCTGTCGCTTCTATTTTAACAAAACCATTCTTTAAGTTTGAATGGGCAAATACCGGCTCCTAGTAGACTCACCTGGAGCCATGGCCGAATTCCGTAGAGACTACCATATTCCTGAGGACGTCCGCCTCTCTTTAGCCGAGCTAGATGCCACGCCTTGGGGCAAATCAAGCTTTGTCCCTTTCACAGTGATATCAATTGTAGAAGCCAGGCTTCGGTTCCCCATACAACCCCTTGTATGTGAATTCCTTCGTCAGACAAGATTGTGTTCAACCCAACTTTTCACAAATACTTACAAAATAATAAATGGCATCGCTGAGCTAAACCACAAGCTCGGCCTCAACCTCAGATTGGCCGAGCTATTTCATCAATATTCGCTCAGCCAAAATGACGACGGTTGGGTGTACTACCTTCGAGTAAGAAGAGGCCGAGAAAAAATTATAAAAAACATATCAGATAAAAACTTGAATGACGACGACTTCCTTTGGGTTTCTGGTAATTTTGAAGACCAGGAAGCCCAAATACTGGGCTACAATATAAACTGGAATAAAGGAATTATTGGTAAGAACACTGCGGTTTATTTATTCTTTGCTATTTCATTTAACCACCATGCTAACTCGTTCCTTGCCTTTCTTGTTTGTAGATTTAAACCAACTGAAATCACACTACACTTACGCCAATCAGGACGCCCTTCGCGCCGCACTCCGATACCGCCAACGCGATTGGGCCGAGCTTCTAAACTTCGAACCGACCTACCGATATAGTGGAAAGAGGAAAACTAGAGTCACCGAATTCCTTCTAGAGCCTCCCCCGGAGCCAGATCCCACACTTCTCCAAATCAACCTAATCCCACTTACAGAAGAACAAGCAAAGGCAAAAAAGAGGGCCGTGCGAGCACTCATCACCGAGCAAACCTCTGGTAAAGTACCAACCAGGCTAGAGTCATCCGGTCAACAATGTGAAACCGTAGTCGCCCTTCCAACTGCTAGGGCCACCACATCTTGGCCGAGCAAGCGTGCACGCACCTCATCGACCGAACCGCAACGCCTAGTCGATGAGGAGGACACCGTGCTTCCTGAAGCTACGCTGCCGAGCCCAGAGCCCGTGCACTCCGACCGAGCAAGCCCTTCAGAATGGGCACTAACAATAACTTACAAGAACAGTGCTATAACTACCACGGACTCGGTGGTTGCTGACAAGGACCACGCGCTTGCCTTCAACCTCTCCAAAAGTGTGTGTCTGCCACCAGATATGGAGCACCATGACCATTTAATCGAGCTTAAGGCCATCCGCTCGGTAACCAAGTCAATGGTGCTTATAAGTGCTCCCCTTTCTTTGTTTCCATTTTTAACTGTCTGTTTGCTCAGTTTTAACATAATCATTACCTCTCCTTCTGTAGGCCTTGTAGAAAAACCACATTACCCATAAGCGCATGATGGAGCTTCGCAAGACAGCGCGGTCGGCCGTAGCGGATGCTAGCGCTAAGCTGGCTGAGCTAAATGAGGCCAAGCAAAGAATGGCCGGGCTCGAATCTAAAAATGCACGGCTCACCAAGCTGGTCAACGTGGTGGAAGCTGACAAGCAAAAGGCGCTGGCCGAAAGGAAAGACCACTATCTGCGTAATCTGGCCAAGCTGGAAAAGAAGAAAGATGCTGAGCTCACGGAGCTGAAAAAGAAAATGGAAGATGTTGAAAACCGTGGCTACAAAGAATGAGAGGCCACCTATGTCTTGCAGTGTGAAGCTGCTAAAGACATTTTCTTCAAATGTGGATGTAAGGCGGCTGTTCTGAAGCTCGATCAGGGGCAAGACACCGAGATCTTCCAAAACCCTCCCCCTCACTTCATTCTAAGTTACATGGCGGACTATGCCAACGCCATTCAACAGAAGCTTCTCCAAGAGGGAGAAGAGCAAGAAGAATTCCCTAATCCAAACAATGCCCCACCTACAATCAGCGATCACGGTCTCCAAAGTCTTCAGACAGCTCGGGTGGAGCCACTCACCCAACCGGTGCCAAACACGGTCGAGGGAGCGCCTGTGACCAACCTACCCCAGGGAGAACCCGTTGAAACCAGCCTAACGAGTGGCGAAGCTCGGGTTGATTTGGATGCTGACTTGGACGATCTTTTTGCTTGATTTCTCTTTGTATTTTTCCCTTTAATGTACTAACTTTCTTTATCTTTTTGTTCGGTGAATACACTAACTTCCTTCATCTTTTTGTTCAGTGAATGCACTAACTTCCTTTAAGCCTAGCTGGCCTATCCTGGCTCAGCCTTCACTTATCCTGCCCACCTTGTTTGGTCGAGATAAGCATCTCGGCCATACAACAACTTTAGGTATTTATCCAAGTGTTGGTCAAGCCTGCCAACCTTCAGCCTAGATCCTTATCTCGGCTGAAGAGAGAAAAAGTGTTGGCCAAACCTGCCAACCTTCAGCCTAGATCCTTATCTCAGCTGAAGAACAAAAGACTTTTGGTCAAACCTGCCAAACTTCCTTCAACCTAGATCCTTATCTCGGCTTGAAGAAAGAAAAAGTGTTGGTCAGACCTGCCAACTTTCTCCATCCTAGATCCTTATCTCAGCTAAAAAAGAAAGGATGTTTGGTCAAACCTGCCAAACTTCCTTCAGCCTAGATCCTTATCTCGGTTGAAGAACAAAAGATTTTTGGTCAAACCTGCCAAACTTCCTTCAGCCTAGATCCTTATCTCGGCTGAAGAAAGAAAAAGTGTTGGTTAAACCTGCCAACCTTCTCCAGCCTAGATCCTTATCTCGGCTGAAGAAAGGAAAAGTGTTAGTCAAACCTGCCAAACTTGTTGATTGCCCCTAGTTGGCAATGACTATGAACAACTTTTACAGTAGAAAGAATAGTGCTGGAGAAAACTACTTGTTTTATTTGAAAAAAGAAAAATTACAAGTGTTTTACGAAAAAGCTAAAAATAAAATAGCTTGAGATTGGCCGTGTTCTATGGCCTGGGAATAGCTTTACTGCCCATATCTTCCAAGTGATATGCCCCCTTTTCTACTAAACCAATCACTTTGTATGGTCCTTCCCAGTTAGGTCCTAACTTGCCATCTCCAGGTACAGTGTTGCCCAGTACTTTGCGCAGTACCGAATCTCCAATCTTGAATTGCCTTGGGTGCACTGTTTTGTTATATTTCCTAGATAACTCTTGTTGGTATGAGGCAATGTGAACTAATGCCCTTTCTTTTCTTTCTTCCGCAAGGTCGAGTTCCAAGGTTATGACCTCACCATTCAAGTTTGGGTCAAAATTTTTGCTTCTAATAGTGGGGAGGCCTACTTCTAGTGGGATTACTGCCTCCATGCCATAGGCCAAGGAAAAAGGCATTTCTCCAATTGATCGCTGCGGTGTGGTACAGTATGCCCATAAAACATGAGGAAGCTCCTCAGCCCACTTGCCTTTTGTTCTTTCCAACTTCTTCTTCAAACCGTCTAAGATGACTTTGTTGGAACCTTTAGCCTGGCCATTCGCTTGAGGGTATGCTAGTGTAGAGTTGTAGAATTCTATCTTGTATTCTTCGCAAAAGTCCCTGAAGATTTTTCCATCGAGCTGAGTGCCGTTGTCGGATATTAGAGCTTTGGGTATACCAAATCGAGTTATGATGTTCTTCCAGATGAACTTCTTAACGTCTTTCTCTTTTATAGATGCTAGTGTTTCTGCCTCCACCCACTTTATGAAATAGTCTGTTGTTGCAAGAAAGAACTTTCTGTTGTCGGGCGTAGTTGGAAGTGGTCCCACAATGTCTAGGCCCCACATTGCAAAGGGCCACAGGCTGGTCAATGGTAGAAGCTCTTTGGCTAGTTGATATATTTGGTGTGCGAACTTCTGACATTTCTCGCACTTCTTGACATATTTCTCTGAATCTGCTTACATGTATGGCCACCAATATCCTTGTGAAATTGGTCTGTAGGCCAATGATCTTCCCCTTTGGTGGCTTCCGCAGACGCCTTCATGTATTTCGAACAAAAATGCATCGACCTTACTAGGATGGACACACTTTAGGTAAGGTCTTGTGAAGGATTTTTTGTACAATGCTAGTGATGGAGAGAGCCAAAATCACTATGATTTTGCTCTAATTTTGTTGGCTTCTTTCTTTTCTTCAGGAAAGATGCCATCTTTTAAAAATATTATGATGGGGTCCATCCAGGAAGGGCCTAGTTTGGCACAACATGCCTCGGCGGCTTCGGGTTCTTCGATACTCGGTTTGGGTAGGAAGTCGATCAGCAATGGGTATGGGATAGATGTATCTGTCATTGATGCAAAACTGGCCACCTCGCCTGCTCTACTATTTTCCTCTCGGCCGATTTGCTCTATCTGAACTACTTCGAACTTCATGATCTCCTTTTTGACCAACTCTTGGTACTTAGCCATCCTATTATCTTTTGCCTCGTAGTCGCCTAAAATCTAGTTGACTATCAGCTGGGAGTCACTGTACACCATCAGCTCGGTGGCCTTCATGTAAAGTGCTGATTTTAAACCTGCTAGCAATCCTTCATACTCCACCTCGTTGTTAGATGCTGGAAAGCCAAGGTTGACTGCCTGTTCAATTGTTAGGCCATCCGGTGAGATGAGGACTATGCCAAGTCCTGCACCGTGCCTACTAGATGCTCCATCCATGAAGAGTTTCCACATCTCTTCGATGAATAGCTTCTAGCAAGTAGAGGGATCGGATGATGTCTTGGGATTAGGCGTGTTACTGATGTTTTCTTCCAGGTCGATGTCCGCTGTCGGGGTTTGATTTTCACTGTCTGACTGCCTCAAGTCTTTGTTTTTTGGTGAGTCCTTGCTGAGAATAGCATGGTATGTTCCTTCTTCCCTATCCTCAAACCTGTATGGCTTGCTTTGCATTTGGGGGTCCTGCTTTGGGGGCTGCTCAGTTCCCGCAGCACTTTCCCTCCTAGTCAAATCGATTGGGCAGACATGATGACTTCTTGGCGTGAACTCGGCCGCAAAGTCTGCCAAAGCTTAGGCTTTTATTGCGGTTCTTGGTTGAAACTTGATATCGAACTGCTTCAACTCCGTTGTCCATTTCAAGATTCATTTAGAAAAATCCGCCCTCTCAAACAAGTCTTTTAAGGGGATAGTCGTTAGGACAATCACGATGTGGGCATGGAAATAGTGTGACAACTTTCTTGAAGCCATCATCAAAGCTAAGGCCAGCTTTTCCAATGGTAGGTACCTTGTTTCAGTGCCCAGCAAGGTCTTGCTAACATAAAAGATAAGCAGGTGTTGTATTGCCTCTACTCTGACCAACACTACACTGACTGCATACTGTGAAACTGCTAAGTACAAAAAGAGCTCTTCTCCTGGTACTGGGGTTACCAACAACGGAAGAGAGGTCATGTAGTCTTTCAAGCTTTCTAGGGCACGGTCACACTCATCATCCCACTTAAATTTGGCCTTCAGTGCTTGGAAGAATGGTCGACACCTGTCTAACAACTGACTTATGAATCGGTTAAGCACGGCTGCTAGGCCAGTGAGATGCTATACTTCTTTGACTGTGTTGGGCCTCTCAAGATCTTTGATGGTTTTGATCTGAGAGGGATCAGCTTCTATACCCCAGTCGGTCACTAGAAAGCCTAGGAATTTGCCTGATCCTACGCCGAATGCGCACTTAGATGCGTTTAAACGTAACTTGTGGCTTTTCAAAATTTGAAACATTTCATCTAGGTCCCTGAGATGGTCCTTCTCATCTCTGCTTTTGACCACCATGTCATCTATGTAAGCCTCCATTATTCTACCTAACAATGGTTCAAACATTTTGGTGACCATCCGTTGGAATGTAGCCCTTGTGTTCTTTAGGCCAAAGGGCATGACCTTGTAACAGTATAGTCCTCTGGGTGTTGTAAATGACATGACCTCCTAGTCTAGTTCGTACATAGCGATTTGATGGTAACCTTGATACGCTTCAAGGAAGCTAAATCGGTTATGCCCTGCTGTCAGGTCCACCAGTTGGTCTATCCGTGGTAGGGGAAAACTGTCCTTTGGGCATGCTTTGTTGACTGTTTTGTAGTCCACATAAACACGCCATTTTTCGTTCTTTTTTGGTACCACTACAGTGTTGGAAATCCACCTAGGATAGTGTACTTCTCTAATTGCTCCTGCCTTTAGCAAGTTTCCTACTTCCTCTGCCACTATCTCTGCGTGGTGGAGTACCGATCAGTGAGTTTGCTAAATAATTGGTCTGGCAGTTGGATGGACATTAAATTAATGGCAGATGAAATTTGGGTCAATGCCAGGCATGTCATATGGTGTCCAGGCAAACACTTCGATGTTAGAGGTTAAAAATTCCATGACCTCTATTCTCTCAGTGCTGGACAAAGATGAGCCGAGTAAAAAGAACTTTTCTGGGTTCTTTTCATCTATCCTTACCTCTACCAAGTCTTCCACTGCCTTTGGTTTGGCTGCTTTGCCGACATCTGCAAACAGTTCGTTGCTTTCTGGTTCCTCCACCATCTGTACAAACCCTTTTGCAGCACGGCTACCGTTTACCGTGACGAAGCACTGTTTCGACATGATTTGGTCTCCTAAGACTTCTTCAATCACCCCGATTTCGTTAAGGAGCCGTAATGCCTGATGGTAGGTTGATTGCCACCAAATGCATGGCGTGCAACCATGCTCTTCCTAAGATTATGTTGTAAGTGGAAGGGACCTTCAATACCCAAAACTCCACCTGTTTTGTCATTGTTCCTGCCTTGACTAGCAGAATTATCTTGCCCACTGGCCATTCTGGCAATGAGTTGAAACCGACTAGGGGAGATGTCGCAGGCGCCAAATCTTTGTCCTCCAATTTTAGTTGCTTGAAGGTCTCATAATACATTATTTCGCATGAGCTTCCTTGGTCAATCAGAATCCATTTGATGTCAAAATTCTTGACGCGCAAAGTGACCGCTAGTGCGTCATTGTAAGGACAATGTAGCCTTGTTAGATCCCTGTCTGAAAAGGATATGACGTTCGTTGCCTCCGTTTTTTCTCTTTTGACAGTAGGTTCTGCACTTAGTACCTCCCTCAAGTGCTCAGCCGTTTTGATCATCCATCTGAGCTCACATACCCGCTCAGGTTCGATGATCCCATGTATAACGTTGATTATGCCTTGGGGTGGACGGTCGACTGGTATCCCGCTTAACCTGCTGTGGTCCTGAGGGGCTGGCTGTGTTCCCTCTTCTATATACTGGTCCAGGTGGTCAACGGCCACTAACTCCTCCAGATGTTGCCTCAATGGTGTACAATTTTCAATTCGGTGCCCCTTTTCATCATGGAAGGTGAAACGGTACCTCTCATCGTAACCTCTTTGTCCTTCTCCCAGCTTAGCTGGCCGCTGAACGAAGGTTTCATCGCATATCTCGCGAAGAATCCGGTAGATAGGTTTGTTGAATACTGTGGTAATGGCAGTGTGGACTCTTAACTTCTTTGTTTGGGGGTCCTCTCTGTTAGCTCGTCTGCCTCGCCCATTCTTGCTTGGTTGTTCTACCGTGTTAACTTTTGCTGCAATCTTTTTATCCGGCAACGCTGTTGTGCCAGATTTTGGTTTAGCACGGGTGCTATCTTCCTCTAACCGGATATGTTGATGCACTCTCTCCATTAGGGCCTCCATCATGAGGGGTGGCATCATCATCATTGAATCCCTCAACTTGTGAGGCAATCCCCAATCTGGTTGAAAGTCTTCCAATATTGACTGTTGTAAGACCTCAATGTTTCCTTCTCGCCCATGTCAATGGAGAGTAGCTGGTCAATCTCCATTGGTGTCTTAGTATTTCTTCTGAATCTAATCACAAACTCTTTTGCCAACTATGCCCATGAGGCTATTCTGCCTTCTGGCAACCTTTTGAACCATGTTAGACCTAGGTCACCAAGGCTGGAAGGAAACAAGATACACATCAGAGCCTCGTTTCACCGATATACTGCCATCACCTGGTGAAAATGGCTTAAGTGCATGTAGGGGTCTGACTTCTCCTCATAAGTAGTGAATTTGGGCTGGTGGAAGCCTGAAGGTAGTGGTGCATTCTCAATTACCGAAACGAACAGCGAGCTCTGTAACCTTGCTAACACTTTATCTGCTGGTTTGTAAGCAAGGCGCGGCATTGGCATCCCTACCTCGACACTCCCATGTGTCCTAGGGACCAATTGCTGTAGGGTTGAAACTCTACGAGGGTCATGAGCCCTGGTGTCCTCCTTCTATCTGGCCCTCTCCTCTAGCACTATTCGCAGGTTTGCTGACCTAGAAAACTCTGTGTGCCTAGATATCGTTTGGTGCGTGTGCTAGGGCCGATAACTGCTTCCCTTCGTATACAACCTCTCACTCCTCGTTCTCTCAGACCTGGAGTAACGAGTCTTACAGGTTCGTGATTGTGTATCGTCTGTCCTTAGACTTCTACTTTCAACTTGTGATGGTGTGACTTGTATGTCACGACCTTCCGAGTGGTAAGAGAGTGTGTTGCCAATGCGCTTCACTCCTTTGCCCTTTATTTGGCGCTTCATAGTTTCCATGCCAGCCACCATTCTTCTTATTACTTCATCTTGCTCCCTCACGCGATCCTCCAGAACCTGAGGATCCAACCTCCGCCTCCGCCTTTTAGGACTTTGAGAGCGACGAGGACTGGAGCCCCGTCTCTTCCATGTGTCCCTTCGGGAGTTCCATCGCTAGGGGTCTAAATCTGCCATGGGTGGGATAAAAGGTAAGCCTTTACGTCTTCCACCCCCCTCCAAGGTTTGCCCATCAATAGCAGATTGCGACAAATCTTCATTGTGTGCCATTGATTTCAACTAAAGAGGAAAACTTGATTCAAAAGGTTTTGTTCTTTGTGTCTTTCCCACAGACGGCGCCAATTGTATGAGCACGAAATAATCTTCTCGTATAATCCTGTTGATCAAGTTTGCACTCCTCCAAACGTCGTCGCTTTACTTCCTGAAAACACAAACGTGAGCTAACCGACGGGTGTGTGCCGGATACCTCTTCGATGCCTAAGTCAGCAAATAGACAATAGATAAAAAGCTCTGTGTTTTTTAGAGTAGAAATTGTGATACCTGTACATAGGTCCTGTCATGAGCTTTTATAGATTCCGCCTGGCACAATCCTAGTAGAACTTCAACTCTCTTTAGCAGAGTCCTCCAAGGAATCAAAAAGATAATGCTTATCTTTTTACACCCTTCTCACTGCTTAACCAAGTGAGATGGTTCCACCACGGTCTGGTAGCAGCACAACCAAGCTAGCACTGCCTTGTCTTTCAACAGTTTTAACTGCATTCACTTAGCTCGGTGTTACCTTGGGCATCATCCAGCTCGGTTCTCCTTTCAACTATATCTCGGTTTAGAGCACCCAGACCAGGCTACTAGTAGACATCCTTGTCCAAACTAACGGAATCAAGGACAAAGCTATGCAGGCCATTACCTTGGCCCATAGCTCGGTCCATTTTCCATCTGGTCTTAGCTCGACCCAAGTTCACACATAAATTACCCTCTCATATTTGTTGGCCGTGTGCCATTCTTGTAAGGGTTACATCTTTTGTATATGATGTAAGCCTTTGGGAATTTTAATTTGATTTATAACATCTTTGTATGTTTTTGTTACAGCGCATCCATTTGACTTAGATGTTGTATCTAAGAATGTATAAAATTGGAATAACACATGTGTTGTGTGCCTATATTATATACATCTGCATGAGTGTTGTTAGTGATCGTCTATCATTGGGTGGTTTACTCATGTGGACCGAACCTCGTAAATCTGAGGCGTGACACATCTTGCCCTTGAACTACACTAGTTTGATTCCTTGGAAAAGGATACGTAGGCAACTTTCGAGTTCAACCAAATTGCATTTACTTTTTGATTGCTTGCCCAAGTCTTACAGCCTTGTCAAATGGGTCGTCTTCAGACTTTGACATTCACTCACGTCATTTCACGACTACGAGCTCTATCAAAGAGTGGCAAATGTAGACATCCTATTTTTGAATACCCTTAAGATGTGGGCGCCTCACTTTGAACTCTCAATGATGAATTATTACGCTGTACAATCGTTCAATTTCTTCAGCAAAAGACTTCGGTTTTGAGTTTCAAAACCTAAAACCTTGCACTTCCTCTGGACCAAAAACTAATTTTTCTTTCTAGCCTGACCACTCAGAGGCCTGCTGGCCAACAAGTGGTCGACAGGCCAATTTTTATTTTTCGGCCGTCCTTCTCCATGGCCGGCCAGCCATGTTCAGCGGCAGGCAGATATTTTGCAGCCAGTTTTTCCCCCATGTGCATGCTTTGCACCAACTGGGTCAATACAGATATTTCTGACAAGGAAAGCTATTTTTCTATAAATAGATGACCACCTATCATGGTTTGGAATTAGAAAATTTTGCTAAGAACCAAAGACTTGCCAAACACTCTTCTCTTTCTCTCTTGCAATGTACATACACTATACATACACTTCCTAAACCAAACATTCAAGGCTTCTTGCTGAGATTATTGAACTCAAATTTCAGCCTTTGAGAGGATTCAACTTGTGGTTTGTGAACAAAAGAGTATCCTCTCTTCAAGAGGTATAACCTTTGCCATCTTTTGCCTTGTTTACACTACTCTTTTCTTCTCTTTTTCTTGTTGTTTATACACTATTTTGGACTGATTTTTAAGTGCTGAAACTTGTGATTAAAAAGTTGCCAAAGGTGGAGGGGTTAACCACCCTTTCTTGAACCTTATCCCATAGCTTATATCCTTGTTTTTCCACTTGTTTCTTTACTTTTAGCTACTATTTTTCAAAGTTTTCAGAGGCTAACATATGTGATTTAAAGGTCCAAAAAGTGGAGGGGCTAGTCACCCTTCCTTAGGCTTGCTTCCTAGCTTTGTTCTCTTCCATTTTGGTCTATATTTTCCACTCTTTTCAAACTGATTTCAGCATTGTTTTGTGCTATTTAGGGACTGTTTAGTGTGTTTATTTAGTTTATGCTTCGAATACTATGCTTGTGTTATTGTAAGTCCTCATAGATTTGGTTTTTTAGGCGATAGACATCAATCTATTTGAGTTAATAGCTTTCTTTACATAGTTTTCATATAAATATTCACACTTGTAATAATCATCTTTGCATAATCATCTCTACAACCTCCCTCGTTTCTTTGCTTTCTTTGATTAAGAGTTATCTCAAACACTAGGTTGTTGCTTAAGGCATGAGAAAGAGACTTTCCATGCTTAATGGTTTAATCTCTGAGGTTCATTATCAAGGCATTACATCTCTCTTATGTTAAGCACAACTTCTTGTTTGACGCTTTTCTTTATCGCTTTTTGCACTTAGTGGACATAATTATCACTTTTGGACAAAATGAAGAAAATATAAGAACATGGCAAGGTAACGCAAAAAAAGCTAATAAAATTGGAGTAAAAGAGATTTAAAAAAAAAGGGTAATAAAATTAAGTTGGGTTCAATCGGACGTTATATTGAACCTATTGAGTCTTAAATCACTACATACTTTGTAGTGATGTTTAGTGATTTAAGAATCAATGTCTACCACTTCAATATGTGCGCTATCACATGCTTTGAGTTAAGCCATGTGTCATGTTAATAAACCAAACCTAATAGTTGTATTTTGTATGTGTTGCATTAGTCACTTGCATATTAGAGCATGCATTTTGCTAACTATTTCTTTTATTTTGGCTTGCCTCTGCTGAGTACTAGGTGAGCATTTTTGCTTTAGCATATTGCATGTATGTTTGTGTTGCCATAATAAGCATATTTACCATGAGGCTAAATGCTTATTTGATATACCTCTTGAATGCTGGTGGATAAAGGCTAGTTCGCTTAAATTGGGATGATTTAATTAATGTATATATGAGCATACTTTTTTAAGTAGCACATATTCAAGACTCTTTTCAAACAAAGCATGAAATCAAAGCATTTCAAAGTGAGTGACTTAGTCTATACTTATGTTCCTCACATAGTAATGATTAGCATTAATAAAAACAGAACAAGAGCATATATTGTATGTAAAAATCACATCATGATTAGTAGAGGCCGATCTTTGATCGGGCGAGTGGGATGCTCAATTCATGACATTCCCTTCTCATACCTAAGTTCCCAAGCCGAGACACTTTGGCTATGACGGACAAGTGGCCTTTGGTATGAGTAACGGGTTTCTTAAATTTCCTAAAAAAATATTTAGGTGGCAACTTTGAAATCTGGAAATACAGTCCATTTTTGGCATTTCTGATGGTAAATCGATTTCCCAAAGATTTGGTGGGTTTGGACTCTCATTTATGTTTTTCAATTTCACATTGCACTTGTGAAACCAAATTCTGATTAACGGGAATCCGAACTATAGGACTATCGTATCCAAGGAAACTAACTCCTCCGAGGAGCACAAAAAGCCAGCTATAGTATGGAACTTCAATACATTGATAGAGAGAATTAAGTAAAGGTTCTCTCACTCGACAGGGGACATAATTACAGTAAACTACCTGCAGGCTTACATCAATACATGAAAGAGAAAAGTTTCAACCCTTTTTACAAGAATGGCATATGGCCAACAATTAAAAGGTCCCGTGACCAACAGGTAATAAAGATCCTCGATCTTGAAATACTTCTCGATGTTCACCTGAAAATGATTAGCAACGTGGGATGAATATAAAGTCCAGTAAGGATCCCAACATGATCTTAAACAATAACAACATATACATAGCTATGATCATGAATGCTTTAAGTCATACCATATACATAAGTGCTGGTTTATACATAAAGATTGTGACATTTTTGTTCTGGGTCCGCTCAAGCGGATAATTTTAACTCTCAGTATCTTGTGAGTTTGCAGGCGATACTCTCGAGTGCAGGATGTGGTGTTCGAGCGGAGAATGTTGGTTCCTAGTTGTTTCATTGTAGCTCTGCCAAACTACTGGGACTTGTTATTTTGCGTTCGAGTGAGGGATTCATTGCTCGAGCGGGCCTTTAAGTTTATGTCTCACGCTCGAGCAAGAAAAGTGATGCTTGAGCAGACTGTGTGAACTTAGCAACTTTAAAAACATGATTCTAGATCATTCCTTACACTTTTCATTTCTATCTTCTCTTTTCTCTCATCTTTTCCAAAAACCCTAGTTTCTCACTCTAAAATATCCTCCATTCTACTAAGATTTGGCTTAGATCATCTAGCAAAAAGTAAAGAAGATTTGGAGATCTTACTCTTCCACCGATTGAATCTTGGTTTTGCGAAGGATTCTTCAAGGGGCTTCATTTTCTTTCTACTTATGGAGGTAGGGATACTTTTACCCTAGTATTTCTTTGCTTTGAAGAGATTTCATGGTGTGGTTGTGACTTTTGAGCCCCATTGAGAATATTGTTGGATTACTCCCATGTTCTACATAAATAAACCATCTTACTTGACTCTTCCTTGAAATTTCTTTATACTCTCTTCTCAAACATGTATATAAATGTTGTTGAAACCTATATCTATGATAAAGAAGGCAAACCCCCAAATTTGGTAAAACCCTAAATTCTCAACTTGAGTAAAAAACCCCAAATTAAGTGGAAATTCCTTTGATTCATGAAACATTGTGAATAATAAAGAGATGAAAGATGTGGATGTTGGTATGATAAATGAATTGTGGCTTGGATATTATTTTCTTTGAATGTGGTGTTGTATTCCATTCTTTGGTAATGTTGGATGCTTGTTGATGGAATAAAATGTGATTGAATTGTTAATTCTGCATGAGCTCGAGTAAGAGTCGGTTTTGAAAATGTAGTGTTGTGTTGGTACCCACGCGGGGAGTTTAAAAGGTGCCCAAATGCCCTGTCTAGGCTTATCATTGGACGAATGTGGGAAAAATGATTTTTGGGTGTCCACATAGTCCCGCCATATAATAGCCAACAAAAGTGAAAAAACGGATGGTTTTCTTTGGGTGCCCACTCCCTTCCGTATAATAGCTTGCAAATGTGGGGGCAATTTTAAAACAAAAGCAAAGGGTGTTTTAAATTGGACTCTTACAAGTGGAGTCATGGCTTGTCTTCTATAGTTGTGATTATTTAACTGTGGTGCTTGATGACATGAATTGCTTGGTGCCTGATGATATAAATTAAAATTGTCACTCCTGAGTTATTATGTATCACTATGATTGATAAAGATTATATGAGAAGAGAAATTTCCTTGTACTATTTTGTCACAAAGATAGCATAATCTCATTCGAAAGATTAAATACTTGGATAAATGTGTTTCTATTGGGCATATAGCTGAATCCTATGCTATTTTTCAAGAATTGACAAAGTACCACCCCCTTGATGGATGGGATCAAACCGCAGCTCCTTTTGGGAAAAAGTTGACTCCTATGTGTTTTACTATTTTGAATTGGAATTTTTGTATCAAGACTATCAAGTTATTTTGTTGTTATTGTACGCCCTAGAGGCTTATATTCTGTAAAGCCTTCTAGTTCATTGAACTGGCATAAGAATCCAGAATATTGTGAGATTGTCCATGGTAAATTGTAATCCCTTATCTTTTAGTTCAATGAGAAAGATAACTTTTGGGTATCTTCTTGTATTTGTCTTGGCATATTCTCATGAGAAATTTCAGAGCCTTACAAATGGTTTCAGAGCCTAGGCTAGAATACCTTGGGCTTGTGGGAAGTGACGGGTGTCACAATAGAGTCCCTAGGCTAGGACGGAATGCTTAGAATACCTTGTGTTATGTGTTTTCATGTGACTGTGGGTATGTAGTTAGAATCCTATGATATGGCTTTTGTTCGTTACATTCATCAAAATCTTTTTGGAAAGGCACTTGATCACATTACAACAAAAAAAAGGTTTTTACGGCGCGCGATGCACGCCGTAAAAACCCTTCTACGACATGCAGTACACGTCGTATTATGACCAGTCATGAAAAGTCATTCACTTTCAATAACATGCTTTATACGCCGTTAAAAATTATTTAACGGCAGATTTTGTGTCATTACTTTTTCTACAACATGCTATAGTACAACATTAAAAACTATTTAACGACAGATTTTGTGCGTCATTGTTACTTTTTCGACGACTACTTTTACACGCCGTTACTGGGTGAGTCAAGTAATGACGCTAATTGCGCGTCGTAAAATATGTAATACGACTTATTATGCCTACCGTAGAATATGCAATTTTTTCTTTTTATTTTTAAATTCAGCGGGCTCTATTTGACCAATTTTATATAATCTAACAAATATTACAAACAAGTATCACAAAACATCAATCGAACACCAAAATACTGTTTCAAACATAAAAAATAAACTATATCCATAAATTATCAATATATACATTCCAAACATCCAAAAACTAACCTTAATTCAAAACCATCCAAAAAGTACTATCCTTAAATTCTAATTGTCCAAAAATTTCTACAGTGTCCAAAAACTATGTCATATATAAGTTTCTAAACAGAAGGCACATTTTGACATGGTTAACCTATACTTTCCAACACCCGAGGCCAAGAAGCTCCATTCTCTGGATTGTCTTGGCTTCACACGTGCTTGAAATGAGAGAGAGACTGCAGCTAATGAGAGAGGGCTGCAGCTGATGCTGCAACTACTGTAGCATTAGTTGCTCTGTCTGTTCTGAGATGCAGCCATGGCTATGGCTGCTAGCTGCTGAGGTGTGGCCTCGGTTGCTGGACAGTGGCCTTGGTTGCAGCTGGCTGCTGTGGCTGCTCTGCCTTATCACTGGGGCCTGCTGTAGCCTTGGCTGCTGTGGCCACTCTGCCTGTTTTCACCACCTTGACTGCCATGGCCTTGGCTGCTCTGGCTTAGTATCATAATCTCCACTGTTTCGTAGACCTACACACGAATTTTAAACTAATGAGCTCTGACAATTGATTGACTTCAAGTATTGATATTACAACCATATTGCTTTTGTCATTAATTTAAATCCAAATCTGAGCAGACACAGTATACAAAAATAGTCTTCCAGAAGTATTGGAGTGTTTATAGTCCAAACTGCGTAGTCACACATTTTTTGCAAAAACTTGTATAAACTGAACTAAGCAAGTTCATAAATCTCTAGTTAGTTGTGCAAACCTACCTGGCATATGTCATCAATTTTCTCGGTCCAGACACTGCCTTGACAAATGGTTATAATGTAGTCTTTGCACTCACAGAACAGCTTCGATAAATTACTGCTTGTGGAGAGTTTCTCCTCAGCAATTATGAATCCACAACCCAGTTGAAAATTTTAGAAAATGATACATCATAAGGACGATACAAGAGCCATGCTTTAGTATTTTAGCATTCGCTACCTCTGCAGTAATCAAAATGGCGTAAGATGCAAATTACTCACTAATGCCACCACAAACTTATGGTTAATGACAACTATCACTTCAGGAATAGAACATTCAATTTATATTTATATCTATATATAGAATGAAATTTATTAAAAATTAATGAAAAAAATGTAATAATGCATGATGAGTAGATGACTTACAAGAGAAACAAACAATTGTTCAAAAAGCTTGAAAGGTGGAATATCCTCCAAGTCATTCAGAATCCCTTCCCTGCAGAGTAAAGCACCATGACAGCCTTTACAATTGAGATCCAAATTTTACGGGTCCATTTGATTGTCACAAAAATATGAATTGGCCAATTTTAGAAATAGCTCATTCATGAATTAAGATGTGTATGGTTGTGAAAAGAAACAGCTATAAAATCTTCTAAAACATGGGATTAGTAATCTAAAATGAAGATATTCAAAATATGTTATGTTCGACACTCACACAAACTTGAATTTATTCATTTATAAATTAAAATTTCAGAATTAGTTAATTCAAATGAAATAATTAATTTGCTCAACCAAAAGGGCCCTAACATGTTGGCATTAACTAAAATCTAGCAACTTACACAGCCAAGTCCTCATCAAAGAGGGTTGCTTGTTTAACAGCTGGTACTGTCTTTGCTGTCTCCCACAATTCACACCACAAATTACCTGAACACCACAAAGCAACCATTTAGGAGAGCAAATCTATGATGCGATAGCATATAAATTTTAGGTTTGTGTAATTATGCAGTGCATGATGAAGCAAGAGGATTAACCTTCATTCTGCATTCAACTACTTAGTTGACCTTTGGTAGACAATAAATCACCATCATTAGATGTATACTTAGAAAAATGGGGCATGGCCATGAGCAAGTTCAAGTGTTGTTATTCCAAATGATCAGATGTCTGCTCTGTTAACACAAAACAAATCTTAAAGAACTTAAAAGTCAACAGAAAACAGCATCAGCATAATGTTCCAAAAAATAGAAGGGCAGGAGAGGGAGAGAAATAGATCAGATCAGTCACCCACTCACTTAAAGTCATATCCATGCAGCTGCTGCATAACCTCTGGAGCCATCCTTGAAAAAGCAAAAACAAAAAATATTTGCGAAAATTGACAAACAATATGCTCAAGCCAATAATGCAAATCTATTCACCATGAATACATTGATAACAGATGATAGGACCTCACTCAACAGAACAGTGAAGACCTGAGGGAAAATTATACCAGCATGATGTTCCAACAAAAGTGTTTCTTGAGCGTTGCCTATCCCCAGTATCAAACATGCATGCAGATACCCCGAAGTCTGCTAACTTGACTACACCATTAGAATCGATTAATATATTGCTTGCCTGCAAAGAATAGATCAGCAGAGTGACTAAGCATAATAGCAAGCAACATTGCCAAATGAAACATGCAGGACAAGATAATTTTCTTGAGAATAAAGGAAGGGAAGGGACATTTTCCCAACCAAAATAATACATTCAAATTATATAAAAGAGGCAAATGATTAATTTCTTCAAGAAAGACGAATGATTAGACTCCATCACTTCAAAAGTTACAAGCACTCAAAATACTTGCCATAAGACATTCTATTTTCAATATACTTCATTTACTTGTGCATATTCTAGCACTAGTGGCCATATTTTCAGTTAAACCTAATTCATTTACTTGTGAGAGAAAAATCAACAAACTAGAGAACCAAGAGGGGCACTATTACCTTCACATCTCTATGGATATGCCCATGGGCATGAAGATAGACCAGAGCTTTAAGAACCTCACATAACAATGTGGAAATAACAGGCTCTTCAAAACCGTCTGGATAAGCAGATTTCATTATATGAAGGCATGACCCACCAGCCATATAGGGCATCACAACCCAGAGGTTCTGGCCTGCAAGCAATGAGCCCGTAATAAATTTGGATAATCGATCAAGCTCATCATTTGTACCTCTCGACGGATACCATCCTGAGCAGTTAATAAATAAAAACCATCTGATGACAATTATAGTACCGTGTTTTAAACTGAACCCTCAAATATGTTCAACAGTTCAGACAAAAATCAGTGGAACAGAAATATACTTGTGCCCATAGTTGTCAAATCGAGATTCGTGAATCGAAATGACCTTGTACCAAATCGCGAATCGAATCCAATCGTGAATCGTAAAGATTCGGTCACTTTTTAAAAATTACTCGAAAATATATATTTACACATTTAGATGTTAAATATATCATATGAATACGAAATATTTAGACTTAAATTAACGAAAATGTTATTTTGAGAGATAATCACGTAGTTTAATAGGTAAGAAGCTAACAAAGATTCTTATATAAGATCACTATCTTACTTTTTTTTCTTTTTAGATATTTTTTATCAACCATTCTTAATAAAGATAATAACTAAATAGACAAATCATCAATTTCCAAAATAACAATAATTAACAACGATATTGGTATTTGGACAATAAGCATACATACTTTTCTAAGTAACAGTGAGCAAAGAATAAGAAAGAATTATTTAGAATATTTTATTTTAATGCCTAAAACATTTTCAACGGTATAACTGACCTCACATATGTAATATTCAATTTGATAAAATAGCAATAGATAATTCATAGTGTAACTTTAATCTTAAACATCTTTAGAAGATATATTATGATTTTTTAAAGGGGAAAAAATGAGAAGAAATGTTAAAATATGTTGGGTCTGACTGAATCCGATTGGATCATATTAAAAACTTCATGATCTCTAAACTAATAACAAATTATATATATATATGTTGGTTATTTTGGTATTAAACGCTATTAGAAGTTATATTATGTCATTTTCACTAAAAACATGGAGAAAGAAATAGTCGAAAATATGTCGGACACAACAATTTAAAAAATTGCATGAATCGTAAAAAGTGAATTGAATCGTGAATCAATTGTGAATCGTGCGATTCACTAAAGATTTACTTCGAAAATAGATTCACTCATAGATTCGTATCGATTTTACAAAAAATTCAAATCGAATCGTGAATCGAATCGCGAATCGTAAGATTCTGATAACAGAGAGATTCACCCATAGATTCGTATCGATTTTACAAAAATTGTGAATCGAATCGCGAATCGAATCGCAAATCGTAAGATTCTGATAACAGAGCTTGTGCCCAAGGCATAATATAGAGATATATGGTGAATTGTCCAAGCCACATCCGCATAAGCAAGCAATGGAACAAGAGAAGCATTATCTAGTGATAATATTCTAAATGATGGAGAAACCTCCCTTCAGCTAGAAACACTCATGCAAAATACAATCACATGACATGACCAACCAACAGTGCTTGGGATATAACCATAGACATAAACAAAGGTACACAACAATAATGTGATCAATTATTTATTAGAAACAGAATAATATAGCATACTGTGAAAATAGCCAAAAGAAATTATTATTTAGAATTAACCAACTTGTCTACATTAATTTTTATAGTGTTGTGAAGAAAATCTGCCTATGTACTTGACTTAGAGGTTCATTGTTATTCCAGTCGATTAAATTACTTAGATTGAAAGAACTAGAAAAATTACTATATTAGAGTCATAGGATTGATGTATATTGATGGTAATTAATCATACCTCTGATTTCAATTTCATATTTACAGTCAAGTAATGAAGGTTGGTCCCATCCTAGGATTAATGGTTCAGGGAAAATGTGTATTTCATCAGGGAGATGAAAGAGCCATATGATACGAGAAGAACTGGACTTATCAGAACGTTATCCAAAGTCAGAGTAATCTTAGGTTTTTATACAACTTCAAAAATAGTTTTTTTTCTGAATAAGTAACGTGAATACAAGTACTCAAGAGAATATATAAATGCAATTGTATTCAAGAAAGAAAGCAATCTAACCTTCTCTGTTGCAGCTTGTTCTATCAGTGCATAGCCCAAATCAAGGTTATCATTGTTAACAAGTTGCACAGCTTGTTCAAGAACTTCACTTGAGATATTTGAACACAGAAGTGAATTCCTGAGTTGACTTGATATTGAGCCACCTAGGGGCTCCTAACAGTAATCACAGAATCATTATCAAATCCCATGTAACAAAGGTAGACAAATACAAGATATCAATCAAGTTGGGTTGTGTGTCTTCATATAACTAAATAGGCAATTTCAGCATTAGATATGACTAGAAAACATTTAATATTTCAATTTCTTCACACAAAAAAAAAAAAAAAGAATTGGTTTCTCACCGGCAAGAACTAGCCATAGCATTAGAGGACCCTCTTTTGTTGTCTAAAATATGCTGTAGCAACATAAAAAAATATAAAATATAAAAAGGAAAAAAAGAAATCAATAACTAAGAAATCAAAAACATATTCAAAACCATTGGCTTAGGCTCAATCAATGAATGGCAAGCAACATACATGATCTTTTCAATCACAAAAAATACCAAACACATAATGGGCACCATACCTCAATCCCAGGAATGGCAACTCTACTCTTTTCATAGCAATGTCATGCTTATCAAGGGTAGGAAAACAAGATGAAATAAATAAATAAATAATAATAAAGCAAAATAGAAAAAATAGGATATTTCTTACCTAAAAGCAAATATAGTCCTTCCAACACCAAAAGCATCACCTATTCACACCAACACAAGAGAAATATAGAACAGTTTAGAAGATATTAAAAAAATAAATCTTACCGAAAACCCTCAAGCCATGAATTCTAGTACCCTGACTTGGTGTGAATTTGAAACTAAGATTTCATTAGATAAAAAGAAAAATTAACTTAATAATCAACTGAATAATAATCAAATGCATATATATATACATACAAAAAAAAAAAAAAAAAAAAACCTGTCCAAAAACTTTATCCCATAGCATAACTTCAATCCAAATCTAAGACATTGCAATAAAAATATATGAAAAAAATTCCAAAATTAGTTTTATAAAAAAATAAAATGGTGAAATTTATCAGAGCCATTTTCATTTTCTTGCTCTTGTTGTACAACTAACTCACTAAAAAAATAACTACTGATCTCCATAAAATGAAAACAATCTGAACTAACTCAAACTTTTATTTGCTTCCTTGGAATAATTATCTACCTCCCAAGGGGAAAAAAAAGATCAAAGAAAGCAAGAAATAGGCTCCTCGAATTAAAGTCTCCTCTTAGCTTTCATGCTCAGCCTGTAAAACAAAATAAAAAGGATCAGAATATTTACATACTTTATAGTAAATTAAAAAGAATAAAATCATACTTACAGTAGCCTCAGAACTACTAAGCATACTTCTTGCATGGACTCTTTGTCACTCTAAAAGAGAATAATAACAATCAAAGGTTGAAAAATTGATATAACTACATCAAATTGAAAAGCATATGTAGATATAGACTAGTAAATTGCACATACCTCCAATGGTTTATTCACTCCAAAATTAGAACGTAGCCAAGCCCCTGCACAAATTAGAGCTTGCACTGTTTCCGGTTTCAAAGAGCTTCGATATTGATCTAGAACTCGTCCCCCAGTATGAAAGCAGATTCAGAAGCTACGGTGCTGATAGGAATTGATATATTGGTCACGTACCATGTTTGATAAAATGCGAAACTTGAGAGTGTTTGCCTTCCACCAATCTAAAGCATCAAAATCAACATCTAAATTCCCATCACAAATGTAAAAGCCTTCTTCCAAATATATGTCCAAATCAGATTTGCTTGGTTCAATAGTTTCCAACCCTTGTGCTCATATATCAAACTCTGACCTGCTCTTAGTTTTTCCTTTTGTATTGCAACTAGTTATAGGACTATTAGAAGATCTCCTCCCCACTTGAGAATCACTAGTTCCAATAGTACTTGAAGCATGAGCAACAACATAATCATCATACAGTTCATACAATGAATAACAAATTTGATTGATATGCTTTTCAGATTCTGCAATTCGACAGAGCTAGGGCATGAACCCTTCAAATTCAAACTTTACCAAAAATTAAAATCAAATACAATCAGACCAAAAACAAAAATCAAATGCAAAAGCAAATCAGATCTAAACTGAAAATCAGATTGAAAGAAAGTGTAGAGAACATGAATAAACTACTCTCATTCACCATATTCATATACTAATAGGAAGTTTTGAACTTTTAAGTTCCTAAAATTGAAAAGCCTAAAGGAGGCTTTAATAGGTACAAACCCACTGTATTTTGATTTTAATCATTGACTCCTTAGTTGTTTCCTTTAAACTTGCAATGTGTTTTATATGTCTCTAAGTGTAAGAGGTGTGCTCCCCAAGTGTTCTGAGGTGAGTGGCTGCATTTTACACTTTTTCTCTGTTTTCCATTGTGGACACTAGTAATGCGAACATAAAATTTTGAACATTGCAAATTTGTCACTAACTTAAGTAGTTATTTCATAGTTTTTTTTCTTTTTAATGTTTTTATTTCCAGTTATTTTGATGCAGTACTTGAATTTTTTAAGGCATTGATTTACAGATTTATTTTTCTGTTTGTCATCTCTATCTCTATCTATCCAAACACAGCCTTATTATTAGACTAGATAACAAAAGGGACTCATCAATTTTCATGTCACCAACTAATAAAAAATTGTAAATTGAATTTGATGGAAACCATACAATACTTCAATAATTTACTCTATAAATAAACTACTGTCATGCACATGGGAATAGAACTCACAATATCATAGTATTTATGGAGTAAACTATTACATGTCAATATCATTTTTATTATGGATATATATATATATGTGTGTGTGTGCGCGCGCGCATCTATACTGGGCTTAGGCTTTGATATTTACAATAAAAAAAAATTTCTACTTTTTCTGTTATAAATATATATTTTTTTTTTTTGGTTAGTTTAAAAGTTGTATAAAGTTATCCAAAAAATATGACTCTAATGTTACATGATTTTTTGATTTTATAAAAATCATAAAATAAGTTGATTTTGTCCATTCAGAACAAATTTTGTTATTAGATGTTAAAAAAAAAAAATTTTTTTTCTCCCACAAGAAACTTTTAAAAAATATATTAAAAAAATTATGATCACTTTGGATCACTAAATTCTCCATTTTGATATAAGTGTATCATTTTTCTATTTATCAATCACAGTAACAAGTAGTTATTATTACTAAGATCCTACAAAGTGGAAGTCAACAATTAGGAAAATATGCAATTGCTTACACATGTGAAAGCATTTGCATGCACCTAAGAGGATATCAACAGCAATGCGAATGAAGAATATGGAAGTAGTTAATGAAATCATGATTTTTTAACAAAACAAACAGATTTTTGGGGTTTCATTATATCTAATCAAAAAGCACATAATTTTTTACAAACAATACCCAACATATTTTTTCATCACAAATTCCAAATCAGTTTTTATATGAAGAAAAAAATTTAATGACAAATAAAACCTCCTCTAAAACAGTGAAGAAAAATCATACCTTTGAGAAGAAGAGAAGATAAGAAGAGAACGAGAGAGGAACAGAGGAAGAGAAAACCAACTTATTGACGCTGCATGACCAGAACATAGAAATCAAAGAGAAGAGAATAAAATGAGTAGTTAGGATTCAGAGGTTCCAAAACAATCAACATGTTGTAAAGCTGTTAGTATATTCAAGGAAATCAATCAATTAACAAGTTTAGTTGTGATTTCATAGACAGAATAAACCTTCTTGTTTCTGACATTGTCCTCATGAGCATTGTAAAAACACCCCCAAGCCATCAATGATCAGTTTCTTCCAAACAGACCCAAAGGCAATAATGCCTATAAAGGCAATACCTATAAAAAGGAAGCCATAATGCCTTTTACTTGCAACACCTTGACCAATCAACTAAATAGACTCAAACATGGTTACTTCACTATTTTTGGGCACACACAAGAATGCCTTGCTCTAGTGGGAGCCACATTGACTCTTTGACCTATAGCCCCATTCCCATTATTTTTGATAGTTGAAATAATTATCACATCCTCCTCACCATCTTGAAACCCATCAACTGAGCAAACACTCACAAAGAAGTCACTCTCTGCATCTGTACTGTATGTTGTCCAAGTTTCTCATGAATTGCAATAACCTGAGCATTGTATGGTGATATCACACCAATGCTAACCCTCTGTTTTAAGGCAATGGATTTTAAAATGGGACAAATAAATAGTCAGTTCTGCAATTCAATGGTCAAAAAGCAGAACAGTTGGGGGAAATGTCTTTGTTTGCTATTTCTTTGATTTTTTCCCAAAATCAAACTAAACTAACCCAACCCAAAAAACCAAAGGCAGACTCATTTTAACTGAACCCATATAATGAAACACCAATACTCAAAATTTCTATAGTTTGATTAATTTTTCCTGCATTTTCTTGGCACCCAAACAGAAATAACAATCAATATAAAATGAGGAATTCTTCTTACCTTCATCTTGCGGCAACTTTGAGTCAAAAAATCTCAATGACCATAAGCATCAACAATCGATGATTTAACAAAAAAGCATATGAATGTGGATATATATATACATATACGGTACCTTTTCGATGAGAGTAATGATGATGGTTTAGGTAATGTAATGGCCTTTTCGGCGTTATCAGAGTAACCTTGAGCACAAGCCTCTAGTCTGGTGAGATCTTCACCGATGGTTAGTTTCTGTGTAGCCTGGATCTGAAGCCGCCATGGTTGAGATCGTTTCATGTTGCAAGTCTCTGCGTGACAGTGGTCTTCGCACCCTGGATGAGACGAAGAGGAAGACAAAATGTGATAGAGGTGGCGGGGGAGGGAGATTGAGGACAACGGTGGTGACGATGGAGGGCGCACAACGCACAGCTATCGTCCATTCTCTCTCTCTCTCTCTCTCTCTCTCTCTCTCTCTCTCTCTCTCTGTTCTCTATCTAATCTAAAAGATCAAAACACTAATCGAATCAAAATCAAACCCAAGGTTGAATTGAAGAAGACGGAGAGATGACCTAGGGTTTTTACACAGCTATACAAATACACGATTATTATAAATAAATAAAAAGAGGAGGTGAGAGGAGAGGTAAGGTGGTCGGTAGTTTCGTCAAGAGAGAATGACGGCAAGAGGAGAGATGGTCGGCGGCGTCCCGATGGAGGTGGTTGCAAGAGGAGAGAGACGAAAGAGAAGGGGTAGAGGACACTGGTGCTATTTGGTGTAGCTGTTAAAATAGATTATAGCTTATAGCTTAACAGATTATAGATTATGACTTTAATCAGAAGCTGTTAATCTGTTTGGTATAGTTGTTGGATTATAGATTTAAGTTGCTGAGTAGTGTTTGTTAAATAAGCTGTGAAGTAGCTTTTTCAATTAATTTTTATTTTTTATTATTCACTATTTATCTACTTTTTTCATAAAAAGTAATAATAATATTTTATAGTCCATTTGGGTCTTTTTCTATTTTTAAAAAAATAAAAAATAAAAAAATCTAAGAGTATAACCGTGAATTAACATGTCCACAGCAGAAGCTGATAATCAGAAGCAGGGGGTGAGCAGCTTCTCAGGATCAGCTTTTTTTGACTTAAAATAAGCTGTTAGAATCAGAAGCTGTTTGAAATAAGTTTAACCAAACAGTCCAAAATAACTTTTTAAAAGCCAGAAGCCATAAGTTGGCTCAAAAAAGCTGCACCAAACACCCCCACTGAAAGTGAGAGTAGCGTGTATATATATATATATTTTTGGCGAAATGGCGCCACAAAATTTTATTTTAGCGCCTTTCTTTTTTTTAACATACATGACATGTATTGTACGTCGTAAAAAACTAATGGCCTTATTTGGTTTGTGTTTCTCAAAAATTTTGAAATTTTTTTTTTTATAAATAAGTTTTTAAAAGTAATTAAACTAAATAAATTTTTTCAAAAACTTTTTTCAAAACTTGTTTGGTTTACAAGTTTTCCAAACAAATCTCTCTTTCATACACATCAAATCAATCACTTTTTCCAAAATTCTCTCTCAAAATAATTTTTCAAAACATCTTTTCAAAAAAAACCAAACCAAACAAAATAAATTTTCGTACTTTTTATCTCAAAATATGTTTCTCAAATACAAACCAAACAAGCCCAATACTTTTAACGACTGGTGATGTGTGTGTCGTAAAAAGTGTAATATTTTTAATGGCGGGCATTGTGTGCACTATAAAAAGTACAATACTTTTCACGGCTGGCGTATGTATGTCGTGTATAGTTAATGTATTAACGGCATGTCATATGTATGTCATAGAAAGTTTTATTATTTACGACAAATATTACAAGTCGTAAAAAAACCATCGTTATAACCATTCACGGCATACGCAATAGACACACCGTGATTGGAAAATTATTTACAACGTGCAAAAAAAACAAGTCGTAAAAGCGAAAAACTACGGCATGCATTTATTCTATGTCGTTGATGTGGTGTCGTAAAAAATCAGTTTTGTTGTAGTGTCAATGTTCTTTCCACTTGAAGGTCCTTGATTGCCATGGACTTAGCTAATATCTTAGGAGGACAACTCATGTGTGCTTTTATGTGACTGTATGTGTGATTGTTTGGATTATTCTATGTAGAAGTTTATGTGTTTGCAAGGTAAATAAGGTTGAAAATTAAGAGTGGAGCACTTAGGTGCGGAAAATTGGTCTTCAAATTAATAATGTATTTACTCCTTATAGATGTCTGGACGTGCTAGAGCTCACAGTAGACCTCGTCAGGGAGGTTGGAACATCCCAGCCTAACCCGAGATCCCTCCGCAAGGAGTGGGTCAAAACAATATATCCGTTCCGCCAGCCCAAGAAGCTATGGTGGCCTTGGCTAGGGAGATGGCGGGGGCTCTAAGGGAGTCCATGGAGATGTTGAGAGCCGAGCAAGTAGCTAGGACCATTAAGGGAGAATCAAGAGCTTCCTTTCTGAAAAAAAAAGTTCTTTCGTTCAAATCTCGCTGAGTATAGTGGCGAGCCTAATTCGATGAAAGCTAATGAGTGGTTGGAGCAAGTAGTCAAGTCCTTTGAAATCTTAGACATTTGGGAGAATGAATTGCGGGTGGCATTGGCGGACTACCAATTGAAGGGAGAGGCCAGACAGTGGTGGAAAGCCATAAAACATACAGTTGAACATACTTGGGAAGCATTTGTGCAAGCTTTCCAAGATAAATTCCTTCCTCCCACGGCTAGGGAGTGGTTGAGAAAGCAATTTGAAGAGTTATTGCAACTAGATACACCAGTGGCAAAGTTTGAAGCCAAATTCATTAGTCTCTCGCGTTTTGCGCCCGAATTAGTGGCAATGGAAGAGCGAAGGTGCCTCGAATTTGAAAATGGTTGAGACCGAAAATTTTGATGAAGGTGGTTGGCAATATGATCCGTGATTATGATCGCTTAGTTGAAGTAGCAACTCATGTGGAGATTACTGTGAAGGCTGAAGAGGCAAGACAAAGATTGAAAAGAGCAGGACATTTCGATGCTAGGACTGACACGGGTTATTCAAAAAGGTCTAGGGATTCATCATCATCCTTCCGATTGCCTCCACAACAAGCTAAATCCTCTAGTTATGTGACAGGTAGAAGTTCAGGGAATATGACCCGAGTTATGGGTGCATGTTATAGATGCAGAAAAGTGGAGCACGATCCTAATCTATGTGTCCACAGGGTTAACCTCAGAATAGGAGACAACCCTAATCTTGTTATCAATGTGGTCAGTAGGGGCATTTTGAAGAAGTTCTGCCTGCAGAAAGTAGGGACTCTGAGTGTGGCAGGATTTAGATAGTCTGGAGGTTTACAGTTGGGTTAGGGACAGAGGCAATCTTATCAGTCAGCTCAATTAGGACAAGCATCTAGAACAGTCCAAGGAGCCATGTCTACTCAATCCGCACAACAACTACATGTTTAGAGAGGTGAGGTAGGGGAGCAAAGATCATAGAGAAAAGTGTATGCTGTCACCGCTTCGGAGCAAACGTCGGGGCCATCAGTTGTGAGAGGTACATTCCTGATTTTCAATACTTGGGCTAGTGTGTTGATTGACACTGGGGCATCACATTCATTTATTGTCGCATCATTTGCATCATTGTTGGGGTTAAAGGGTAAGCAACTACAACCTTCGCTCATAATAGAGTCACCGGTTCGGGGTGACGTCACTCTGACCCAAGGGTATGTAATTAAGGTGGTGAGTCGACAACTTCCATTTAATTTTGTCTTGTTGGAAATGTCAAGTTTTGACGTTATCCTCGGTATAGATTGGTTGTTTACTTACCGGGCGACCATAGATTGTTATCGAGAGATGGTTATGGTGTGCACTGCAAGCGATGACTGTTTCATGTTCTTGGGAGACAGGTATGGTAGATCCTTACCCTCCTCATCCTATCCATGAGGCCGGGGGCAATTTAATTATCATTTAGCAACTATTTTGGATGACGGAAGTGAAGTAGTCCGGGGGGAATTTCCAAAAGTAGTACGTGAATATCTTGATGTTTTTCCTGATAATCATGTAGAATTACCTCCTCATAGGGAACTAGAGCTTACTATAGACTTACTTCCGAGTACAACACCTATCTCCTTATCACCATATAGATTTGCCCCAATTGAATTGGTGGCTCTGAAGGAACAGTTGCAAGAGTTACTTAGTAAGGGCTTTATATGCCACAACACTTCACCTTGGGAAGCCTCGGCCTTATTTGCAAAGAAGAAAGACGGATCCTTGAGATTGTGCATAGATTACGATAAATTGAACCAAGTCACAATTAAGAATAAATATCCCTTGCCCAAGATAGATGATCTCTTCGATCAACTTAAAGGCTCTCATTGTTTTTCCAAGATAGATTTAAGGTCAAGTTATCACCAAATCCAAGTCAAAGAGGAGGACATTCCCAAAACTACTTTTTGTACTCGACATGGACATTACGAGTTCTTAGTTATGCCCTTTGGATTAACTAATGCTCTAACCACATTCATGGATTTAATGAATAGGTCTTTCAAGAGTTTCTTGACAAATTTGTGGTCGTCTTTGTAGACAATATTCTTATTTATTCACCTTTCGAAGAGGAGCATGGAGGACATCTTCGTACCATTTTGCACCTTCTTAGGGAGCACCATTTGTATGCAAAGTATGAAAAATGTGAATTTTGGCTTTCTGAAGTGAAGTTCTTGGGTCACATAGTCTCGGGAGATTAGCGATGAGGGAATGGAAGATGATGGGGGATGCTAATGAATTCAACTTGTGACTTGGTGAATCGTCGGAACATGCCACTCTCTTCACCACTAGTGCACAACCTACCCTTGTTGCTAGAGTAATTGAAGCACAACTAGGTGACCTGGAGGTGGCCTTAGTTAAGGAGAAGATCTCCCAAGGAAAGGAAGAGCGGGGCTTAAATGTTCATGCAAATTCTAGTGTTCGTTACCTTGACCGACTATTTGTACCTAAATCCATGAGAAACGAAGTTTTGAAAGAATTTCATCACTCACATTTAACAGTATATCACAGGGGCACCAAAATGTATCGTGACCTAAGCCGTCAATTTTGGTGGAGAGATATGAAAAAGGATGTAGCTCTGTTTGTGGCCAAGTGTTTAATCTGTCAACAAGTTAAGACTAAACACCAAAGACCGGCTGGACTGCTACAACCTCTTTCGATTGTTGAATGGAAATGGGAACACATCAACATGGACTTTGTTTCTGGTGTCCCTAGAACTTAAAGAAGTAATTATGCAATATGGGTAATAGTAGATAGACTTACTAAGTTAGTCACTTCCTCACCATGAGCATAGGGGATTACATAGAGTTTCTAGCTGAAGTTTGTATCCGTGAGATAATTCGCCTCCATAGGGTACCAGTGAGTATAGTGTCTGATAGAGACCCTTGTTTTACAGCTAGGCTGTGGCAGAGTCTTCAAAGTAACATGGGTACTCAATTAAATTTTAGTACAGCTTATCATCCCCAAACCGATGGACAATCCGAGCGTACTATCGAAATTTTGGAGGACATGTTGAGGCATGTGTGCTAGATTTTAAGGGGTCTTGGGAGAAGCATCTACCCTTAGTTGAATTTGCTTATAACAATAGCTACCAAGTAAGTATTGAGATGGCACCTTTCGAGGCATTGTATGGCCGTCCATGTAGATCACTGGTGTGTTGGGCAGAAGTGGGAGATTCACCCTCATTTAGAAAAGGTTATTTATTACTCAAAACCGACAAAAAAGCTATGCAAACAGAAGAAGACGACCCTTATCTTTTGAAGTCGATGATCATGTATTCTTGAAAATCTCTCATAGGAAAGGGTTGATGAGATTTAGCCGAAGTGGAAAATTATCACCTCGATTTATCGGACCTTTTGATATCATTGAGCGGGTTGGAGAAGTTACTTATCATCTTGCATTGCCAACCCAGCTCTCTAAAGTCCATGATGTGTTCCATGTGTCTGTGCTTCATAAATACGAACTCGATCCCTCTCATGTGTTAGATTTGACAGAGATTGAAATAGATGAAGATGTGTCATATGAAGAAAAGCCACTCCAAATCTTAGGTTCTAGAGAGCAAGTTTTAAGGGGTAAACAATTCCCTTAGTTAAAGTGTTATGGAGCCATCATGGTGTAAGGGAAGTTACATGGGAGTGTGAAGCTGAGATTCGTGAGAAACACCCAGATTTGTTCTCTCATGTGTAATATGCATGTTTTGTTGCTTCTTTATAATACTTGATGAACTGGAAAATGAACTAAAGCCTTTATTATTCTATTATCATTAGTTTTTAGAATTAAATTGATGTCTATTGTTTAATTATGGGACTTTGACAGATTGGTAAATATATTGTATTTACCATCTTTTACTGTCATATTGGGAGTTGTTGTAGATTGGTGAATGTATTGATATTATCATATCGTTATCAAGTTGAGATTGGGCACTAATTTTGGGGGCGCAATTCCCTAAGAAGGGAGTTTGTGACACTTTTGTTCTGGATTCGCTTGAGTGTAGAAACTTGCGCTCGAGCAAATAATTTTAACTCTCAGTATCTTGTGAGTTTGCAGACGGTACGCTCGAGCGCAAGATGTGGCGCTCGAATAGAGAATGTTGGTTCCCAGTTGTTTCATTGTAGCTCTGCAAAACTACTGAGGCTTGTCATTTTGTGCCTGAGCAAGGGATTTGTCGCTCGAGTGGGCCTTTAAGTTTGTGTCTTACGCTCGAGCGGGAAAAGTGCTGCTCGAGCGGACTATGCGAATTCAACAACTTTAAAAACGTGATTCTATATCATTCCTTACACTTTTCATTTCTATCTTCCCTCTTCTTCGAAAACCCTAGTTTCTCACTCTAAAATATCCTCCATTCTACTAAGATTTCGCTTAGATCATCTAGCAAAAAGTAAAGAAGATTTGGAGATCTTACTCTTCCACCGATTGAATCTTGGTTTTGCGAAGGATTCTTCAAGGGGCTTCATTTTCTTTCTACTTATAGAGGTAGGGATACTTTTACCCTAGTATTTCTTTGCTTTGAAGAGATTTCATGGTGTGGTTGTGACTTTTGAGCCCCATTGAGAATATTGTTGGATTACTCCCATGTTCTACATAAATAAACCATCTTACTTGACTCTTCCTTGAAATTTCTTTATACTCTCTTCTCAAACATGTATATAAATGTTGTTGAAACCTATATCTATGATAAAGAAGGCAAACCCCCAAATTTGGTAAAACCCTAAATTCTCAACTTGAGTAAAAAACCCCAAATTGAGTGGAAATTCCTTTGATTCATGAAACATTGTGAATAATAAAGAGATAAAAGATGTGGATATTGGTATGGTAAATTAATTGTGGCTTGGATATTATTTTCTTTGAATGTGGTGTTGTATTCCATTCTTTGGTAATGTTGGATGCTTGTTGATGGAATAAAATGTGATTGAATTGTTAATGGTGCATGAGCCGGGTGAGAGTCGGTTTTGAAAATGTGGTGTTGTGTTTGCACCCGCACGGGGAGTTTAAAAGGTGCCCAAATGCCTTGTCTAGGCTTATCGTTGGATGAATGTGGGAAAAATGATTTTTGGGTGTCCACACAGTTCCGCCATATAATAGCCAGCAAAAGTGGAAAAACTGATGGTTTTCTTTAGGTGCCCACTCCCTGTTGTATAATAGCCGGCAAATGTGGGATCGGTTTTAAAACAAAAGCAAAGGGTGTTTTAAATTGGACTCTTACAAGTAGAGTCATGGCTTGTCTTCTATGGTTATGATTGTTTGACTGTGGTGCTTGATGACATGAATTGCATGGTGCCTGATGATATAAATTAAAATTGTCACACTTGAGTTATTATGTATCACTATGATTGATAAAGATTATATGAGAAGATAAATTTCCTTGTATTGTTTTGTCGCAAAGATACCATAATCACATTCAAAAGATTAAATACTTGGATAAATATGTTCCTACTGGGCATAAAGCTCAATCCTATGTCATTTTTCAGGAATTGACGAAGTACCACCCCCTTGATGGATGGGACCAAGCTGTAGCTCCTTTCGGGAAAAAGTTGACTTCTGTGTGTTTTACTATTTTGAATTGGGATTTTTGTATCAAGATTATCAAGTTATTATGTTGTTATTGTACGCCCTAGGGGCTTATATTTTGTAAAGCCTTCTAGTTCAACTGGTATAAGAATCCGGAATATTATGAAATTGTCCATGGTAAATTGTAATCCCTTTTCTTTTAGTTTAATGAGAAAGATGACTTTTGGGTATCTTCTTGTATTTATCTTGGCATATTCTCGTGAGAAATTTCAGGGCATTACAAAGATATACTTACATAAGTACTTTTCTCATTTTCATTCAATATATCCAACAATCACAAAACCGTTCATTTTTCTTTGTTCTTGTTACCACTTTATTTTACATTTTTCAAATGATAATAGGTATTTGAAAACAAACCCTTAAAATCTAATTACTTATCCCACTTACTGAACTCACACCCAATTCCAAATTACAATTTCCGAATAGAAGTATCCCAAACGAACATGAAGACGGTACACATAAAATACTCCTCACACAACCATGTAAGACAAATGACATCCTCCACAAAATAATCATCACTATGCATGAAACACATAAAGAGAACTGAGATAATAATGAGAAACCCAACAACACTCTACCTGCCTCAAGCACAGTAAGCCAAGGATACATCTTTCCAATACTCACGCCAATTTACCAGTCACCAGCTAGAAGGTAATGGTACCTCTGCCAAGTTCTCCAGGCGCTAGCTGGAAGGTACTAGTGCCTAGAGAATTGGTCGCGCTGAGAATATGAGCTGGAAGGTAATGGTACCTCTTATTCTCAGCACGTGTACATTTCCAACCATCACGTAATTCAACAAACAAACCTAATCCAGGTGTATTACAGACACAAAATCTATTCAACATCACAATGTCATCCTCCACCGATGACCAAGGATAAAACCTCTAAGCGTAAGTATTTAAATATATGCAATACGATAATCCGATACACCCTTGACTTCAGTCCAACAACAATAATAATAATAACAATATTAAGAAGTTTCAAATTCCAACCTCAGGTTCAAATCTAGATTTTCAATACGCTATGGTCTCTTTCTCTTTTCGAAATCAACTCTTTTATTTTCTAAAAACAAGTTTCCACATTTCAATAGAACCACATCCAAGGATTTCCAAGCCATAACCTAACTTCACTTAACATGATTATCCAAATAAATTCCCAACACCACAATTTATTCATTCTTTATACTAATAACACAATAATCACAACTCAAACCATCAAAATGCAATTTTTAATTAACTTTACCCCTTTTTAGTTCGTTAGGTCAACTTGTCAAAATTAGGGCTTTCTCTTCCTCTTAACATAAACACATTAAACCATCCCCCAACTAATCAAACAACAACCAATTTAATCAATTTGAAACCCACAGATCAAACCTTATATCCTCTTTCATAATTTTTAAAAGATCCACAATAGATGTGATTTTTATGCAATAAAATTTATCACATGTCTATCTACAGATGAAGTATTGTAAAGGAGCAAAAGAATCCCAACCTCAAGCAATGAAGAGTAGAAAAACCGAAAATCCAACTTCAATGAAAACACGATCCACTCAGATTAAATGGAAGTCCTCATTGAGCTCTACATTTTGGTATATGGAACTATGGGTCAAAGATATATAAAAATAGATGTAAACTAAGTAGAAAGAGCTTGAAGGCTCAACAATGGCAAAAGGAGAGTGAAGAGAGAGAGAAAAGTGATCCAATTGTGACCAAAAGTGACTTTTATAGTTGTTGAATTCGGACAGATCGCTCGAGCGGAATAAGTGCTGCTCGAGCGATCAAACATAATAAGATGTGACCGCTTGAGCGTAGAAATCACCTCTCGAGCGAAGAATGCACCCTCCTAGTATTTTTGCAGACTTGCAAAAGTACTGGAGGTTCACAAAGACTGCTCGAGTGCAAGAAGTGTTGCTCAAGCGAGGGAGCAAAATTCTGGGCATCAACAATTTTGAAAACAAGCGACAAACCTGCTCCAAATGCAACCAACACACCCCAATAACCAAATTCAAGAAGGAATAAGGGGAAACAAGACATGAACAACCATATAAGACAATGAAACCCAAAATCCAAAACATCACCGGGTCGGATCTAAACCAGAGTCGCTATATCACGAGACAAATGCACATGTTCAAAATAACATGTATCTTTATCAAAAGAAAAACTTTGTGCACCATGCAATCATGAGAAATCAACCTTTTTAACAATTTCAATGTAATTAACAAGAGCGGTAAATACAACTCAAGTAATTTCTAGGTTGGTGTCTGCAAGTAGGCTTAACAAATACTACAAAATCTCCACTTTACCAGTACCTAATCGGAAGGCATGTGGTACCTCCTCCACGCGTGTTTTCGATCTTTCACCATGGACACTCAGGCCAACTTAACCAATACCACGCACACCCCCTATCCGGACTTATCAATGTATTTACCTCAACAAATCGACATGATCTTGTTTAACAATTCAAATTCCATTCTCAAAGTAATTCTTTTTCTCAAAACAATAGTTTTCAATTGCAATTTAAAATCAATAATAACAACTGAAATGTAATGGCAATGCGATATGCAATAATGTACTTGAAATAATGCCAATCTCAATTTCCATCACACAATCTTCCATTGTTATCAAAATCTCCTAACCTCTTCACAAGGTAATTTCACAATAATTTTTACAAGAGGTAGTAACAACACTATTCACATGCATCATCCACATGTCAATCAACCATTTCCAATTTTATTCATTTCCAACACAATTCAATGGTATTCTATATGCCAAACCTCCAAAATCAAACATTTCTCATTAAACACAAACATAGTAATCCTCCACAATTTATTCACCATAATACTCGATAAATCATGGATTTCATAATATCATAACACCATGACGTTTCTCAAAAACAATTCCCCAATTTCTAGGGTTTCCACAAAACTAGGTTTTTCATCATTTTTCAAAAGATTTTCCAAAATAACCTCCCTTCTCAACAATTTAGTTCATGGTCCCCAGAGTTTTTAAAAAGCATTGAGAAAACCCCTTTTTAAATTACCAAGAACTCATGAATCAAATATTTAAGTTCCATACAACAAGAACAAGTTCCAAAATCAACATAAACTTGCAAAAATGTATATATAACTCAAAGATTTTTCCTACCTCAAGTTTTTGGAGAAAAGCGAGAAGAAACCCCCAAAATCAACAGTGTTGAAACTCAATCTCCATCACACAAAATGTAGCCCACGAAGAGTTCTGCAACTTTGATGAAGGGACTAGGGTCAAATCTCTAATGGATTTAGAGAAATCAAAGTATCATTGTGATTTGGTGAGAGTAATGTAGAGAGAATGAGGAGAAATGTGTTTTAAGAGAGAGAAAGATGAGAGAAAAGTGAGATACACTCAGCCCAAGGAGAAGAAAATGAGAAAATTTTTGGACTCAGCATTTTCCACACATGCAGGCCTTCTTCCGCACGTAGTGCGGCCCTTCTCCCTACACATGTGGCCCAACTTTCACACCTGCCTCCACACGTGCAATTAAAGCAGCCTCGCACCATCGGCTACCTCACCTCACCACACGTGTGACCTCACCTTCTGCACGTGCGGCCCAAGCTCCAGCACGTGCGGTTCTGCCCTCCGCCTAGAAATTTCACCAGCTAAAATCGAGACACCCCTGATCCAATTTCCCGTTCTTTCGAAACAAGCAAAACCCAACTCCAGAATGGAATAAGGATAGGAATTTGGAAAAGGTTTCAAGAACGGTGAACCTAAACGGTTGGCCATAGCAAGAGTTTTTGTGTTGATTGTTAATTATATTCTATGGCACAAACTTTCAAATTTATGTTAAGCTCCGGTTTGGTAAACCATTTGGGCTAAATAATCACAAAATGAAAAAAAAAAAAAAAAAAAGGGTCAAAAAGCCAAAAAGTCAAAAAATTAACAAAAAAGTTTGTCATTCCAAAGCCAAAAAGCCAAACAAGAAAACCAAACAAACAAAAAAGTCATAGGTTAAAAAAGTCAAAAAAGCCAAAAAATCAACTAAAAAAGTCATTGCCAAGCGAACCCTAAATGAGTTTGGTCAACTCGTAAGCCATAGATAAATTCTAACCCACGTGACATATTTGAAATAAATCTGTTATATATATATTGATATAATTTTATTTATATCTAGAGTTTTGGTTTTTAGCAAATTTTTTTTTTTTTTTTAACAATTATTAGGATTTTCAGATTGCTCATGTGCAGTGTCGCTTGTGCCCAGTTGACAAGGTATTGGTGTGCTCCAGTAGGGGATATATATGCATTTTATTTAGGAATCTTTGGGCATTTGGTCAAAGAAATTATACATGTTGTGTGTTTTTTTGCAAGGGATCTTCATGGTATCGCATGTTTGTCGGGAGGGGAATAAAGTTGCTCACTGTTTGGCTTGTATGGCTGTCTCTTTCACAGGCTTACCATTTTGAATGGAAGAGGTTCTGGCGTTGGTATCTAAGCTTTTCGGGTTGATACAGGTTTAATTTCTTTGTAAGTTTTGGCTTTTGACAGTTTTCCATCTGGAAAAAATATTTTTTTTAATTATTATTTTGTTGACAGTTTTCCATCTGCGGGCAGTGCGGGTTGCGGATTGAACGGGTGGGTCATGCGGTTGTGCGGGTGGATGCAGGCGGTTTGTGAATTAGATTTTTTTTTTGAAATTTTATTTTTGTGTGGGTTGTGGATTGAACGGGTGGGTCATGTGGTTGTGCGGGCGGATGCGGGCGGTTTGTGAATTAGATTTTTTTATTTTTTTAAATTTTTAGTTTTGTGTTTCAACTGCAGTTGGAGGTTCTGTATGGGACAAAAATTAGACTGAAATACTTATAACTTTTTGTTTTGAATTTAGTATGAAATTCACACAACAAAATGAAAAAGATTGTAGTGTATATCTATAAACTTGCCCCTTATAAGTCATATTATCTAGATCTATATCATCTTGCCCACAACACAATACAATCAAAAGCATTTTCTTTTATTAAATAAAAGAAGCAAAAAGTTGCAAAACCCATCACTATCAAACAAACAATAAAGCAAGTCCTGAGGCATGATTGCTATCTCACTGAACTCCATTGTTTTCTCATCAATCTTCCACAAATTAAACGACGGGCCACAAGGGCCATTGCACAATCCAGCTAATACGAGTTGATCATGACAAGAAACCAAGAATGAAAACAAAACTCCAGGAGGCCTAAGTGTCTGGACCTCACTCCAAAAGTGTTTGTCCAAATCAAAAGACAAAACAGAGCATGATCAAATCCCAAATACACAAAATTTCCCTTTAAACAAAGTAGAGGACAACCATTGAGATGAATTTGCTGACCCAAAATCTGTAGGCAAAGGAGAAGGATTCTAGATTTGGGTACCTTCGTTCATGCAATGAAACTTATTTTATTTTTGTAATAGATCTTCTAGATCTGGCATCTCCAGATTTGGTTTGCGATTGAGCGACGACAACACTGCGACAGGGAGAAGAGAAAGGGATGGAGAGACAACGGCGATGGAGTAAGGTTAATCTGCAAAAGACGACGGTGATAGTAGAGAACAGGAGAGAGATGGCGACGGGGAGGAGATGAAAGAGATGGCGAGCAAGGGGCGAGAGATGGTGGTGGTGATGGCGACGGGAAGGAGGGAAGAGAGAGGTTGGCGAGATGTGAGAGAGAGAAAGAGAGAGAGAGAGAGAGAGAGAGAGAGAGAGAGAGAGAAACAGTAAATGAGGATGAAAAAATGAATTCAACATGTAAAGAGATATATTTTTATTTTAAACATAATCTGCGGATTATGCTGGCGGGTTTCGAATTTGCACGGATAGGATCAGGTCTGACCCAAACCTGATTTTATAAGAAAAAATAGACCCGCACCCGCCTTATTTATGCATGCAGGTAGGGTCGGATTTGTGCGGGTAGGGTCGGTTTGGACGGGTTGTGCGGATCGAATAAATCGTTGTCCATCCCTAAGTTCCGGCGTCGATATCTAAGCTTTCCGGGTTGATGCAGGTTTAATTTCTTTGTAAGTTTTGGCTTTTGGCAGTTTTCCATCTGGAAAAAATATTTTTCTTTAATTATTATTTTTTTTTAATTTAAGGATTGAAGTGGCCTCACGCCGACTGTCCAGCGTGATTCTCATGGCAAAAATAGTGATCAAATTTTGTCGCCAATAGTACTTATAATATATATATATATGTATGTATATATTTTTAAATTAGAAAACTTTATAACTGCAGGAATTTCAAAATTTTCAATTGCACTCATAACATATAATTGTACGAAAGTTGAAAATTTTAATTATTAGTGCATTATTTATGCACAGGAAATTTTAATATACATCTATTTAAAAAGAGGGTACAATATCCACCTCTAATTATATTATTTTCTTCTTTAGTTATAATTAATTTTTTTTCTTTAGTTGTGATATTGTTTTAATTATGACTCATGAATTCTTTAATTATGTATCATGTTGTATTTAGTTATGACATTTTTTTTTTTTGGTTATGACTCAAAAAATTGAAATTAAATTATTTTTCATTTTAATTATAAGATACATATAATATATCCCTATGAAGAATATGCATCATAATATTTCCCTCCATGCACATATTTGGATTATTTTTTGACTAAAATTCAAAAAAAAAAAAGAGGCTAAAATAGTTAATAAAATAAAATATCACATTAAACCTATAATCATTTCACTTTTTTTCTCACAAACATTACATTCAACTATAAAAAAATCTAATTATCTTTTTAAATATAAAAATTTTAATCTAATAAAATAGTCAACATTCTAAACACCCACAATATTGAATAGCATATTGTGAAAATACGGGCAATCATCCGGTTTTGTACATTCTGCTCATAATATTGTAATAATATTATATTCATTGTCCATTTATGTATCATCATTCACCATAATGCTGTAATAATCTTTTGAGGTGATTTGTGGTGGAAAATGAAATGAATAAAAATTGAGAGTTCTAATTTTAAAATTTTAAAGAGAGTTCTAATAATGTAGTAAGGAGTGAGATCCATATGCGATGTAATATGTGTGTTTATATATATATATATATATATTTTTCTTTTCTCTTACCATATCATTAAAGTTTTTTTTAAAACTCCAAAATTAGAGTTCTCTATCATTGTTGAAATGAAAAGTGTGCCACTCTAGGGTGATGGAGGATCCCACGGATTCTTTTAATTAAAAATAATTGTGTTAATTTAATATAATTATTAGGGTAAATTACGCTTACCTTTTCTAACGTTTTTAAGGGTTAGTTTGGGATGTGAGTTGCTTTTCTAATTTTTTGACATTTTGGCTATTTTAACTTGATGTTAAAAAGTTTCGTTTGAGATAGATTTTTTGGTCTTTTTGACTTTTTTGACTTTTGTAAGAGAAATTATTATTGTTTGGATATGATGTTTTGTCTTATTGAGTTAAAAGGCCTATTTTGTCTTTTTGTGGCTATTTTAGCCAAAAATGCCAAACGAGCTCTAACAATTACATGAATCTCCCTTATAGTTTCAATAATTATAGATATTATCTTCATTTTTGAAACTATTATTAAAATTCCCCATAGCTAATCTTCTGTTAATTTATTTAACAGAATATGATGACGTCACGCTGACGTCATGTATTGTGAGTAAAAAATTCTAAGATTACCCTTATATATTCAAATAGTAAATTTCACTCACTTCTCTTGAGGTTTTACAAAAAAATTAATAAAGACCCATATATTATTTTAATAATGTTAAGCAAAATTATTAAATTCTGTACAATATTTTTTTAAAAAAAAATTCTAAATTGTGAAGACAAGCATATATATAGTAGAATAACCAAATTTTATCTTAATAATAATAATAAAGCTAGAGCTAATAAATTGATCGCCATTAAACCTTATACTAGATTAAATACAATCATTTGTTTGAAAATTACGAAACAAAGTATAAAAGATGTTTTATTATTTGAAAAGACCACCAATTTTATAAATAATTATTTTGGGAAATTAGAGTTTAAATAAAAATTTAAAAATACATATAGGTATTTAATTTTTTTTAGTATGAAAAATACAAATTTGGAGAAACTATCCATCTCTTTCCATTCTCTTTATTTTATTTCTTTCATTTTTCTTTCTATTTATTTTCTCATATATTTTTTCACAGTGTCACTGCAGCAAATAACAACACCATACAATTTATTATTATTATTATTATTCTTATCATCATCATTTGTTCTTTTCTCTATGTTTTTTCCTCAATTTTTTTCATCATTTCTTTCTCTTTCGTCAATGTTTGCTAGAATCACCCAATACCATAACAACTTACGAAATATGAATTTTTCTTTTCTTTTGTATACATACTTGTGTATTAATTTTTTTTTTAAGAAAATAAACATAATAACATTTCATATTTATAATAATAATAAAAATTGACTTATAAAAATTGCCAAATGTTACCTCATAAATATATATATATATTTTTGAAAATATTTTTACCTTTCCACAATCCTATATTATTCTCAAATTTTAATTATCATTAAAAAAATAAGTCAATAATTCTCACCTTAATAATAAAATTTTTAAAAATAAATATAAAAGTGAAAAAATATCTAATCACGTTACAATAAATTAAAATTAGATGTTGGGAATGAAAGATAAAGAAACTATTTGAGAATTATAAACTATTTAAATTCGTCATTTCTTACATCTAATTAAAATAGAGTTTTACTTTAAGAAATAAATTATTTGAAAATAATAGAATACTCAAATAATTTATTATTTATTACATCTAAAATCTATATCTCTTCTTTGTTTCTTTCATTTAAATTATTTTCATTAAATTAAATCTCAAAATTATTTCAAATAAAAAACATGGATATTCTTTCTTAATTTCGTTAATGGTTGATTTTTTTTTTTTTTTTTTTTTTTCTATTTTATAAAAGTTCAAAACTTATAGTAGGAAAAAAAATACAAAGTCAAGGAAATACCAAAAAAAAAAAAAAAAATTGTGAGAAATAAAATAATAATTTAATAAATAAGTAAATTACAATTAATGGGTATTAAGTGTAAATGGTATTATGGTCATTTGCACAACCAAATTAAACATCGTTTGGCTTGAATTAACGGGAGGGAGAATCTTGACAATGTTAAAAGAAGTAAGAAAAGTTTCTGTAATTATTGAAATTATAGAAAAAGTCCCTATAATTGTTAAGAAATCTCAGAAAAGTGAGTGTAATTTACCCTAATTATTATATAGTGCATTAATAGAAAGTCTCTTCACATATCTTGATTATGAATCTTACCTTCATGAAGGCAGCATCAGCACTAGGGGTATGCGTGGTGCGATTTGGGCGGTTTGATAGTAAAATTACAAATTGAATGGCAGGTTAGCGGATTAGCAGATTGACAATTTGCGGTTTGGGCAGTTTTTAGTGAATTGGCGGATTGAAGAATATTCTAACTAATTATCATACCTTTACATAATATATAACACTAATTTGTATAATATTTTTTAAATATATGACACAAAGCAATTTTACATATTATGTTTTATATATAACTACTAATTTGTAGTAAATTTTATACCTTAAATCTCTCTCACACTCATTTTTACATTGATATTTCATTAGAAGTTAAAAAATATATATGTATTAACTATAGTGGAGCGGAGCGGTTCGGTTGTCAGATTATGAATTTTAAAGTTTAAACCGTGGTTAGCGGTTAAAGCGGTACGAATTTATGTGAATTGGTGCGGTTTGAATGGATTAAACGGTATTTTGCACAGCCATACTCAGCACTAGGAATTGCCTTAATCAGTTGTAGCCTCGTGAGCTTCTGTGGCTGTTGTAGACGTCTCTGAACGTCCCGGGAGGAAATCCCGTTTTGTTCATTGGGCTCACTACAGTTTGGACTCAATGTCACGGTTCTTAATCTGATCTCGCAAAGTGCAATATGAGATTGATAAATCACCAAAGAGTCCAAATCCGGCAAATTGTTTTGAAAAACTGATTTTAGAAAGAAGTGTCAAACATGGACTGTTTTGCTAGATACAGAGTCGCCACCTAAATATTTTATTTTGGGGGAATTTAGGAAACCTTGACTCGTGCCTAAGGCCACGTGTCCGTCATCACCAAAGTTGCCTTGGCTCGGGAACTTGGGTACGATTGGGGAAGGTCATTTCATGAGCACCCCCGCTCGCCCGATCAAAGATCGGCCTCTACTAATCATAATATCGAGTTTTGAAAACATTATGTACTCTTATTCCGGTTATTAGCCTAGAATTACTATGTGATACGCACAGCATACAAGTATAGACTGGATTGTTTGAGTTGGAACAAAACATTTCATGTTTGTTTTTTGAAAGATGGTTTGATGGTGCTACTCGCAAGTATGCTAAGACATGGATTTGCCACCCTCAAGTGGGCTTAAGAAAATGATTTTGTCACTCTCAAGTGGGCTTAAAACTCTCAATTGGTGAATTGTTCCAATTCAAATAACCCAACCTCCACCCACAGGTATTCAGGTAGTTATATCACATAAGCAAATAGCCTCATGGTAAGCATGCTATCATGGCAGCCACTCATACGCATGCAAGGATGTTAAAGCATAAAGACTTACCGGGTACTCCAAGCCAAAGAAAGAAGCTAATTAGAAATCATGCATGAATCCTAACTATGCTGAAATGCCTAATGCAACACATGCAAAAATGCAACTAAGATAGGCTCGGCTATTCTAAAATGGCATATGAAATGCAACAACTAATACACATGTTCAACTCGGAATTGAAATACAATGCAGTTAGTATGATGCGCCGAGCCTAGTGCATGCAATACAGATGAATGAATGCAAACATGCGAACATATAGATGCTAATTGAAACATGCCCTAAAACTAACCATCATAAGTTGGTAAATAAAAGGGAGAAAGACGTGGGGTTGGAAGACATACATCACACACACGCACACTTATTACAACATTGCCCTCTGTCGGAGGGTCCGAATAAATAATACACAATCGAATGAATAACGAATTACAGCTAATTATTACACGACCCTAATTAATTAACAAATTAACTAAAATAAATAAGCTAGCATGCAAAACATATGAAATGGACTGCCTCAGCTCGGTCTTGAATGATAAGGAATGCATGCTCGAGTCGCCTTGCCGGAAAATCCATCGTGATGCCCCGATTTGCCTCTGTTTGCAACTGGTCCCAGAACACTGTACAAAACTCCAGAAGGCTGAAACTCCATCATACTGTAGGGATACTACCGACCAGTTTTTGCTGCTGGTTTCCGGTTTGCTGCAACAGAGAGCAAGAAAGGGGCATGGCAAAGTATTTTCAATATGTGTGTGCACGACCACTCTCCCCGTCATCGCATAAGCTCTAGGGAGTGCAGTTCTCGATCCTTGTGCCACCAATCACGCATCTCGATGCATGATGGCCGAGGAGTCGAATTGCACGACTCAATGTAAAATGAATACACATATATACATAACAAGGCCTAAATTCCATCATGGGTAATCCGGAGTGTCGGCGACCGAGAATCGAGGCACGTTTCATCACTTAGAGTACGAAACGTCCCTCGTTTCCCATGTTTGGACTAAACCCTACTCCAAACACAATGCAATACACATGGCATGCATGAATGCAACTCTAACATGCAACTTAAACATAATGCCATTAAATGATGCAAATATGCAAATGATGATATGCAAACATGCTACTAGCATACACAATGCTATGAAATAATCTATGGCATACTCAATGCACATGAAAACTATATGGCATATGCAATGTACACATGGAGACTAATAATGAAATGATCAAGGCATACACAATGCAATGGTCAATCATGCAACAACATGGACTAAATGGCATATACAATACAAGATGGACTTAAACTAAAATGAATGGGCCTCAACCACACTCAAATCAGTGGCCAAACATGATGGAATTAGGCAACAAAAACACATGCAAACATGTACAAATGCAAGGGACCAAACCTAAGGCACCAAATGCAATTCTACCGAAGCATGGCAAGGGATGAAATATGGCATACAATTACACATTCTCCAGCTCTGAAATGACATGAATGATGGACCCGAATCATGCAAACACCTCACGCAATGCATACTAGATGGCCCGGATACCGAAACTAGTGAAGTGCATTACACTAGAGGTATGCAAAGCAATGCACAAATGACCAAACCAGCCCCAAATAGTCCCTATGTAGGTCCAAGACAATGGGAAAATGGTCTAAAATGATGGCTCAAAATGCACGGGAATGAAGCTCATGCAATGGCCCATAAATGAGGTATTTAAGCACGACTCTCAAACGCATTTAAAGAGTGGAAAATATGGGAATATGGCATACAAATAAGCTCTAAAATATGATGCACAATGGCCCCAAAATATGTCAAGGGCCCAAACAACGCATGCTAGTGGACCCGATATGCAAAGCTAGTAAGCTTGATTGAACTATGACCATATACAACAATGCATGGATGACCCAAAATACTTCAAACTGAGCTGAGGCAGCCTAAAATATGAATAAAATTAGTTTGGATCATGGCCAAAATATGCTAGGAAAGGGGGCCAAAATATCATGCAATACAAGCTAGTGAATCATGATTTACACTACGACCATATGAAGCACATGAGAGGCGACCAAATCAGTCAAAAATAGAATCATGGCATGCCAAATGAAGCCCAAAAACCTACTGAAGCCTGACCAAAACATGCAAGAATGAAGTGCTACTTTGATATGCTATGAAGAGGGTTATTCTACACATGCAAGATAGACATCTAATATGAAAAAACAAGCTCTGGAAAGAGCCTATACAGGTCCTAAAACTCACCAAAAATGGCCTGAAACATGGTTTGAAAGCATGCAAATAAGGGCTCCTTTGTTAGGCCAAAAATGCTAGTAAACAAGACAAGGGGTGCGAGGGTCACCCCTCTCTGATTTTGGTGTTCAAAACAGCATGCTAGCCACTGAAAATCCACTGGATTTTAGTGGCTAAGAGGCCAAACAAAGGCCAATGCAAAGGCTCTAAGACATGGCTCAAGATAAGATGAAATGAAGCATGCAAGGGGGTAGATGAAATACAATCATTTGTTTGAAAATTACGAAACAAAGTATAAAAGATGTTTTATTATTTGAAAAGACCACCAATTTTATAAATAATTATTTTGGGAAATTAGAGTTTAAATAAAAATTTAAAAATACATATAGGTATTTAATTTTTTTTAGTATGAAAAATACAAATTTGGAGAAACTATCCATCTCTTTCCATTCTCTTTATTTTATTTCTTTCATTTTTCTTTCTATTTATTTTCTCATATATTTTTTCATAGTGTCACTGCAGCAAATAACAAAACCATACAATTTATTATTATTATTATTCTTATCATCATCATTTGTTCTTTTCTCTATGTTTTTTCCTCAATTTTTTTCATCATTTCTTTCTCTTTCATCAATGTTTGCTAGAATCACCCAATACCATAACAACTTACAAAATATGAATTTTTCTTTTCTTTTGTATACATACTTGTGTATTAATTTTTTTTTAAGAAAATAAACATAATAACATTTCATATTTATAATAATAAAAAAAATTGACTTATAAAAATTGCCAAATGTTACCTCATAAATATATATATAGTTTTGAAAATATTTTTATCTTTCCACAATCCTATATTATTCTCAAATTTTAATTATCATTAAAAAAATAAGTCAATAATTCTCACCTTAATAATAAAATTTTTAAAAATAAATATAAAAGTGAAAAAATATCTAATCACGTTACAATAAATTAAAATTAGATGTTGGGAATGAAAGATAAAGAAACTATTTGAGAATTATAAACTATTTAAATTCGTCATTTCTTACATCTAATTAAATAGAGTTTTACTTTAAGAAATAAATTATTTGAAAATAATAGAATACTCAAATAATTTATTATTTATTACATCTAAAATCTATATCTCTTCTTTGTTTCTTTCATTTAAATTATTTTCATTAAATTAATCTCAAAATTATTTCAAATAAAAAACATGGATATTCTTTCTTAATTTCGTTAATGGTTGATTTTTTTTTTTCCCTATTTTATAAAAGTTCAAAACTTATAGTAGGAAAAAAAAATACAAAGTCAAGGAAATACCAAAAAAAAAAAATAATTTGTGAGAAATAAAATAATAATTTAATAAATAAGTAAATTACAATTAATGGGTATTAAGTGTAAATGGTATTATGGTCATTTGCACAACCAAATTAAACATCGTTTGGCTTGAATTAATGGGAGGGAGAATCTTGACAATGTTAAAAAAAGTAAAAAAAGTTTCTGTAATTATTGAAATTATAGAAAAAGTCCCTATAATTGTTAAGAAATCTCAGAAAAGTGAGTGCAATTTACCCTAATTATTATATAGTGCATTAATAGAAAGTCTCTTCACATATCTTGATTATGAATCTTACCTTCATGAAGGCAGCATCAGCACTAGGGGTATGCGTGGTGCGATTTGGGCGGTTTGAAAGTAAAATTACAAATTGAATGGCAGGTTAGCGGATTAGCAGATTGACAATTTGCGGTTTGGGCGGTTTTTAGTGGATTGGCGGATTGAAGAATATTCTAACTAATTATCATACCTTTACATAATATATAACACTAATTTGTATAATATTTTTTAAATATATGACACAAAGCAATTTTACATAATATGTTTCATATATATAACTACTAATTTGTAATAAATTTTATACCTTAAATCTCTCTCACACTCATTTTTACATTGATATTTCATTAGAAGTTAAAAAATATATATGTATTAACTATAGCGGAGCGGAGCGGTTCGGTTGTCAGATTATAAATTTTAAAGTTTAAACCGTGGTTAGCAGTTAAAGCGGTGCGAATTTATGTGAATCGGTGCGGTTTTAACGGATTAAACGGTATTTTACATAGCCATAATCAGCACTAGGAATTGCCTTAATCAGTTGTAGCCTCGTGAGCTTCTGTGGCTGTGTATAGTTTGGTAGGTCCTGAGATATGCCCCTTGTATTCTTGCTTTTGCCAATTTTGCTGTTTTATTTTATGACTTATTCACAAAAAAAAAAAAAAAAAAAAATTGCCAGGGGGCTAATGCCCTGTGATCGTTCTCCATCATAAACATTGGAGCTCGGCTGAGTTTTGCGCCGTGTAATAGCCATCTAGACATGTGGGTGGACCCATAGAGAACCTCATCACCGTCTGATTGAAGAGCAATAATGAAGATCTTTCTGCAGACCAGCAACATCATGATACACGCAAGGCAGGTGAGATATGGGGATGAAGTGTCGATGAACTCGGTGGCTATTTGGGACAAGGTCATTAGGGAGCCGTGAGAGTGTATGATATCTGCTATGCGGAGCCCTACAGCAGATTTAGGGTTCGTTTGGGAAGTGGGTTAGCTTCTTGGCTTTTTGACTATTTTAGCCTGGGGCTAAAAGCTTCATTTGGTGTAGTGATTTCGGTTTTGACCCGGCCTTTGTTGTATACCGAACTCGGGTTTTATGTTTTAGTACTGCTGTTCGTCTCTTATCTCCTTTGTTCTCCCTTGAGTTTGTCTTTTGGATTGTTGTGGTTGTGTTTGGGACAGGTTGGTTGCTTGGTTTCCAAATTCTTATTGCCCAGATTTTTGCTCCTCAGCTAGAGCGGCGCTTTTTGCGCTCAAGCAGACTTTACAAATTCTCAGTACTTTTGTAGGTCTGCAAAACTACTGGGACAGTGTATTCTACGTTCAAGCGGGTCTTTCTGCGCTCGAGCGAGCTTAGCTTAAGCGGCCATTTCTTATGCTCGAGCGTTGGTCGATTGTTTGCAAAACTACTGGATGTGTGTATTCTGTGCTCGAGCGTCACTTCTTGCTCTCGAGCGAAACAACTTATTGTGTCTAACGCTCGAACTTCACTTCTTGCGCTGAAGCGGACTGCGCGTATTTCAGTCTGTAAAAATGACATTTTACATCACTTTTTCATATCTTACTCTTTCTCTACTTTTCAAAAACCCTAGATCTATAGCTCCTCTCTCTAAAACTCACACTCTCTTTTCATTTTCACCCGGATCTATTGGGTTCTCTACCCTAGTGCCTTTCAGAAAAAGGTAGAGGACCTTAGGAGCTCCATTGTGATCCGAACAAAGCTTTGTTTCAGCTTTCTTGAAGTTCCTCCTTTGCTCCTTTGATCCTCTAAACTTGAGGTAGGGATTTTCTACACTTTTATATGATTTTTAACTTAGTTAAGAGTTTGTTGTGTAACAATGGTAGAATTTGGGGGTATTATGAACAAACTCAGGGGTTTAAAATCAAAAGAGGGGCTTCTAAGTAGATGTGATATTAATTGTTATGGGATTTGAAAATGAGGTTGTATTGTGTCAAAATAATTGATTTTGGCTTTTGGGTTGATATTTGGGAAAGAGAAAAGTTTGCCCTAAAATGTTTTAAATATTATTTTGTACAAATAAATGAAATTAGTAGTGTGAATATGAAATTGGATGAACGTTGATATAAATGTAGAGTTGGATATGCATTACCTCACACTTATGGGAATTTGAATAATTTATCTTGAGATTGAATATTTGTTTAGAAATATCTGTATTGGGCTATCAGTGGAGGATAGCTATGATTGTTGTAGAAATTCAATGAAGATTAGGTGAATTGAAACTAATCTCGTGTTAGTTGTCATTGAATATGACTATGTTTTAAATACATTGTATATGCATGATGTTTGGGAGGAGAAAAGGGATGTACTCCATGTTTGGGAGGAGATAGGGGATGAACTCCATTGAGTTAAGTTGGCCTGTGTGTCCATGGTGAAAGTCCCAAAACCACGCGTATGCATGGATGCCGATACTGTAGACGAAATTTCCGTAAAATGGCAAATTGAAGTGTTTATGTGATTGTTGTGTTGATTTGAGAACCACTGAGTTGTAGCCTCAGTTGGGTTGTCTGAAAGATAATGAAATTGGCTCATGAATTGAGATAAAATGAATTAACTTGAAATGAATTGAAGGAAAGTGGATTGAGATATGAAACTTGGTACTTTATGATCATATAGAACATGAATGTTTTGTCACAGGTATTGTATATGCACATTGTACTTATATCTTTGTTAAGATTTACTTATTGTGTTAGATTGTTTCTACTGAGTTTTAGCTCACCCTATTTGGAAGAAACCATTTTTAGGTGTTGGTAATATACCTCCGCTAAGGCAATAACTTGAAGGGACCTTGGAGCAAGAGCTTCCTTTTGTTATATTTTATTTTGTATAGCCAAGGGGTTTATTTGTATTGAGCTAGTCTTGTTGTAACCAAGTAATGACTTGAAAAGATGTCAGCCTTTAGGGTATATAAATATCTGTTTAGCTTTCATTCTTCTTTATCATCTATAACACATGCTGTAGATTCAAGATGAGTCATTTATGAATGAATATCGCATGTGTCAATTTTTGTATATCAATTCAGATTAATGAAAGTATATTGCTTTTGTTATTCTTTCGCTTATGAGTTGGGATTCATTGTATTTTTTTTTTGGGGCGTTACAATTTGGTATCAGAGCTTATCGAGTTTGAATACTTTGGGTACGTGGGAAGTGGTTATTACCACAACGGGTTTGTTTCGCTTAGCTGAGACGTTGGTATGTATTGTATGCTTATGTGATAACATACTTATATGATTATATGGGTATGAGATTTATTTCTTAAGATATTGATTGGGTCTACGGGTTTCTAGAAGCCTTATTAGAAGAGTACTTGATCACTACTGTTTCTAATTGAAACTCTAGCAACGCCGCAGGACGATCATTACCTAGGAAGGAAATTCGTATGTGTTTATGTAACTGTGTGCTTATATGGAACGAATTACTGTTGTCCACCGCATTAGGACGCGAGTAAGTTAACTTCGGCACATTTACAAATGTGCTAATCTCTTTTGTTACCTTTATTAGGATGTCAGGACGAGAACGTGGTGGTGGTAGGCGTGGTAAGCCTAGGAGGCATGAGATGCCTTTACTGGATGATATTCCGGCACAGGAAGAAGGGGTTGGTCAGGCCAATGTGGGCGAACCAGTTGGTCAACAGGCTATGGGCGCCTTAACTCGCGAGATGGCCGAAGTCTTATGGGTTAGATGTGATATTTTGTTTTATTGAACTAAGAAATATATATATATATATATATTTTTTTTGACTATTTAAAAAAAAAAAAAAAAGCCCATACCACAACTTCCCAAACGAGCACTAAAGTGGCATAGAGTCTGCAAAGTGGAACATGTATTTCCATTTCTCTGATTGGGCTTGTAGCATTCCCTTTAGCTTTTATATAGGAAGTGACAAACATACTTTATTGGTAGATTATCGCATTTGCAAACAAGAAGAAATTAATTGGTTGATCACAAGAATATATATTATATAAGGAAAGTTTATGAGAGTCGGAAAGTTTCATTCCATAATTATTAATTTTTGTGATTTTAAAAATATTTTATTGGCTAACAAAGTAATTATAGATTAAAGAAAAACAAAACAAAACAAAACAAAATAAAAAACAAAAAACTACCTAAAATTTTCAATTACAAGTTACTAAAATCTCTCCCCAATATTTCTCTGGAAAAAGCTTGGGACCCCGAATTATAAAAAAGTAATTATATATTTTTTAAATAAATTATAGATTAAAAAGAATGTAAAACCACAATTCCTAATTTTTGTAATTTTAAAAGTAGTACTATTGGCTAACAAAGTAACTATAGATTAATAATAATAATAATAATAACCGTCTAAAATTGCTAATTTTTGTAATTTTAAAAATATTTAAAAATAATGCTATTGGCTAACAAAGTAACTATAGATTTAAAAATAATAACTGAATTACAAATTCCTAAAATATCTCCCTTAATATTTATTTGTTTCCTAAAAATATTTAAAAATAATACTATTGGCTAACAAAGTAACCAAAGTGACTTTTCATCTTAGAGGCTCTAAGAATTTCAAAACCTTAAATCTAATTTTTTGAATTTTTGATTTTATAATAAAAATAAATAAATTAAGACATCTATTGGCTATTCCAAGGTCATAAATAGTAACTTTCAAAATTATTTAATACAAATATACTGTCGGTTAATACCCCAAAAAAAAATATAAAGGAAGAAAAAAGCACACAATTCTCAACATTCTTCTCCTTCTCAAAATAAATTAAACCTTTGTTTAAAAAGAATATAAATCTCATACAATCTTCTCTCTCCACAAATAAATTTCATGAAAAGGAAACTCTCTCAACTCCCATAAAATATATGCTATTAATATTTTTGACAACTGATTTGATCTATAAAAACCTAAAATTAAACCTAACATAAAATAAAAATTAAACCTTATATCTAGATTTTCTCTCTATGTCATAATTAAACACAATGTTATTCTCAAATAAATTTAAGTAGATCTATATATATATTTTAAAATCTCATAATTTATTATTTTTTATAATGATTCCATGATTTATAATTTAGAAAAGGAAAAATTAAAAAAAAAAAAAAAATTATTCTTGTTCACTCTTTCTCTTATCAATTCTTTCTTCTACCCAAAAACCCTAACCATCATACATTATACTTTTTCTGAGCCAGTCATGTTTTTCTCGCCCTATAAATATTATATTCATGGAACGATGAAACTTATTATTTTTTAACTTTCCTTTTATGAGACAATTTGGAAATTAGTTTATGTTTAGTCTATTGTATTTTTTAAACAGACTCTTTTATTATTTAGGTATATCATTTTTTCTTCTTCTTTTTTATATATGACCTTTTTTTTTTTTTTTGTATTTCATATTTTGTGTGTCATTTCTCTTTTGTCTCTACCAACCGTTATCTATTTTTTGTTTATAACTATTTTTTGTTGGTTAATATTGTTGTACTAGAATTTTTGTACTAAAATGGCATGATAGGGTCATTTGTATAATAAAAAACACGCCACTCATTATAAAGTGATAGATCAAAATTCAAATAAAATCATTAAGTTTTTTGTATTGATTTAAAAAAAAAAAATACTTTTAGTATTTTTTGATATCATGATATGTGTTAATTGATAGTTAGTACAGAACATTATTTCAAAAGCACATAATAGTTTTTCAAAGCTACAAAAAGTAAATATTAATTATAATCTATTTTTTCAAAACTGTTGAAGGTGTTAGTCAATTATTTAATTATTTGTATTTAATATGTGCAACTCCTCTTTTCCTTTATATGTTTTTAGAAAAAAAAATCATATGTAATTTGAAATTTTGAATCTTTTCGTATAGGAAGTTAAAAAATAAATTTTGGAATTTAAAATATAACCATACAAAACCATGTCTTTTTAAATATAGCTATATTTATAATTATTTTTAATCATTATATTTTTTAAATTTCTTTAATTATTTCCTTTTCAAAAACCAATATGACAATTTTTTAAAATTTATATATTTTTATTCTAAAATAGTGAAGTATTAGAACTATGTCATTTTTAAAATTTTTTTTTTATAACAAAGCATAATTTTGATCATTAATTGTCAATACAACAATTTTAATCTATCTATACTATATATTATAGTAAAGGAACATTTGAAACAAAAATCTTAAACTTGTATATAAAATTTTATTTACAAGAGACAAAATACAAAAAATAAATAAATATAATTATTATATTTTTAATAAATAATATATTTTTTTTATCCCATTCATAGCACGGGTGACATGCTAGTATATTATATACGTAAAAAGGGGTTTAAACCACAAAGGTTGTGGGAGTTCCAAATTCTCAACATGAATTTTTAGAATTTTTATATTTTTAAATAATTAAAAAAAAATTCAATTGGTTAACCCAACTAAGAGGGAAAAAAAAAAACTCTACTTACCCTTTAAATTTGAATTTGAAAATTTAAATATCCCACTAATATAGAAAAACAAGTCAATCAAAAACATAAAAAAATTAAAATGATCTATGCATAAAAAAAGATCTATACTTTTGAATTTCAAAATTCAAAAACATATATCCCACTTAATATGAGAAGTATTGATTTCTTCCAATATTTTCTTCCTAAAAATGGAAAAATACCTTTATCTTTAGAAACCCTAAACACCCTAAAAATCCAATGTAAGAAAACCCCACATTTAATCTCTTTCCCGAGGCCAACCAACTTTCAACAAATCTATCTTGAAGAGTAGCATTGAGTTATGAATATCTAATTATTATATTTTAAACCATGTAAATTTATCTGTATATATGTATACACATGTATTTAGCTATTTTTGTTGTTCTCACATGTACGATTTTATAAATTAAAAAAAAAAAAAAATCGTAAAAGTACTACAAAAATTCCTAAAATTAAAAGGATTTTGTTGTTCATTTTATTTATTTATTAGTATTTGTATATACAACACATACAAAATTATTCATTATTTTATAAGAGTCGAATTCAAGTTTATTTGATAATTTATGCAAGCTCAACTAATTTATTATCAATTAATGGTTAACCATAATTTTAATGGCCAAACAATGGGATGAAGGGTGGTAAGGGTAGAGGTCGACTTAGAGGAAATGTAAGGAAATGAAATTAAAAGTAAGGGTGATCGCGTAGTAAATATGTTTTAAATAAAAGTCAACGTGGTCAACAAAGAGGATATGAAAATTAGAGAGATGATGATTGGTGAAGGGTGGAGACTTGAGAAGTGTTATCAGAGTATATCATGCTATTCTTAGAAATGAATAGTTAGCAAATTTATAAATCAACATATAAGATAATCATATGTATAATCATTTGATATGGACAACTATATATAATTTTTTTTTTTATAATAATTCATTTTAAATCACAAAATTCTATGTATAGTACGAATAATATGCTAGTTAAAAATTACAGCAATAGTAGAGGGCCACAATTTTTGTGGCTCAAATGGCTCGAAATTGTCAAAACGACGTCATTTTAAGTACAAAACAACATCAAAATTGTCAAAACGACATCGTTTTAACAATTTTAAACCATTTGAGTCACAAAAATTGTGACCCTCAAACATTTTTCTAAAAATTGGGAGTTCTAGCCATATATTGTTGTGATAACGTGTGACGTTTGCATTAGTCAGTATTTTCTAAATGGCTCAATTGGTTGGATAACATCTTCCTCCAAGATTTTCAAATCTTAATTTTGTCTTTTCTTCCCTTTTCGTATTATTTTTTATTTAAATTAAATAACAATAAATTAAGCACCACAAATATAATGTTTTTATGTTGGTTCGTTTACATTGTGTTTGATTTAGATTTGGATATAAATTTTAAAATGAAAGGAGAAATTTAAATAAAATATACTTATATTATATATATATATTTTCCTTTTCAAATTTATAAATCAAACATAGTCATAAAATTTCAATTTACATAATTTTTTTTTTAAAAAAAATACTTCAAAACAAAATTCTAAAAATTAACTCAAAAAATGGGAACCAAACATAGTGAATATTATCGATATATATATATATATATATATTTATACTGAAGTACATATTAATTGGAGGATGTAGCACTTGTACCCTTTTAAAACTTTTGGGAAGTGTATTTGAATCCTTTATTTTATTTTTGAGGATCTTTGGTGTTGTTGTAACTTGATTTTGGATGAGTGAAAATTGATTTAAACTTGTTGGGTTTGGTTGTTTGCACTTATTCTTGTCAAAAGTTCCTTGGAGACTTAGAAAATTCTATTCTGGGGTCGACACCACCCTTCCTAAGGGTCGACCTTTACCTGTTGGTGAAGTTCCTGGAAGTGTTGCTGGAAAATAGGGTAAACACCAGTCTGGGGAGGGTCGAACCTCTTATGTTGTAGAATTTGTGAGTTAGTTGCTAGAAAATAGGGTCGACCCCCTCTTGTCTAAGGGTCGATCCCCTTGCTTGTACCAAATTGCCTTTTCTACATAAAGGGTCGACCCCACTGCTCAAAGGGTCAACCCCTGCGTGTTTTTTTTTTTTTTGTTTATTTTTAGATTTTGGGGTTCGAATGGGCCCTACCCTTGGGGTTTTTTTGGGCCTATTATTTTATTTGACCTTGGGGCTATTTGCTACTAGTACAAATAGACCCAAACCACTTTCCTCTCATTACTTTTCCTCCTCTTTTCCTTTCAACCCGTGATTTCTCTCTTCTCTCTCTAAAACTTAAACTTTTTCACTTAAATCTCTAGATCTACTCATCTAGAGTGATCTTTTTACCTTGGTCTTTTGAGAAAGAGTGTAGATCTTGTCAATGGCTTCCTTTTGGTCTGAATGATTTGTGGTTTCGTCGCCAATGATTTTTGGGTCGTCATCTCTTTGCTTCAAGAGGTAGGGATTTCTTTGCTTCTTTTCAATACTTCGTCTATACATAGATATATGGTAGATTTTATTGCACAAAACCATGTTCATTATGGATTTTCTTGAAAGTCATGAAAGGGGATCTAGGGTTTGATATTTGTGATTGAGGTTGTTAAGTTGTTTGGTGTTGGGTTATTTGAGAAAATGATTTATTATGTTTGTGAAGAGAGGGAGGAAAGCCATAATTTACTATTATTGATTTAATGGATTTAAAAGGGAAGAAAGCCCTAATTTAATGTTATTGATATAATGGATTTAAAAAGGGAGGAAGTTGAATAATCCTTATATATTTTGCTAATATGGGTCGTATGATTGTGTTTATATCAAAAGAAAATAAAAGGAGAAGTAACCACGGTGTTGGTTTTGTTTCAGACTCGTCACATGAAGTTGAGTTGAGTTATGATTTTGATACCAATGGAATTGGTTTTGTAAAATAAAGAGGATGTATTTGGTTTTGATTTTGTAAAATGACGAGAATGAATTCTTAGAAAATGGTTGGAGTTGTGTGGATTGGAAAATAAAGAAAATTGGTCTTTTGAAAGAAAATGAAATCATCACCCTTTTGTAAATTGATAATGAACTTGAGGTCAGAATTTGGAACCTTTAAATATTATCACTGTTATTGGACTGAAAGTTTTGCGAGGATTGGATTTTGTTTTTCCTTATGTATTAGATGTAGAGATGGACAGATATGAACGTAAATGGTGGAGTTGGATATTTGTAACCTCTCACCTATGAAAATATGGATAATTTATCTATTTTGGAGACTGTATATGTGATAACCCTATTCCGTATTTGGCTAATTGGTCCTTATTATGAATGTGATTATGTGTTTGATATGATTTTGAGTGCCATAAATATGTGGTTTTGAATTTCTATCTGTTCATCGTAGGAATATCTGTTTGATTATCTGTTTTAGAAATTAAATTGAAGGCCCTATCGGCCATAGAAACTGAAATTGATTACGCCATTGTGGTCGGCATAATTTTTAGAGCCTACGGTGAAGTTTAATTGAAAATTGATTCAGATCAAATTAAATGGATTAAATTAATGGAGTAGTGCTCAATTATTAAATATTGATAAATTGATTTAGTGGGGCTTTTATAAAAAGGGGCAATACACACTCAATTCCTCTCTTTGTTTCATCTTTTAGCTGATTTAGCTCTCTAGAGGGGGAGAGACCCGAAATTAGAGAGAGAGAGAGAGGGGAGAAAATCTATGTTTTGGTCTTGAAGTTTGGAAGTCTTGAAGTTAAACTTAAGAATTAACCATAGATTGGGAAGATTGGGCTTCTAGGTAAGCAATTGATTTTGAATTCATGAGTTTAATGTGTAATTTTGTGTATTCAAAGTTGATTAATGATCAAGAGTAAGAATTGGAATGAAATTGGGTTGGCTTTGTTGAATTGGAAGCCAATATGTACATGCATGTAAGAAATTGCTTTGAATTTCCATATTTGAGCACAACGTGTATGATCCATGTTGAATTTTTGGTTTAAGTCCATGTATTTGATCATCTCTTCACCAATTAAGTTGAGAATAATGTGTATCTCCCACATGCATGTGCAAATCATGGAAGTGTGAGTTTGAATGTTTGAATTTAATGGGTTGGTGATGAGTTTGAGTCAATTTGAGGCATGCATGTAAGTAATTCAAGGAATTGAGCTCTATTGTGTTGTAATTTGGTGTTGGTACCATGTTAGTATAAGATTATGTGAAGTTTGAGCCAAAAGCATGCATCTAGAACCATTGAATGTCAAATTTCAGCTCAAGAACATGTTTTGGAAAACCCAGAAAATTTGATGTCCGCTCGAGCGGGGAAACCGTCGCTCTAGCGTGAATTTTGTGCTCCCAGTATTTTTGCAGACTTGGATGTCCGCTCGAGCGGGAAAGTTCACGCTCGAGCGGGGAGCTATGTAGACAGACCTTCAGCTTGAGCGCCAGACTTCACGCTCGAGTGTAATTTTGATGCATCCAGCACTTTTGCAGACCTCATGGGTCCACTCGAGCGGGGACCCTGTTTTTAGAAATTTTGAAAAGACATTTTGAGTTTCATTTTCCGTTCTCTTTCACTTCTAAGTACTCTTAGGCATGCATTGAGCATTGTAATTGAGTTAGAAGGATAAGAATAAAGCCTAGAGAGGAATATGTGAATTAAAGAATGGATTGAATCGGTTGTGACCCATATGTGTTATGTGATGTGTAGGGTCAAGCTCCAGGGCAAATCAATCAGCCGATCACCGTGAGTAATATCTTAACAAAGATATCTGAAATGTGTTGTTGTCGAATTGCTTACTTCTATGTAAGTTTTATAAGTTTGTTGATTTGATGGATATGTTGTTGTCCAATTGCTTACCTCTATATAAGTTTTATAAGTTCGTTGATTCGATTGGTGGACAATGTTTGTTATACCGAATGAATGGGCCGGAGGCTGTTTTGACATGAATGAATGGGCCGGAGGCCATTTTGACATGAATGAATGGGCCGGAGGCCGTTTCGACATAAACGAAAGAATGAATGGGCCAAAGGCCAGTTTGTTATCTGAATGGGTCAAAGGCCGTTTTGACACAAATGAAAGTTTGACAAGATAGTATGAATGGGCTAAAGGCCAATTCGACGTGAATGAAAGTACGAATAGGCCAAAGGCCAATTTGACCTGAATGATACTAATGAATTGGGCCCGAGGCCGTATGATGTGTTTGGAACCGCAGTTACCTAACTTACGTATGTCTATGTATGTATGTATTAGTTAGAAATATAAATTGGGCCTAAGGCCATTTGATGTATATTGTTCCAATGTATATTCTTTATTTGATATTATTCGCTGGGCTTTCGCTCACGCTCATTCATGTGTTTGTAGGTAAGCCTAGAGAGGTCCAGATCCAGCCTCAGTGAAGTCTGTATGGAACAACCAAAGTTTTGAAGAGTCAGCCCTTGCGTCTCACGCACGAGACACGTCTTCGCCTTTTTTGCCATTTTGTGTATTTCGTCATGTTGGCGAGGACTTTGGTATACGTCTGTGTATAGTTTTGTTTGGCTGACTTAGATTTGAATGATCCTGTCCGTACAGAACCTTATGCTACTATATTTTCTGTTGTGAGTTATTAACATATGTAAATGTGGAATGTTATGATGTGCATATAAGCACGGCTCTATGGACAAAGTTTTAAATTTGCTTCCGTTTGGCCCCTTTACTCTGATGAGTTTTGTCTTTTTGGTTTGAGGCCGTAGGTAATCTCGTGATTACTAGCCGGTTATGGCCTTAACCCATAGGGGCGGGTTCGGGTCGTGATAGAGTGGTATCAGAGCACGAGTTAATAACTCACACACTTGTCCAAAAGAGCAATAAGCGTCTAGAGAAGATCTAGGATGCATTCATGTGATAAGTATGAATCTGAAAGCATCAAGAATACGCTTAAATGTTTAATGTGAACGATTATGTGTTATAATTTGTGATTCGCTTGCATTGCAAAATATTTGAATACGTACGCTCTTTAGTATATGCATACCTGTGAATCTTTTGTATAAAGTATAATGCAAGTTTAATCAGATGGTGAGAACATGTGATTATATGAGATATGAATTGTTACACTAATGTGTACAACAAGTTTGTTTTGTTATAATGCACATACATGAACATATGAGTCATGAAAAGTTGCTTATGTGCATTCGATTCTGCAAATGGGTGTCTATGTGAAATATGAACATGATTTGAGTATATAACTACTTAGTAAATGTTCAGCATGCGATATCTGATAAGTATGCAATCATCTGTTACGTATGTGATTAATTGTGCCTTGACGATACATAAAATGGGAATATAACAATGTGCCTATGTGCGAATATACGCATGTGTATCTGTGTTTATTTTTGTATTGGGCATCCCGGTATTTGGCAAGGCTTAATAAGAATTTGTGTAGAACATGGATAAAGTAAGGGCATACGAGTTGGCAGACTCTTCCACAGCCCGACTTGATAGACTGCAAAGAATAGTACAAGAAATGGCAGAGATTTTAAGACAACAACGTCAGTTGCTACTATGGCAAGAACCTTTGCCACCACCAGTGTAAGAAACACCGAGGAGTTTGCTATCGAATTTCTGGGGCTTGTTATAGGTGTGGTAAAATGGATCACGTGGTAAGGAGCTGTCCCCAAACTAAACGAAATGTGAATAAATCCTGTGTCTCAGTTGGATTCGTACCAATGGGAGGAATTGCTAATCAAGATAGAGTAATCGCACTCGTCTCAGAAAGTACTCAGGATGCTGCAACCGTTATCCCAGGTATCTATACTATTTATAAACGAATGCCTATATGTCGATTGATTCTGAATTAGTGCATGTGTACATCTTTTGCTTGGGGTATCGTTTGATTCAGATCAGCATATCCTTTCATATTTGCTGCCTGTGTATCTGGATTGGTCAGACCCATAGAATCGAGACTGTATTTATTGAATATATATGCTCCACTTGGGAAATTGTGAAATACGCACTAGGATATTGATTGACTCTGTACATGCACATATACATCTAAACATACGCTCAGGGTGATTTGTTATATTACTGTCTTCAATGACTAAACTACTGGAATTATGACTCTGTGATTGTATAACTGAGCTGAGCACCCCAAATAACGAACCCTATTAATTGCGAGATCATGTGTTTTGATTGGTAGAAAATTGACTGGACTATGTGACTATATTAAGCTTGACTTGTAAACCTATGCCTTTGCGACTGATTTGGAACTTTTGCGTAACAAATCCTATACTATGTGCAACCGAGGAACTTTGTTTAATGTGTTACTGTGCACCATATATTTGCATATAAGATTTGTTTGGGAACTACTGGATTGATTATGGTACATACCTCATGATCTGAATAACTGCATGCATATGCAACTATACCTGAACTTATGTGGATAATGCTCATGATTTGAATAACTGCATGCATATGCAACTATACCTGAACTTATGTGGACAATGCCGTATTGTACATGACTTGAAATATTTTGATATGAACAGTTGTGATGAATGACTTTGATATGACTTGGAGAATTGATGAACTTAGGACAGTTGTGGAATTATTGACCATGTACCTAAGTAAGCGAAGTATGCCCTATAGAACCACATGTACCATATTTGAGAAAACTTTTATCTGATTCGATCTGATAGAACCTTGTTTGATTCGGCCTAATAGAACCCTCATTGGACATAATTCGATGAGACCTTTGTTTGATCTAATCTGACAAGACCTTTGCTTGGATTGATCGATAAGACCCTCTATCTAATTTGATTTTAAAAAGGGGATTACGAATTGTTCGTGAATAAATAGCCAGATTATTCTTGGCAGGAAAACTGATAGACCCAAAACTTGAATCCGTTGGGAGTACTTGACTTATTTGAAAGACCTTTTGTGGGCTATCAACAGATTGATCTAACCATGAACACCATTGAGAACCAACCTCCAACTATCAAGGGCATATGTGTTAAAAATGAACTGAATTGTGCAAATCCAGTGATTGGGAGTCTTAAGGAACAATGCTCGTGTATTGTCATATTCTTGCTTATTTGACGTTATGGAAGCCGATGACAACAGATCGATTTGATTGTAAACAGTACTGAATATTTATCCTTGACTAATCAGAATATGTTTCATATGTCTGCTTCAGTGTTATCGGATTTGGGGAAATCAAGTTATGTGAGTGGTATTGTGTTTGTTTTGATGACATTCTTGAGACGTCCTTTCATGCTAGGGGACGTTAAGCCTATGTAGCACTTTTGTTGAGATATCTCTTTTGCCACCGACGGTTTCGTACGGGTGGGTTTGTCTAACAATCTCGGATCGGCCACCGACGGGCGTGAACGGGTGTGCTTTGATCCCGAGACGATTATTCCCTTGTTTTGTTCGGAATGTCGTCCGTTGGTATTATGCAGATGTTATTGACATCCAAGAAGCTTTGAAAAACCTTGATTATCTGTAAGTATGTAAAATGGGTACGTCTTGTAAATAACTGCTCAGTGCCGTTATATTCTGTAATTGGGACTCTGGGGATGTGCAAATTGTGCTTAACGTGTGATTGACTCCTTTGATATTGTCTTTGACATCATGGGGGTTTATATATGATTTGCCTTATACTTTTGACGACTATCTGATAATGTGGAAAGACTCGATGGAACAGAGGATTGAATATTGAACTGAATTGTAAACCGTAAACCGTTGAATGAATTGAGAACACGTGTATTGTGTTAGAAATTGACTGCTTCGATGTTATTGTACTTTACAATCAGTATTATGGGGATAGGCGGACTGTGTGCATTGCATGGGTAATTGCTTTGATGCTACCTTTGTTGATTCGGGAATCAGTATCTGGATCCACTTTATATTCCTGAAGACTTTTAATTAACCTTGGAAAACTGTGATGAGTCACTGAACTAAATACTGAAGTAGATTGTGAATTGTGGGATTATTGGAGGATGAATTGAAATTTTGTGACGAGGAAATCGTTGAATTTGTGTCCAAATGTTTTCGGTGTCAACAAGTCAAAGTTGAACATCAGATATAGACGGGACTACTTCGACTTCTCTCCATTTCATAATGGAAATAGAAATATGTGACTACGAATTTCATTGTGGGGCTGCCTTGGACACCCGGGTATAAGTCCCGTTTGGGTTATTGTATATAGGATTACTAAGTTTGCTCATTTCCTCCTTGTGAAATTTTCGTATGATGCTTATAGACTAGCAACTGTTTACATCGACAAGATTGCTCGTTTGCATGGGATCCTAGTATCTATTGTTTTGGATAGGGATCCTAAAATGTGTTTGAATTCTGACAAGCCTTCAAGAGGCGATGGGAATTGGATTGTGAGTCAGCGCTACCTTCCATCCGCTAATTGATGTATAATCAGAAAGAACTTTTAGATTTTGGAGAGGAATGCTCTAAATACATGCCTTAAATTTTTCAGGGAAGTTGGAAAAATCTATCCATCGTTGGCAGACTTTACTTACAACAACGGCTCACACTCTAGTTTCGGTATGATACCATACAAGCCTTGTATGGCGGGAAAGGTAAGTCTCTGACTGATTGAGAACAGAGTGTTGCTTGATTTTGAGACTAAGAAGATAACTATCAAAAGAATTGGAACCGTTGAATAAGAAAGTCTCCCGAGTTGCTTTCAACTAGAGATAAAATAAGTTTGGAGGACCAAACTTCCTAAAGGGGGGAAGACTGTGATAACCCTGTTCCGTATTTGGCTAATTGGTCCTTATTATGAATGTGATTATGTGTTTGATATGATTTTGAGTGCCATAAATATGTGGTTTTGAATTTCTATCTGTTCACCGTAGGAATATCTGTTTGATTATCTGCTTTGGAAATTAAATTGAAGGCCCTATCGGCTATAGAAACTGAAATTGATTACGCCATTATGGTCGGCATAATTTTTAGAGTCTACGGTGAAGTTTAATTGAAAATTGATTCAGATCAAATTAAATGGATTAAATTAATGGAGTAGTGCTCAATTATTAAATATTGATAAATTGATTTAGTGGGGCTTTATAAAAAGGGGCAATACACACTCAATTCCTCTCTTTGTTTCATCTTTTAGCTGATTTAGCTCTCTAGAGGGGGAGAGACCCGAAATTAGAGAGAGAGAGAGAGGGGAGAAAATCTATGTTTTGGTCTTGAAGCTTGGAAGTCTTGAAGTTAAACTCAAGAATTAATCATAGATTGGGAAGATTGGGCTTCTAGGTAAGCAATTGATTTTGAATTCATGAGTTTAATGTGTAATTTTGTGTATTCAAAGTTGATTAATGATCAAGAGTAAGAATTGAAATGAAATTGGGTTGGCTTTGTTGAATTGGAAGCCAATATGTACATGTATGTAAGAAATTGCTTTGAATTTCCATATTTGAGCACAATGTGTATGATCCATGTTGAATTTTTGGTTTAAGTCCATGTATTTGATCATCTCCTCACCAATTAAGTTGAGAATAATGTGTATCTCCCACATGCATGTGCAAATCATGGAAGTGTGAGTTTGAATGTTTGAATTTAATGGGTTGGTGATGAGTTTGAGTCAATTTGAGGCATGCATGTAAGTAATTCAAGGAATTGAGCTTCATTGTGTTGTAATTTGGTGTTGGTACCATGTTAGTATATGATTATGTGAAGTTTGAGCCAAAAGCATGCATCTAGAACCATTGAATGTCAAATTTCGGCTCAAGAACATGTTCTGAAAAACCCAAAAAATTTGATGTCCGCTCCAGCGGGGAAACCGCTGCTGAGCGTGAATTTCGTGCTCCCAGTATTTTTGTAGACTTGGATGTCCGCTCGAGCGGGGAGCTATGTAGACAGACCTTCAGCTCGAGTGCCAGACTTCATGCTCGAGCGTAATTTTGATGCATCCAGCACTTTTGCAGACCTCATGGGTCCGCTCGAGCGGGGAAGTCCACATTCCTGTTTTCAGAAATTTTGAAAAGACATTCTGAGTTTCGTTTTCCATTCTCTTTTACTTCTAAGTACTCTTAGGCATGCATTGAGCATTGTAATTGAGTTAGAAGGATAAGAATAAAGCCTAGAGAGGAATATGTGAATTACAGAACGGATTGAATCGGTTGTGACCCATATGTGTTATGTGATGTGTAGGGTCAAGCTCCAGGGCAAATCAATCAGCCGATCACCGTGAGTAATATCTTAACAAAGATATCTAAAATGTGTTGCTGTCCAATTGCTTACTTATATGTAAGTTTTATAAGTTTGTTGATTCGATGGATATGTTGCTGTCCAATTGCTTACCTCTATGTAAGTTTTATAAGTTCGTTGATTCGATTGATGGACAATGTTTGCTATACCGAATGAATGGGCCGGAGGCCGTTTGGGTCGGAGGCCGTTTTGACATGAATGAATGGGCCAGAGGCAATTTTGACATGAATGAATGGGCCGGAGGTTGTTTTGACATGAATGAATGGGCTGGAGGCCGTCTTGATATGAAAGAATGGGCCGGAGGCTGTTTTGACATGAAAGAATGGGCCGGAGGCCATTTCGACATGAACGAAAGAATGAATGGGCCAAAGGACAGTTTGTCATCTGAATGGGCCAAAGGCCGTTTTGACACAAATGAAAGTTTGACAGGATAGTATGAATGGGCTAAAGTCCAATTCGACGTGAATGAAAGTACGAATGGGCCAAAGGCCAGTTTGACCTGAATGATACTAATGAATTGGGCTCGAGGCCATATGATGTGTTTGGAATCGCAGTTACCTAACTTACGTATGTCTATGTATGTATGTATTAGTTAGAAATATAAATTGGGCCCAAGGCCGTTTGATGTATATTGTTCCAATGTATATTCTTTGTTTGATATTATTCACTGGGCTTTTGCTCACGCTCATTCATGTGTTTATAGGTGAGCCTAGAGAGGTCCAGACCCAGCCTCAGTGAAGTCTGTATGGAACAACCAAAGTTTTGAAGAGTCAGCCCTTGCGTCTCACGCACGAGACACGTTTTCGCCCTTTTGCCATTCTGTGTATTTCGTCATGTTGGCGAGGACTTTGGTATACATCTGTGTATAGTTTTGTTGGCTGACTTAGATTTGAATGATCTTGTCTGTACAGAACCTTATGCTACTATATTTTCTGTTGTGAGTTATTAATATATGTAAATGTGGAATGTTATGATGTGCATATAGGCACGGCTCTATGGACAAAGTTTTAAATTTGCTTCCGTTTGGCCCCTTTACTCTGATGAGTTTTGTCTTTTTGGTTTGAGGCCGTAGGTAATCTCGTGATTACTAGCCGGTTATGGCCTTAACCCGTAGGGGCGGGTTCGGGTCGTGACAGTATATATGTTTAGAAATATATGTTTTGGGCTATCGGTGGAGGATAGTTATGACTGTTGTAGAAATTGCATGTGGACTAGGAGAATTGAAATAAATCCTTCATTGGTTGCCATTGAATATGACTGTTTGATTAAATTGTTGAATGTGTGAATTTTGGTAGTCATTGTATATGACACGCCTTTAAATACATTGTATATGTATCATTGTTTGGGAGGAGATAGGGGGTGTACTCCATTGTTTGGAAGGAGATAGAGGATGTACTCCGTTGTTTGGGAGGAGATAGGGGATGGACTCCATTGAAAATTAAGTTGGCTAGATTGTCCAGGGTGAAAGTCCCAAAATCTTATATATATGGATGCCAGTTCCCTCAGATGAGAATTCCGTAAAATGGCAAAATTGAAGTGTTTGGGTAATAATTGTGTTGACTTACAACCCCTGAGTTGTAGCCTCAGTTGAGTATCTAAAATGTAATGAATTGGCTCATGAATTGAGATGAAATAAATTAAATTGAAATGAATTGTTATGAAATGAAGTAAGACTAAATTGACTAAATGTGTATCCTTGACTTGGCGTTTTGTTATGGAAAGGTGTATTCTTGGCTTATCATGCTTAAGGTAGGTAGACCGGAACACGTTTATCATTATTATCTCAGTGTATCTGGGTATATTATGGGTTATGATGGTTATGGTTCTGGAAGGCCGAGTTGCCTCATTTATTGAGTAGATAGTTGTTGGTTTGCTTGTTGTTTTCCCTTTGTACTGAATGTATATATGTAAAAACATGAATGTGTTGGAAACAGACGTAAGTACTGTATTGAGATTGTGAATAATGTGAAGGACATCGGATACTTGTGAACAGGTTTCATGAAGGTAAAACCTAATCGGCTTTGCGAAATTGTTTTTAGGAACTTGTTATTGTCATATGAATTTTGGGAAAAAGGTAACAAGAAGAAAGAAAAGTAAATTGCTTATGTTGTTGAGTGAAATGAATGATTTTGAGAAAAGTTCCTATATAAGTATATTTTTGTATACACCGTCACTATATGTATATGATATGACTTAAAGCATTCATGATCATAGCTATCTATATGTTGTTATTGTTTAGGATCATATTGGGATCCCTACTGGACTTTATGTTCATCCCGCGTTGCTAATCCTTTTTCAGGTGAACGTCAAGAAGGATTTCAAGATGGAGAATCTTCTTTATGTGTTGGCCACGGGGCTTTTATTTGTAGGCGGAATGCCACTGATGTAAAAGGGTTAAACCCTTTCTTTTAATTTAAAAGATGTAAGCCTATGGGCAATTTATTTATTTTTATCTCATGTTGCATTTATTTCATATTCAAATCAGAGAACCTTTGATAATAGTACTCATTATTGTATCGAATTTCTGTACATGATCTTTGAAATTGTACTATAATAAAGGATTTGGTAATGGTATCCGTTGATATAAAAAGTAGGGTGTGACAACTTGGTATCATAGTGAGCCAAGTTTAAATACTTTGGGCTCATGGGGAGTGGTTTTTACCACATCGGATTTACTATGCTTGGTGAGGATGTTGCATATAGCTAGGATAAGTGTTAGGATTTATATGTTGCATTTATGTGAGCATATGATTAAGTTTCTTAGATAGTACTTATAGCCGGTGAACTTGCTTTGAGATCTTATCGGAAACACGCCCGATCAACGTGGTTTTTGATTGGAATTCCTTAAGAGTTCCGGGATGAGTGTCTATGTTTGAGAACTTGATTCGATTATGTGTTTAGGTGTTTAATTGCTTATACGCAATAGAAATTGTATGTTTTGGGAAGTAAATATGTCTTGTAGCCTAGAGGAGGTGAGTGCATGCTTTAGGGAAAGGTCGTTGTGTTGAGTACTAAGCTTGGATTTGTTTTTGGATTTTATAGGATGTCTACACGAGGGAATAGAGGTCGAGTTTGGAATAGGAGTGCCGGTGGGGGCACAATGGTTCCTTTAGCACCTGCCGTTGCAGCATCGGTTGTCGGTGAGGAAGTTGCACGCGAGACTGTAAGAGCAGTGCAAGAGGCTCTAGCTCGCAATGAGGGTGACAACAGGCATACCCTCAAACTTACTAAGGAGTTTCTTCACTCCAATCTGCCGGAGTTTTTGGGGGAGGCTAAACCATTGGAGGCGGAGGATTGGTTGGAATAGATTACCAAGACTTTTGATATGCTTAGAGTCAAAGATGAAGGATTGAGGGTCTCTTTGGCGACTTTTCAATTGAGAGGACATGCAAGTTATTGGTAGAAGTATGCTAAGAACACAGTAGGTAACACGTGGGTTGCTTTCACGGAGGCCTTTTGGCCAAATACTTCCCTCTTTCGCTCGGGAGAGGTTAAGGGAACAGTTTGTTGAGTTATGCCAGGATGCCACTCCTTTGGCATAGTTTGAGATGCAGTTCACTAGTTTGTCGAGGTTTGCTCCAGAGTTGGTGGCAACAGAGGAGCGTCGTTGTTATGAGTTTGAGAGGCGGTTGCGTGATGATATCCGGGAGAAGGTAGCTGGATCTATGTGGAAGAATTACTATGCTCTAGTTAAGGCGGTGGCCCATGTGGAGGCCGTGGTCATGAGTGTTGGTCGGTTTAGGGAGGAGACCACTTTGGTGACTCCTACGGTTCATAAACATTCTAGGCTCAGTAAGAGGTGGATGCGAGTTGTACACACCCCATTTTTGACCGTCCTCAAGACTTGGATATTCGTGCAGGTACATCCAGTGACAAGTTTGATTGCTCGTCGAGCACTCGAATTCCGCGGCGGAACGCCACAGGTTTGAGCTTTCCAAACCCTGCATCAATTCTGTCTCATTTTTGAACCATGTCTTGGTCCTTCCAGCATGTTGCTTTTGGTGCACTGCCGGCCACTTTTGGGCACTGTCGGCCATGGACTTTGGCCTGCCGGCCATTGATGTGCCCTGCCGGCCATCAATGAGCCCTTGCCGGCCGGCCACCAGTGCATCAGTAGATATTTTATGATATTTTGGTGCCAGCTGTTTGCACAGATTGGAGCATCTGCTTGGACGTGGATGGTTGGATCTTTTCAAGAGGATTTTGTATCTTCTATATGTAGAAGTCATCCTCTTGCATGTAGGGGGTTACAAAAATTGTGTGAACAAAATTTCTCCCTCTCTCTCTCTATAATCCTTTCTCTCTTTATTTTGTGCTTGAAAGTGAGAATTCTCTACATATTTGAACTAAGACCCTTAGACAAACACCTTCATCTTGGAGTTGAGGTTCTTGGAGGCCTTGTTTGAGCTCCTAAGGTTGGTTTTAGCTCAGAACTTTGGCTGTTTTGTTGCTGTGCTTCAAAGGTATAAGCTTACCTCTTTTAAAGCTTTGTTTTAATTGGTTGCTTGGCCATCTCTTTACACTACTTCGACCTGGTTTTTCAGCCATAAAAAACTCTGTTTTTAAGGTTTTAAAATGGTGGTTTGAGTCTTGTTGAGCTAGGGGGTGATCTCCTCTTTTTGCTCTTTGCCTTGTGAAGCCTTTTGTGCCTCTTTTCAAAGCTTTTGAGTCAAGCTTTTTTTGGCCTCTTAACCATTGAATTCTAGGGCAATTTTAGTGGTAAAAAGTATGTTTTGAGGTCCAAAATAAGAGGGGGTGGCCTTCCCTCCTTGTGTCTTATTTGCATGTGTAGTTAGCTTAATTGTGAGCATGCTTTTCTACCTTTTTGAGACTTGATCTCAGCATTTTTTGCTACTGATTTAGCATGCTTTAGCTTTATTTTGAGCTCTCTTGGTCATATGAGCTTTATCTTGCATGGTTGTAGTGCAAAGGCCTTTACCAGCTTTGTGTTTTAAGGCCTCTAACATGTTGTGCATGAGATGATTGCATGTTGTAGCATCATTTTACACATGATTTCAGTGCATATATCACTGTCACACTCTCACATATTCCACTCTTTTATTGCTTTTGAGAGTTGTGCCTTGAGCTTTGTTTATGAGCCAACATGTGAGCATGTTTTTCTTGCCATTTATGCTTCCATCTTAGCATGTTTTAGCCACTGTTTTGGCATGTCGTAGCTCTACTTTGAGCTGGTTTGGTCATTTGAGCTTGGTATTGCATGCCTCTAGTGTAGTGCTCTTTACTAGCTTTAATGCTTTTGGCTTTTGAACATGTCTTGCATGTGTTGCTTGCATGTTTTAGTATCTTGAGCATGCCATTTCAGCACTAAAAAAGTCTACAACCTCCCTCATTTCTTCATTTTTCTATTTGTTTTGAGGGTTGGTTAACCTTATCATTGTGTTTAAGCTTGAGATAGAGCTTGTGCTCAATGGCTTTAACTCTCTTTTGAGGGTTCCTCCTAGCCAAAGGCATGATCTCTCTCATGTCTTAAACCATCCTTTGGTTGACCCCTCTCTCATTAGAGGACACTCATCTTGGACTTAACCAATCAAAGAATGGCTTGGTAATGCTAAAATGAGTAAATAAAATTAATCAAGTAAAACATGACCAAGATAAGCATGTTGTGCTTACATTGCTTCATGTTCAATCAGACGTTATATTGAACACAAGGTAGATTGGTCCATTTCATACTCAAAGTGATGAAATGAGCCAATCTCCTTTGTCTCCATCACCCTTGATCATGCATGATAGGGTGGTGGTCCTTAGAGTCTTGTTTTTGTGCATTTATTGAAAGTGTACAACTTGGATCTTTGGCCATCATGCATTGAAAATACTTGATTGGTGGTTTTGGATCCAAGAGTGCCACTCATTTGATGTTTTGACATGATGAGGAGGGGCACAGTACAAATATATCCTTGGAAAACCCTCATTTTCCTCTGTTTGTGCTCTATTGCAGTTTGGTGATTCAGGACACTAGTGGCTGGTAGTGGCTTACTGATGGTCAACAGCGCTTCATCTTTGGCCGGCAGTGCCTTTCTTTGGCTGGCAGATGGCTGGCAGCAACCAATCATGGCTGGCAAGCCACTGGTTCATTCCTCAGTAGTGAGTTGGTAAGGTGGAGCAGAAAGTTCTTGGAGTAACCCTGCAAATAGAGCCTCTCAAGAGCAAACCGGTAGGCTTTTCAAGGTGAAAAACCGAATGCATGCATCATTTGCTTCTCGAGGCAGAGCTGAAGCAGTGTAGTTTTAACATTTGTTTTGCATGTTTAGTTAGTATTCGTTGGTTTTTTAATTTGATTAATTAGTGTGCTAATTAATTAAGTGTTGTAATAATTAGTAAGTAATTTACTAGTTATTCGATTAGTTTGTAATAATTAGTCTAATTAGTTTAATTAGATTTGTTAGTTAGCTTAGCTCTTATTTATTCAAACCCTCCTTCGAGAGGGCGTAATGTTGTAATAAGTGTGCGTGTGTGTGTGTATGTCTTCTAACCCCACTTCTTTCTCTCTTTTATTTAACTACTTTTGATGGTTAGATTAGGGACATTTTCAATTAGCATACCTTATGCTCGCATGTGTGCATCATTCATTTGTCTTACATGCACCGAACCTCGGCGCATCATTCAAACTGCATTGTATTTCAATACACTTATTTGAATACGCGTTTCAAAGTATGTTATCAAATTGTTGCATTCATATGCCATCTTAGATAACCGAGCCTATTAGTTGTATTATTGCATGTGTTGCATTAGGCATATTGCATAGTTAGGATCATGCATGATTTCTAACTAGCTTTTGTTTTGGCTTGGAGTACTCGGTAAGTTTTACGCTTTAGCATACTTGCATGAGTGTGAGTGTTGCCATGTTTCGCATGCTTGCCATGAGGCTATTTGCTTAAGTGATTAACTGCATGAATGCCTGTGGATGAAGGCTTATTGCTTGAATTGGAACAATTCGATAATTGTCAGTTTTAAGCCCACTTTGCGAAGTGGCAAATCATGTTTCAAGCCCACTTGAGGGTGGCAAATCCGCATTTTAGCCCACTTGAGGGTGGCAATTTCAAACCATTTTTGAAAACAAACATGAGTTGATTTGTTCCAAGTCTTGCAACTCAGTCTATACTTGTGTGTGCATCACATAGTAAAGTTAGATAATAATCAAAACAAGAACACATGTGTTTATAAAACAACATACCATGCTTAGTAGAGGTTGATCCTTTGATCGGGCGAGTGGGGGTGCTCATGTCATGACCTTCCCCTCTCGTACCTAAGTTCCTGAGTCGACACAACTTTGGTGATGACGAACATGTGGCCTTTGGCACGAGTCAGGGTTTCCTAAATTTCCCAAAAATAAAATATTTAGGTGGCGACTCTGTAATCTGGCAAAGTAGTCTAGTTTTGGCATTATTTGATTCAAAATTTGATTTTCCAAAATGATTTGCCGGATTAGACTCTTTGGTGTTTATCAGTTTCACATTGCACTTTATGAGACTAGATTCAGAATCGTGACAAGAGTTCGAACTGTAGGACCAATTTGAGCCACTCCGAAAGGGGGGGTGCGAAGAAAGTCGAGTCTACAGTTTCTGGCGACTCTGTTTGGGATTTAGAGAACTTGACATGAACTCATGATATGTTGTTTTATCTACATTTATATGTTTCTTTGCATTTCATTTGCATTGGTACGCCTAAGTCATAGTGTTTGCCATTTGCTATTTTTGAACGGTTTGCTGGAGGCTTGCTTGAAAAAGCGTGCCATAAGGCTGACTGGTTGCGGGCTCTGCCACGATGGGAACACAAACCTTGGATCTGGATTACCGCTGTACGGTTTGATCCTCCTTTCACTTCTCGGTGTTAAGAGCGAGAGGTATATTAGGTGTCTTGCTGAGGCACCCTTTTTGACCAATTGACCTAGTTGCATATCGGAAGCCGTAGAGACTGTTTCAAACTAGGACATGTTGCTCACTTGAATACAGGATTGTTTGAAACCGCATGCGTGCGTAGTGAAACTCTAGCTCCTGACGAAAATAGGGCAGGGAAACCCTACCTCATCATAGGGGTGTTTTGGCTCTCACTTGCTTGCTATGTGCTGTTAGAGTGTGTCTCTGCAGGAATGCATATATCAATTGCAAGTCAGGGTATCAGTTTGAGGGTATCAGTTTTGAAGCAGAAATTTGAGGGCAAAATCGGTGTTTGAGTACAGATTGTCTAGCTTATGATTTCAATTGTGTTGTCTTTATCTAAGCCGAGGTGCTGTGCGTTTGCTGATTGTTGTTTCTTTTTTGCTTTATTTTTCTTTTTGCAAGGTAGTATTTCATAATTACTTCCGACGAGGTAAATACCCGTCGAGCACTCTGAACCAGAGTTAGGAGGATTTACCGATCTGAGGATCTTATTGGAGGACAACTAGTGTTTGCTTCACTACCCCCGGTTACGAGACGGACGGCAGTTAGGCGTAGATCACTGGTACAACAGTCACCAGTTCAGCGGTCATTGTCTACCTCACCTGTGCGTAGTTGGGCCCAGTTTTCTGCTTTCACCTCAGAAACAAAGTATACACCTGGTCAGACAGATCAACACTCCTCCGACAGTATGGAGGAAATGATGCGTCAATTTCAACAAACTATCGAGGCCATGCAGTGAGATGCTGCTCGCCAAGCGGAAGTTACCGCTCGCCAAACAGAGGTTGTAGCCCAGCAGGCTGAACTAATTGCTAAGCTTCAACAGCAGTAGCAACCATAACAAGCAGCAGTTTCTGCTTCGCACCCACCCCCACATAGGGTTCCAATACCCGGGGATATAGCTACTGTCTAGGAGAATACGGAAACTCTAGCAGGATTGGTCCCGCCTCAGACTTCCAAAGCACCGACCTACCTAATGGATACACCGTTCGAATTTGAGGTCGATCCTACTGCTTTGAAAGTAAGCAAGCTTGAGAAGCTGTTCAAACAAGCTCAGAGAGTCAATTTGATCCCAGATATAGAGGATGGCTACACAAATTCGGCGGTGACATTGTCGGATAGATTTAAAATACCTCACATAGACCGCTTCAATGGCTCGGGTGATCCTATGGTCCACTTGAGGCTATTTTCAGATATTTTGCACCCGATGGGCTTGACTAGATTGCAGAAGCTATCCCTCTTTGGTCGGACCTTGTCGGGTATTGCGGCCATCTAGTATGCTAAACTGGAAGATTCTGTGAAAAGGCGTTGGGAAGAGGTGGCCGAGGCCTTTGTCGTCCAATATTCTTACAACACCCAAATCGAGGTCACAACTCGTGATCTTAAGGCCACTCGACAAGAGCCAAATGAGGGATTTTCTGATTTCGTCACTAGGTGGAGGGCCAAGGCCTCCATGATGACCACCAGGCCAGCTAAAAAGGGCCAAATAAGAATGGTCGTTCGTAATCTGTAACCAAAGCTGATACAGAAGATGATTGTCCTATCCCTCCCTACATTTGCCGACCTTCATGAGATAGGGGTACAGATAGAGGATGTGATGAAACAGGGTCTGATTAACCATGAAAAGGAGTAGCCCAAGAGGGCATTTACATGCAGTTCAAATGCGGCTATGAGTAGCAACGCAGCTGTGAAGACTTTTGACATTGGTATGGTCACCACCACACCAAAAACAGCCACACCTTTTACGGCACATCTAGAGCCACCCCACAACCTGCAAAGTACCCACCCCGAGGCCAGAGGGTTTTCACTCCACTTTACATGTCTTTATCCAAAGCCTTGGGGGTCCTGATTAGAAAAGGGATTTGAAGCCCCTAGAGCCGCGCCCATTGCCTAATCCCCTCCCTCCTACACACAACCCGGCCATGTATTACGCCTTCCATCAGCAGCATGGTCATGATATCGACCTATGCTTTAGACTCCGTCATGAGATTCAGGATCTCATTGACAACAAAGTGATAGTACCTCCTAAAAAGCCAAACATCACTACAAACCCACTCCCACCACATAACCAACCCCCTCCTCCACCTAGGCAAGTAAACCTTATCCAAACAATGGCCATCCGATACGATCCCAGCATATACATCACCCCCCTCCCACGTACCTAAGCCAGCGCTGTTCATCCCAGAAAGCATAGACTTGTGCATGATGAGTACGTCCATATCCCAACCCGAACTCATGGTGGTGGTTGTGATAGAAGAAGGCATGCCTGAGGGCTCCGTGAGCTTAACTAAGGAAGCATACAACCCTTGCTGTTACATTGTGCCAACTAGCCAGGCCAAGTCAAGAGTGGAATTGTTGATGGGGATGAAGGTAAATGTAGTCCGGGAGGACGGGCCGAGCTAGGGGCTGGATGACTTAGCTGAGCTTGAGGAGGATATCAGTAACCTACAGTTCTTTGATGAACGGGATCTGGGGGATGTATAGATCAGTTGGTTTGATGCGAACAGATTAACGGATAATACAAGGTGGCTTAGTGGTGAGCCGGATGTTGATAAGGGGTCTCAACCGAAGTAGGAGCAGTTAGAAACAAGAACGTCTATAATGGCCAGAATGGTCGACGACAAGGGCAAGTTGCCAGAGAGCACCGGTACTGAGAATTTTGCTCGAGAATTGGGCAGTTTGTGTACAGCTGATACAGAACAGGAGGCCACGCTGAAGCGGTTCGAATAAGAGAGAATTGAGAATGATCAGAGGGCTAGAACAACCAAGGGTTCTGCGGGGACAAAATGTATTGTGAACACCGGAACAATTACAGCAGAACTGGACAGTTGTTTGTCGGTTGCCAAAGGGATGTGGTGGGAAGACGATGATTTGCGTCTTGCCCATACTGATGAGAACTGGGGACAGAATCAACCAGATGATACTTGGTACACCAAGGAAGTTGATCACATGACTCTGAGTGGGCGGTATTTTAAGCCCCCACACTTGGACCACCGAAAGCGTCAAGGAAAGACAAGGAAGTAAAGAAACATAAAGATAAACTGCTAGAGGAGGAAACTGTACTGAAGCAGTTGAAGAAGATTCAAGCGGATATCTCTATTTAGGGATTGCTCATGGCCTCATGGGTGCATAGACAAGCCGTCCTATCAACAATGGATAAGGCTAAGCTCTCTATTGATACAACCCCTGAGCAGTTAGTGGGACTGGTGTTCCCGGGAGACGCCTCACCGACTTTGACATTCACAGTTAAAGAATTACCGCCTGAGGGCTCTGAGCACAACAAGCCATTATATATCTCTGTGGAGTGTAAGGAGAAGTGGATACCAGTTGTCTTGGTTGATACGGGATCTGGAATCAATGTGTGTCCGTCGCGCACGGCCTACGCTACCGGTTTGAAGCTGGAAAATTTCGCACCAACAGCCCAGGTGATTCGGGTTTATGACAATACAAGTCGGGAAGTGATGGGGACAGTTCGGGTTAGAACTCAGGTTGGCCCGGCACAACAGAACATCGAGTTTCATGTCTTGGATGTTCTAGCCACCTTTAATTTACTCCTTGGACGGCCGTGGCTGCACCAAGTGAGAGTTGTCTCTTTCACTCTGCATTAGATGTTGAAGTACCCCCATGGGAAGGGGGTAGCTATTGTTTTTGGGAATTCTTCGATACATCCGCCGCCGGCAGTTACTACACCGGCCTTGGAAATTGTACACGGCGAGAAGGATGTCTTTTTGTTTGGGTTCACGTTGGCTGAGGCTCAAGTAGTATAGGATATTATGGCTGTTGATGAGGGACTGTACGTCAGTGCACAATCCATTTACCTCATGAATAAGCTTCAACATGTACCCTGAATGGGATTGGGAAGGAGCATTCAGAAGGGCGTCGCTGTATTGGCTGAAGTGCCGCACAACCCTTATACCTTTGGTCTAGGTTATACACTTACCAAAGAGGATTGGGTAAGAAAGGAAAAGGAGATGACCGGAAAAGCCAAGGCTAAGTAAGCCAGGAAGCACTACGAGGTGCATAGACCTATTCAAGGAACCTGAATGGCCGCTTTGTCCGGAAGGGAGAGGATTTCGCGTTTTGCGACTTTCTGTAGCCATGGCTGAATTCTGAAAAGCGGCGTTTGCCCGACTTCGAGATATTTTTTGACCTACTGTTGCAAGGGGAAGAAGTTGCGGAAGAGTAAACTGACCTACCAGCTATGGCTGAGCAGTGCAAAGAGGATGAGTCCGATGGCACAGAACTCAAGATAGGAGCAGCTCTGGCTTGTCTCCTCTCGGATCCTCAGATCACATTGGAGTGCTTGGGGGATGACTTCTCTGTTTCCATGATTGGAGATCAAACGGCTGTGGGCCCTTCTTCCGGCATTCTGGATGCATCTATTGCACCCTTCCTCGTTTGGCAATATGAGGAAGGCTTTTTGTCCAGCAGTTCTGAGTCAGGTAACGAGCCAGAATCTGATTCGTCTGTGGAGTCGGAATCAAATTCTAGTTCTTCTGAGTCAGAGTTCGGTATTCCTAGGGTTAATAACTCGGATGCCATTGTTTTGTCCAGGTCATCTTTTTCATTTTATTTTGAGTCAGTTGTAACCGAAGAATCAGACAAACTCGAAGTTGTTAATGAGAATGGTACCACCGCTGTTTCTGAGTACTTTTCTGTGCCACTCGTTTATTGCATTAATCAGGACTTTCAAAACTTTGATGAAAACGACGAGGAAGAAATTCCTTCGGTTTTGAAACATTTGATTGATTGAGAGCAGAAGAGGTTTGTAAAACCTTTGGTTGATAAAATCACTTCAATTAATGTTGGTACTAAGAAGGATCCGCGTCTGGTCCAGATCGGGTCCACGTTGTTTTCGGAGGAACGCGAGCGCTTAGTCGCTTTGTTAAAAGATTTCAAAGATGTTTTCGCGTGGTCCTACAAAGACATGCCTGGAATCGATCCTGAGATTGTATAGCACTGGATCCCTTTTGACCCCGAGGCCCGACCTGTTAAGCAGAAGCTTTGGAGAATACGTCCGGATTGGGCTCTAAAAATCAAGGAAGAGGTCACCAAGCAGATTGATACAGGATTCCTGTTAGTATCTGAGTATCCTACTTGGTTGGCCAACATTGTTCCGGTGCCAAAGAAAGATGGCAGAATTCGAGTGTGTGTGGATTTCAAGGATCTGAACAAAGCTAGTCCGAAGAATGACTTTCCTCTACCGTACATTGACGAATTGGTGGACTTCACTGTAGGGCATGCGCTGCTCTCCTTTATGGATGGGTTTTCCGGGTATAACCAGATCTTGATGGCACCCGAGGATAGGGAGAAGACAGCCTTCACCACCCCGTGGGGAACATACTGCTATAGGGTGATGTTGTTCAGTTTGAAGAATGCTGTGGCTACTTATCAATGGGCTGTAACTACGATCTTGCACGATATGATTCACAAAGAGGTTGAGGTGTACGTGGATGACATGATTGTCAAGTCCAAGGAAAGACAAGGCCACTACACCACCTTGAAGAAATTTTTCCAACAGATCAGAGAGTATCGGTTGCGACTGAATCCTCAGAAATGTACTTTTGGTGTCATAGCAGGGAAAATGCTGGGGTTCTTGATTACACAAAGGAGCATCGAAGTCGATCCTTCTAAAATCAAGGCCATCTTAGAAATGCCACCACTGAGGACTGAAAAGGAGGTGCGTGGCTTTCTGGGAAAAGTGCAATTCATAAGACGGTTTATTGCAAAATTAACCTTGACTTGTGAACCACTATTTGGTCTCCTAAAGAAAGGAAAGAAATTCCAATGGAATAACCGATGCCAAGTTACTTTCGAACAGATCAAACAGTATCTACAGAACCCACCTGTCTTGTCGCCGCCAGAGTCGGGGAAGCCATTGATTTTGTATCTGTCAGTAACCGACACGACAATGGGTTGCATACTTGCGCAGGAATCTGAGGATAAGGTGGAGAAGGCTATCTATTACCTAAGCAAGAAGATGCTGGAATATAAGACCCATTACACTCTGTTCGAGAAAGCTTGTTTGGTCTTAGTATGGGCTACTAGGAAGTTGAGGCACTACCTGTTAGCTCACTCCATAATTCTAGTTTCGAGATTAGATCCTATCAAATATCTCTTCGAGAAACCAGCCCTTACGGGTAGGCTAGCTCATTGGTTGCTTCTTCTCTCCGAATTTGATTTGAAGTACAGGACTCACAAGTCTGTAAAAGGGAGAGCGGTAGTGGAGTTCCTAGCCAATCACCCAGTGGAGAGAGACGAAGTAGTAGAGTATCTGTTCCCAGATGAGGCCATTCTGCAGGTTGAAGATGAGATTTGGACTATGTACTTTGACGGAGCATCTAATCAGTACGGGTATGGGATAGGGGTGTTACTGATAGCACCCGACAATTCCCACATACCTTTAGCTTTTAAACTCCTGTTCAAAGTATCGAACAACGAAGAAGAATACGAGGCATGTATCGCTGGCTTGGAAGCCGCCCTGGAACTAGGGGCAAAACGGTTGGACGTCGTTGCGGAGTCGAACCTGGTTGTGTCTCAAGTGAAAGGAGACTGGAAGGTTAAAGAGGAAAGGATGAAAATCTATTGTTCTGATTCCTAGGTTTGAGAAGCTAACCTTCACCCATTTGTTAAGAGAGAACAACAGGTTCGCTGACGCTTTATCAACTCTATCTTCCATGATAGACATCTTTTTAGGAGTCCGAATGCGTCCGATTATTATTGAACAGAGGTATGTGCCGACCTATGAGTTGATCGCCGTAATAGATGAAGTACAAGATCAGAATCCCTGGTACTATGATGTCTGGAACTTCTTGGAAAAGGAGGCTTATCCGGTAGGGGCAAATGCCTTAGATAAAAGGGCAATACGATGAATGGCTGCTCAGTTTATCATCTACGGGGGTAAATTGTACAAACGGGGCCATCTGGGAATGCATAAACTGTGTATTGGTGAAGAAGAGTCAAAGCGCCTAATGGAGGCCATTCACGGAGGAGAGTGCGGATCACACATAAGCGGAGTGATGCTAGCTCGGAAGATTCTTAGACAGGGTTACTATTGGTTAACCATGGAGGAGGATTGTATTGGTTTTGTTCGGTGATGCCACAAATGCCAGATCCATGCAAATCGCATGAACATCCCGCCATCGAAGCTGTACAACATGACTTCACCGTGGCCATTTTCAGTCTGGGGGATTGATGTTATTGGGGCAGTTACTCCGAATGGGTCGAATGGGCATAAGTACATCCTGGTGGCGATAGACTACTTTACAAAGCGGGTCAAGGCTCAATCTTACGAAGTGCTGAAAGCATCGCACGTAGCCAAATTCATTAGGAACAATATCATCTGTCGTTGTGGGGTCTCGAATAAGATCATTTCGGACAATGGTTCCCACTTCAAGAAGGAAGTGATCGACTTGTTGGAGAAATACAACGTGGCTTTTCATAAGTCGTCCACATATCGGCCGTAAACCAACGGAGTTGTTGAGGCCGCCAACAAGAACATCAAACATATTTTACAAAAGATGGTGGAAACCTACAGAGACTGGCCATTTGCTGCCATTTGCTCTTTGGGGCTACAGAACATCAATTCGGACTTCTACTGGGGTAACTTCGTATTCTTTGGTTTATGGGATGAAGGCTGTTCTGCCAATCGAAGTTGAGGTTCTTTCACTGCGGGTTATAGCTGAGTGCCAGATAGCGGAAGCAGATTGGCAGCCGAGTAGGTTCGAGGAACTTATGTTGTTTGACGAGAGGAGGCTGAAAGCACTGTACGACGTCCAAGGTTATCAACGAAGAATTGCCAGGGCTTTCAACAAGAAAGTTAAGTCCAGGAATCTGAAAGAAGGGAATTTAGTGCTCAAAGACAACCGAGCTCCCATCCATGATCCTAGGGGCAAGTTCAGACCTAATTGGACTAGTCCTTACATCATCAAGTCTATCTGGTGGGGTGGAGCTGTCATTCTCATGGATTTAGATGGCCTTGAATTCTCCCAGCCAATCAACATGGACAAGTTGAAGAAATACTACCCTTGAGAGGCTTGCTAGTCTGAAAACCCAGAAAGGGCAACCTAGGCAAAAGTTAGAGCACAAAAAATTAGAAATAAGAAAAACTCAGCTCGCAAGGTTGAAAACCTAGAAAGGGCGGCCTTGGCAAAAGTTAGAGCGCAAAAGGAGAGTGTTAAAACCTGAGTGAACCCAAACCGAACTACATAAGGCTTGATTCCCATCTTTGGGATACGTAACCAACTTCATTCTGAAGTCCAGCCATAAATACTTCCAAATCAACTGTGTCCATGTGATTGTTCTGGTCATCTTTGTCTTTTCTACATCTAAGAGTTCGGTTGTGATCTCCATTGCACTGCTATTCAGACAAGGGGCAACTTTCCAGTTATTGGATTCGGGGTTGTACATCTTAATGATAGATTTCGGGTGTGTCCAGTTGTGATCCTTATCAAAAATGGTTTTGAAAAGTTTTAATAAAAGTTGCTTTTGTTCAAATTAATCTTTTTACAACTTAGACCATTTTTGGACCAAACGAAAAATTTTCAGTATCCACAGCCTTGAATTTCATTGATTTCAATACAGAGTTCTCCGACTCTCGATATAAATTGAAGTTGCTTTTTATTACATTCAAAAGGAAAACTTGAAAGTACAAATTAAAGCAATAAACTTGGGGGCATAGTTGAGTCAGGTGTTCCTGCGCCCCCTCCCAGAGCTTGTGGAAGCTTCAGATGTCAAAGTAGGCCCGGTTTGCGCCTCATCTTCAAGCCAAGCTATGCATTCGCCAAATAGGGCGTAATTGAAAGTGGGAACGGGGGCCAGAAGTTCTCTAGTCGTCCATGCAGTGGTATACCAAGCTAGCTGTGTGCCTCGGATCGAAAATAAAGCTGGGAACTCTATTCCCTCTTCTGGGCAAATCTAGTCATGTCCGAACTGACGCCGGAACTGAAATGGGAATACACAGTGTATCAAGCCAACCAACTGAATGCCAGGCTGTCGGGACATGCTATAGCTCATCTCAGGCAGATCAAACCAGGGGCAACGCCAAACAATGTCAATAGCAGATCTGTTGCACATCCAGTGGCACCACCATCCCTCATTCGGGAAGTCAACTAGCCGAGGGTGAAAGAAATAGTCGTGCGCTGAATATGCAGGACAAGAGTCCACTACTTTCAACTTATCCATGAGCCAAATTTGGAGAGGGATGAAAAATAAGAGAGATTAAAGAATAGAGAGGTGTACGTGGAGAGAAAAAGTGAGAAAGGGTTTTGAGAGAAAAATAGAGCCTGAGGGCCGAGTGATGTAAGAGACACATGTGAGAAGGGTAGGAAACATTACCTGCAACAATAGTGGACTTCCTGCAAACTTGGTTGTCTCCCGGCGATGGAAAGCATCTAAGCTCATCAAAATTTCGGCCAGTGCTAAGCCAATACAGCTCTTGCCCTCTTTCAAGCCTTGGGTAACATCGATCAAGCGAATGCTAGATCCTTCGAAGCTAAGGGTAAGCAAGAAATGGGCCAACAAGCACAAGAAAAGAGCAGCTACCGAAAACCTTGCCAGAGATGGTCGCCGCGGTCACCAGCATCAGAAAACCGATGGATCAAGCTTGGGATATCCAACTCCCCGTTGTGAACCAAAGATCGGGCATCGTGTAAAGTAAATCCACACATTCGCCCTAAAGCTTGGATGAGGCCAAAACGAGATTCGGGCAAGATTTCCTCGTCACCCTGAGATTCCATCAAAGCTTGGAACTCCTCAACTGTGGGATATATCTCTTGTCTCCCAAAGCTAAAAACATGTGTAACCGAGTTCCAACATCTAGCTGCGGCATGAAGGAATGGAAAACACAGCGGAGTACGACTCAGCGAGAATAGTGTGTTTATCCTGAAACCTAGAAAATTCAGCTTTTTCGAGCTATCCAAAGTCGCAATCCAATTTAAGAGTTTTTCAGCAAAGAATGGCTCCAGTTTGGGAAAAAAATAGAGTTGAATTGAAGAAACCATGAACCTGGAGCTTTTGTAGAAGATAAGGCAGTGAGTCGAAGCCAGGTGTCAACATTCCGGAGGTTCTGTTCGTTGATGGCCGGGTAGCGGTTTATTGATGGTTGGCAGAGGCTCATCAATGGCCGGCAGGGGCACATTGATGGCTGGCAGGCCATTCCCTATGGCCGACAGCCTCCCTTTCATGCTCACTGATCTCCTGTGTGAAGATTCAGCTGTTTTCAACAGTTGTATTCTATTATTGGCATCTTTTGAGGTCATGTTTTTGGTCCTTTTGGGGCTTGAGCATGTTTGTTTAAGTTGCAACCGTTTGGATTTGTTTATTGAGTTGTATTTGTGTTGTTTATCGAGTTATTGCAATTTGCTTATAGAGTTGTATTCTTGATTGTTTATCGAGTTGTTTCGTTCTTTCAGTTGTTAGTTATTTTGTTCTTTCAGTTGTTAGTTGGTTCACTACCTGATTAAGACAATGCAATTTGGATGTGCAGTTTTCAACAAAGATCAATCTCATTTTCATGCTGTGCGATGTTATACGATGCTTAGAATGCAAAATGCAACATTTTTAAAACCAAAGCTGAGTTTTCATTCCAATCATGGTTTCTTTTGCAAAAGAGTACAATTTTTTTAAAGAAAATAAAATTGCCTAAGGCTGTACAATGTGCTAACACTACTAGCAAGAAGAAAACAAAGCAAAAAGCATCTAGAAGAGCGCTGGCTATCTCAAGCTCGAGAGGCCCTCTTCGTCCTCTTCCTCGGCGGAGCAGACTTTGAAGCACTGTCACCGTCAGCACCGCTATCTGAATCTGAATCAGAGTCTGAACCGGAGCCCTCATCAGCCTCTCCAGCCTCACCACTAGCAGAATCTGAGCCAGCGTCGCCGTCTCCACCCTCAGATGACTCTGACTGTGGACTCGCAACCTCCTCACCCTCGCTCGTCTCATCATCATCGTCACCTACGATGGGCTCTGAGGGGCCACTCTCGCCGCAGGTGCCCCTAGCTCTACTTCGGCTGCGTGTCGGAGCCTGTCTCCCTCTCCTCCCTGCTGTTGGAGGAGGTACTAAAGGTCGTACTGTGGCTCCTGCTGGGACATCCGGTGGAACTGGGGTCTGAAAAGGGATCTGAAAAGGGCAGTTTGTCAAAATACATTAGTTGTGATATATATCAGATGCAGTGTATGTATGCAGCGTATAGAAGCGGGGTATCTATACAGTGTCTTGATGCAATGAATCAGATCAGTGTAGTTTGGAGCAGGTTACAGTTAAAATGCTAATACGTCAGCAGAGAATTTCATGGCATGAAGTGCAAGCTGAAGGAAATTACCGGAATCCTGTAGAGGCTGAGCAGGTTCATGCTCATCTGAACCATTCCCATCAAAGAAGCCGTTAGCTTGAGAGCCTTCCCGGTGTACTCTATGGATGCATGTAAATGTGTTGAGATGATTAGTGGGCTATAAAGCATAATTGAAATGAACTGAATGCACAAAATGTAAAGTATGGTACATACCGGGGGTCGGGCTTCGAACTCCGACAAGCTCGTGACCAGCTGGTGCAGGCTTAATGGGAATCTGATAAGTCTCCCCACCTAGCAAGTCAGTGTAGTTGGCAGCTCTAGCTATCCTGCTCTCGGTCTCTCCCCCGAATCTCTTCTGTCGCGAGTCCTGGTCGCTCTGGCCCCCCTGCCTCTCTCTCTCGCAGCTGGAGCTCTCGCTCCCTCACCTCCATGAATGCCGGTTAGAGGCAGCATCAGATGTGTCTGGATGAAGGTCGCGTAATCGCCCTCCACACGAAAGTAGTCTGCCTCCAGCCCTACCATGAACTGGATCACCTGGTCGACAAACAGTCTGTGTGTTTCTCTCATAGACACTAGAGGCGCCATTGGAATAAATGAGGCAGGTAGTCCTAAAGTCTGGCAGGCGAAACGCTCGCCCAAGAACCAGGCGCGGCAGATCGGGCCCTCAAGAAGGATATGACAGCGAGTAATGACCCTAGCTGTGTCATACTCGGCTTGGAGCCCTGACGGTATCGCGTCCCACGGCTGCTACGTGATCTGAAAATAAGAGATGAACAGATGTTTAATCACTGTCAATTGATTAATGGCTGTATCAAGCTGATTGAAAAGCATAATAATTTGGGTTACCTCGTGCGCCACTACCACATCAAAGTACTCGCGGAAAAACATGAAGTTTTCCCGAGTCCTACGGCAGAGTTGGCCATCGTATACCCGAGAAAATGGGACTGTTGCTGGAGTCTCCTCTATGGGCTCTGGAGCAAGAGTCGGAAGTATGCGTACACCCACAGCTACAAGGAAAATGTGATCAATACAGTGTATGAGCAGACACAGAAAATGCAAGGCAAAAAGCATGCAGTGTATGAGCAGATACAGAGAATGCAGAGCAGACAGTACATGTGCTGAACATGTGTAAAGCAAGAAATGCTAAGCAGGAAATGCAAAGTGAGAAAGGAGAACTAAGTTGTGTACCTCCTAAGCCCACCAGTAGTCATCGATCAAGCTCTCACTCATGCGAGAAGTCGAGCTCATCTATCCATACAAAGTGGTGAGACTGGCTCCACCCCAGTCGTAGAACTGAACTTGCTGGAGTAATACCAAGGCGCTCAGCAGATATAGGCCTACAATATTCCACTTGTTCGAGAACAAGGTGGTACCGAAAAGGAACATGAGAAAGCCCCTGGCGTACTACTCTGTCGCTTCGATTGTCTCGGGCTCAGACCCCCTGTATTGCTCCTCGAACTAGCTATACCGGACCATGCCTGCCCGTAGTGTCGGTGGGTGTGCCCTAAGCAGTGTGGCCCATGTTGTCTCCCACTCTCCCATATCAGGGTCGAGAGGGATCGGATCGCCCCCTATGCCTAAGCCAGTGATCATGGCAAAGTCGTACGGAGTCATCGTCATCTCTCCGGTGGTGGATAAATAGAAGTAGTTGGTGGTGTTCCACCACCTCTCCACTAAAGCCCCTAAGAGAGGATGGCTCAGTATAACCCACATTAGGCTAGAGCAGAACAGACCGAAGCTTGTCTCGTCGATAATGTCGCGAACCCTAGCTGGGATCTCACTGTACCAGTCTCGAGCGATCGTCATATTGTAGCCTCTGAAAGAGTGAGATCCGTCTTGTAGCAATGCATGAGATGTAATCAGATCAAGCAATGAAAGTACAATTGAATACAAAGCAGTAATGTATGAGATGCAATTAGATCAGCGCAGTTTATGCAGTCAGATCAAAACAGTGCAAGAAATGCAAACAGTTAAGGGTAGTATTGCAGAAAAATAGTGTTCATACCTCTACGGCGATGGCCGACAAATGAGGCGATGGCCGACAAATGAGACGATGGCTCTCTTAGTAGAAGGTCATCTAGTACATCCTCAACGAAGTCGGTAAAGGCCTTGATGCCTCCTGCAACAGGTACTATGTGTGTCTTAGGGTGGTACCTCGCTGGGTTGAAAGGGCATATGCTCGGTGGTAATGGCTCCGGCTCGGCCTCTGGCTCGGCCTCAAAGTCTGCCGCAAACTCTACTGGAGGAAACGTGGGGAGGACCTCGTCATGAGGGACATCATCTGCCATTTGAAATGGGTGCAAAATGAGAAAAAGTGAGGAAAAATGCAAAAAAGGGTGAAACTTTGAAAAAGTCAACCCTAGGGGAGAGGAAAAAGTCAAAGAAAGTCAAAACCTAGAAAAGTGTACTAACCTTGGGAGAAACTCGAGGGGAATGAGCCTAGAACGGTGGAAATAAAGAAAGAAACATCGAAACCAAATTCTGATCGGCTCAAAGCGAAGAGAACTAGAGGGTTTTAGCAAAGAAATTGTTTTGAGGGTGTTGGAAAACGCGTAGAATGCGTGGATCTAGAGAGAAGAAGCACCTAGAAAGCAAGAGAGAGGGATTTCGTGCAAGGGTTTATGAGGAAATAGAGTGCCATCACTTGTTTTTAAAGACCCAAGGGTGAAAGGACAAAAATGCCCAAAATGGCACATCGATCGCCTGCACTGGTCTATTGGTGGCCGGTAGGGGGCCGGCGGCCTCCCCTGATGGCCGGCAGGGTCCCACGAGCTTCCTCTGCTTCTTTTTCTTTGATATGTGTCCTTGGATCCCAAGAAATGCAAGAGGTGTGCAAAGTTTCATTCAGAATCTTTTCACAAAAGCTCAGGATTGTGTTTTCAGTGTGTGGCAGTCATCGTTCATCAACTTAAACAAGGTGTATCCTTTTTAAACATACTACAACTCTTCCAAGAGGCACGATATTGTATGTACGATTCACTCAGAGGAATTCCAGATAAGATCATTCCTGTCCTTTGAACATCTTGTTTTGGTTAGAAACACTCGGGTATGCCCGGTGTTTATACCACTCCTCTGGTTAGAAGCGTTTGGGTCGTGTGCCTGACGTTTATACCTTGCGTTGGTTAGAAACGTTCGGGTACGCCCGGTGTTTACATCGACACCTCTTTGGTTAGAAACACTCGGGTACGCTCGGTGTTTATACCACTCCTCCAGTTAGAAGCGTTTGGGTCGTGTGCCTGACGTTTATACCTTGCGTTGGTTAGAAACATTCGAGTACGCCCGGTGTTTATGCCACTCCTCCGGTTAGAAACGTTTGGGTCGTGTGCCTGACGTTTATACCTTGCATTGGTTAGAAACATTTGGCTACGCCCGGTGTTTACATTGACACCCTCCTTTGGTTAAAAACGCTCGGGTACGCCCGATGCTTATACCTCTCCCTTTGGTTAGAAGTGTTTGGATCGTGTGCTCGATGCTTATACCTCCATTCTGGTTAGAAGCGTTTGGAACGTGTTTCAACACTTATACCACTCTGTTTTGGTTAGAAACATTGGAACATGCTCCGATGTTTATACCACCCTCCGGTGTTTGCACCGCTCCCTTTTCCCTCTCGCATGTGGCGCGTTAGGACGCTTTGGTTAAATGCATCTGGACGGATTTCGATGCTTATATCACTGTTTGTTTTGATTGCATAATGGTTAGATGTGTTTCACTTGTTATCATTACTTCTTTCCTTGCGTTTGCCACGCGTTGGGATCTTGTTTGCTGCCTCGGGTGTGCCTGATGGTTGTTGTGTTTTACCTTTTCTATGTGAGGCGCAGTTAAGATTGCATAATTTTCTTACATCCTTTCTGCATAAAATACGGTTTGCTTCATGTTTACTTGCTTATGTACAAGTTTGCTGTAGCATTTCTTTGCATAACATTTGCATCTAGATGCTTCATTACAGCCTCATTGCATGATCATAAGTTATGTACTTGCATTGTGCATATAATTTGCATTCTGCCCCAGCCTGCGGGCGCATCTATATTGTTATCTTGAATGTCTATCTAAGTCTTCGGCTTTGTCAAAAATGAGTCGTCTCTAGGCTTTGACATTCACTCTCGTCATTTCATGACTTCCAAGTTCTGTCAAAGAGAGGCAACTGTAGACACCCCATTTTTGACCGTCCACAAGACTTGGATGTTCTTGCAGGTACATCCAATGACAAGTTTGATTGCTCGTTGAGCACTCGAATTCCATGGCGGAATGCCACAGGTTTGAGCTTTCCAAACCCTGCATCAATTCTGTCTCATTTTTAGACCATGTCTTGGTCCTTCCATCATGTTGCTTTTGGTGCACTGCCGGCCATTGATGTGCCTTGCTGGCCATCAATGAGCCCCTGCCGGCCATCACTGATGGCTGGCCGGCCACCAGTGCATCAGTAGATATTTTCTGATATTTTGGTGCCAGCTGTTTGCATAGATTGGAGCATCTGCTTGCACGTGGATGGTTGGTTCTTTCCAAGAGGATTTTGCATCTTCTATATAAAGAAGTCATCCTCTTGCATGTAAGGGGTTACAAAATTTTGTGAGCAAAATTTCTCCCTCTCTCTCTTTATTTTGTGCTTGAAAGTGAGAATTCTCTACATATTTGAACTAAGACCCTTAGCCAAACACCTTCATCTTGGAGTTGAGGTTCTTGGAGGCCTTGTTTGAGCTTCTAAGGTTGGTTTTAGCTCAAAACTTTGGCTGTTTTGTTGCTATGCTTCAAAGGTATAAGCTTACCTCTTTTAAAGCTTTGTTTCAATTGGTTACCTGACCATCTCTTTACACTACTTTGACCTGGTTTTTCAACCATAAAAACCTCTGTTTTTAAGGTTTTAAAATGATGGTTTGAGTTTTGTTGAGTTAGGGGGTGATCCCCCTTTTTTGCTCTTTGGCTTGTGAAGCCTTTTGTGCCTCTTTTCAAGGATTTTGAGTCAACCTTTTTCCGGCCTCTTAATCACTGAATTCCAGGGGAATTTCAGTGGTAAAAAGTATGTTTTGAGGTCCAAAATAGGAGGGGGTGGCCTTCCCTCCTTGTGTCTTGTTTGCATGTGTAGTTAGCTTAACATTTGAGCATGATTTTCTACCTTTTTGAGACTTGATCTTAGCATGTTTTTGCTACTAATTTAGCATGATTTAGCTCTATTTTGAGCTATCTTGGTCATATGAGCTTCATCTTGCATGGTTGTAGTGCAAAGGCCTTTACCAACTTTGTGTTTTAAGGCCTCTAACATTTTGTGCATGAGATGATTGCATGTTGTAGCATCATTTTACACATGATTTCAATGCATATATCACTGTCACACTCTCACATATTCCACTCTTTCATTGCTTTTGAGCGTTGTGCTTTGAGCCTTGTTTGTACGCCAACATGTGAGCATGTTTTTCTTGCCATTTATGCTTCTATCTCAGCATGTTTTAGCTACTATTTTGGCATGTTGTAGCCCTGTTTTGAGCTAGTTTGGTCATTTGATCTTGGTATTGCATGCCTCTAGTGTAGTGCTCTTCACTAGCTTTAATGTTTTTGGCTTTTGAACATGTCTTGCATGTGTTGCTTGCATGTTTTAGTGTCTTGAGCATGCCATTTCAGCACCAAAAAAGTCAGCAACCTCCATCATTTCTTCATTTTTCTATTTGTTTTGAGGGCTGGTTAACCTTATGATTATGTTTAAGCTTGAGATAGAGCATGTGCTCAATGGCTTTAACTCTCTTTTGAGGGTTTCTCCTAGCCAAAGGCATGATCTCTCTCATGTCTTAAACCATCCTTTGGTTGACCCCTCTCTCATTAGATGACACTCATCTTGGACTTAACCAATTAAAGAATGGCGTGGTAATGCTAAAATGAGTAAATAAAATGAATCAAGTAAAACATGACCAAGATAAGCATCTTGTGCTTGCATTGCATCGTGTTCAATTGGACGTTATATTGAACACAAGGTAGATTGGTCCATTTCATACTCAAAATGATGAAATGAGCCAATCTCCTTTGTCTCCATCACCCTTGATCATGCATGATAGGGTGGTGGTCCTTAGAGTCTTATTTTTGTGCATTTATTGAAAGTGTATAACTTGGATTTTTGGCCATCATGCATTGAAAATGCTTGATTAGTGGTTTTGGATCCAAGAGTGCCACTCCTTTGATGTTTTGACACGATGAGGAGGGGCACAATACAAACATATCCTTGGAAAACCCTCATTTTCCTCTGTTTGTGCTCTGTTGCAATTTGGTGATTAAGCACACTAGTGGTCAGCAGTGGCTTACTGATGGCCGGCAGTGCTTCATCTTTGGCCGGCAGCACCTCTCTTAGTACATTCCTCAGCAGTGAGTTGGTAAGGTGGAGCAAAAAGTTCTTGGAGTAACCCTGCAAATAAAGCCTCTTAAGAGCAAATCAGTGGGCTTTTCGAGGTGAAAAACCGAATGCGTGCATCCTCCCCTTCCCGAGGCAGAGTTGAAGCAGTGTAGTTTAAACATTTGTTTTGCATGTTTAGTTAGTATTCGTTGGTTTTGTAATTTGATTAATTAATATGCTAATTAATTAAGTGTTGTAATAATTAGTCTAATTAGTTTAATTAGATTAGTTAGTTAGCTTAGCGTAGCTAGCTTGGCTCTTATTCATTCGGACCCTCCTTCGAGAGGGTGCAATGTTGTAATAAGTGTGCGTGTGTGTGTGCATGTCTTCTAACCCCACTTCTTTCTCCCTTTTATTTAACTACTTTCGATGGTTAGATTAGGGACATTTTCAATTAGCATATCTTATGCTCGCATGCGTGCATCATTCATTTGTCTTACATGCACCGAGGCTCGGTGCATCATTCAAGCTGCATTGTATTTCAATACACTTCTTTGAATACGTGTTTCAAAGCATGTTATCAAATTGTTGCATTCATATGCCATCTTAGATAGCCGAGCCTATTAGTTGGATTATTGCATGTGTTGTATTAGGCATATTGCATAGTTAGGATCATGCATGATTTCTAACTAGCTTTTGTTTTGGCTTGGAGTACTCAGTAAGTTTTACGCTTTAACATACTTGCATGAGTGTGAGTGTTTCCATGTTTCGCATGCTTGCCATGGGGCTATTTGCTTAAGTGATTAACTGCATGAATGCCTGTGGATGAAGGCTTGCTGCTTGAATTGGAACAATTCGATAATTGTGAGTTTTAAGCCTATTTTGCAAAGTGGCAAATCATGTTTTAAGCCCACTTGAGGGTGGCAATTTCAAACCATTTTTGAAAACAAACATGAGTTGATTTGTTCCAAGTCTTGCGACTCAGTCTATACTTGTGTGTGCGTCACATAGTAAAGTTAGCTAATAATCAAAACAAGAACACATGTGTTTATAAAACAACATATCATGCTTAGTAGAGGCCGATCCTTTGATCGGGCGAGTGGGGGTGCTTATGTTATGACCTTCCCCTCTCGTACCTAACTTCTCGAGCCGAGGCAACTTTGGTGATGATGGACACGTGGCCTTTAGTACGAGTCAGGGTTTCCTAAATTTTCCAAAAACAAAATATTTAGATGGTGACTCTATAATCTAGCAAAGTAGTCCAGTTTTGGCATTATTTAATTCAAAATCTGATTTTCCAAAATGATTTGCCGGATTGGACTCTTTGGTGTTTATCAGTTTCACATTGCACTTTGTGAGATTAGATTCAGAACCGTGACAGGAGTCCGAACTGTAGGACTAATTCGAGCCACTCCGAAAGAGGGGGCGCGAAGAAAGTCGAGTTTACACAAGCGTATGCTCAATAGTAGGCTCAGTCCTTGTCTTCGTCAGGGGTTTCAGACTCGTCAATTGGGAGGCCTAGTGAGATTCAGGCTTTAACTCAGTTTGATTGTGGTCATCTGGGCCATGTTAGATGTTTTTGCCCTTTGCGTGTGAATGCTTCGGGTGTTTTAGAACCTAGTCGAACTCAGTCTCTTTAGTCCAGTCGAGGGCGGTACCGATACCAGACCCGTGTAGGCTAGGCTTCGAGAGCTTTGCGATGGTCTACTTTTCAGCTAACACGATAGCATTACCCGAGAGAGGGACTTTTGCATCAGAGGCCGGTGATTTAATATGTGAATCTTTTGTTGTCAACCAGTGTACTAGTGGGTGTTGATACACCGCGATTATGTGTTGTATATGTACAGGTATTGTTGTTTGTTTAGTCTCATGTGTTGGGGGCACGCAGTGAATCTCGAGCTCTCTTTTATATGTGTAATGAGAAATGGTTCATGGATTGATAATCTTAATAGCGTTGTATACGTGTTATTGTCTTATGAGATGGTTATGTAATGGCCTCTGAGCCTTGTTTTATTTGGGAGTTAACTGTTAAGAACGGATAACCCGTGGATTGTTATAATTAGTGGTGTGGTGCGGTGAGAATGAATTATAAGGCTTGAACGTGTGGAGTATAGAGGAATATGAGATTTGGGTTTCGCGGTGGTGAGGGTGGTACTTGCGAGTGTGGGTTAGTGTTTTAGTTTGTTGGTCAATGAGTTTGTTGTGATCCTATAGATCTTGTTAAGGGTAATGTTTGTGTTGTGGTTGTTATGAGTTGGTATGGGTTGGCGGTGTTATTAAATATTGAATAGAGCTTAAGAATGTGAGAAGAATTTAGTGGGTAGACGTTAGAAATATTCTTTGGAAGGAAGTAGGGCTATGTGCTCGGGTAACGAGTGTGGCATTGGTGCAAATTCTTTTGTGTCCGAAATTGGGTGTTTTTCGTTGACCATATTGGTCTTTTGTTTGAGAGGTGAAGGAATATTTGCCATATAGGCATATGAGTGGTGGCTTCCTTAGAAACGATGGTGGTTTGACCAAATCTTGAGGAATCCGGTGAGATTCAAGGAATATGAGAACTTGTGTGTGGAACTCCATCTTGGAGCAAGTGGTGTTGGGTACCATGTCGGTGTTTGGTACTGAGTGCAAAGTTTTATTGAGCTGGTTAGTCAGTTGGTTGATATCGGGGTTTGGTTCATACGTAGTCACCTTGGGAATAGCTTGGGTTGGTGGATGAGGTTGTAAGGTTGTGGGTGCATTGGAGTAGTTTGGCGAGCAGTATGTCTTGTGTAAGTGGTTGTGGAGCTTGTATAAAGATTGTCTTGAAATTGTGGGAAACCCCCTAGTTGGGGTAACGTATTGTGAACTCTTTATTTTGCGTGTGCTGTATGCCTCATGTAACTAATAATTTATGATGATAATATGGCGGAATGAAATTGCAAGATTGAGGATTCCTTTGTTTTGTGTTTGTGCCATATTGTGTTGATAGCACAGTTGTAATTTCTATTAATTGTTATTATAGAAATGTTACGTCTATGTTGGTTGTGGAATCACTATAAGGGTGATGAGAATTGTTGGGTGACGGTGGATGGTCACCAATTGTCTTATGTTGAGAAACAAACTCGGAAGATGAATTTTTCCTTGTGTTGTAGCCTCGAATGGCAATGTTGAACTATAATGTTCTGGATTTAATCTAAGTGTTAATAAAGGATTTCAATGTGTAGTTTATTTGATTTAATAGATGTTGAATTTAACAAAGTATGATAATGCGAACGATTTAGTGTTCGGAGTAACACTTTAATTTATTGTTGGAAGATAGTTGCAAAATTTTAAGAATTTACTTGGAAATCGAGAACGTATTTTGGTTGTGGAAACCTTCAAAGAAAAGGAGAAAATGTGGAAATTTTTTTTTTTACATGGTTTTGTAAATAATGTCACCTCTTTGTGGATGATTCAACTTGAGTTGCATTGTGTTCTTAATTTTGGGGGTGGGGAGGTTGTAGCACTTGTACCCTTTTAAAACTTTTGGGAAGTGTATTTGAATCCTTTATTTTATTTTTGGGGATCTTTGGTGTTGTTGTAACTTGGTTTTGGATGAGTGAAAATCGATTTAAACTTGTTGGGTTTGGTTGTTTGCACTTGTTCTTGTCAAAAGTTCCTTGGAGAGTTAGAAAATTCCATTATGAGGTTGACACCATCCTTCTTAAGGGTCAACCCTTCCCTGTTGGTGAAGTTCCTGGAAATGTTGTTGAAAAATAGGGTCGACCCCCTTGCTCTCTCTCTTTTTTTTTTTTTTTTTTTTTTGGGGTTCGAATAGGCCCCTACCCTTGGGGGGTTTTTGGGCCTATTATTTTATTTGACCTTGGGGCTATTTGCTACTAGTATAAATAGACCCAAACCATTTTCCTCTCATTACTTTTCCTCCTCTTTTCCTCTCAACCCGTGATTTCTCTCTTCTCTCTCTAAAACTCAAACTTTTTCACTTAAATCTCTAGATCTACTCACCTAGAGTGATCTTTTCACCTTGGTCCTTTGAGAAAGAGTGTAGATCTCGTCAAGGGCTTCTTTTTGGTCCGAATGGTTTGTGGTTTCGTCACCAATGATTTTTGGGTTGTCATCTCTTTGCTTCAAGAGGTAGGGATTTCTTTGCTCCTTTCCAATACTTCGTCTATAGATAGATATGTGGTAGATTTTGTTGCATAAAAACCATGTTCATTATAGATTTTCTTGGAAGTCATGAAAGGGGATCTAGGGTTTGATATTTGTGATTGAGGTTGTTAAGTTGTTTGTTGTTGGGTTATTTGAAAAATGATTCATTATATTTGTGAAGAGAGGGAGGAAAGCCATAATTTACTATTATTGATTTAATGGATTTAAAAGGGAAGAAAGCCCTAATTTAATGTTATTGATATAATGGATTTAAAAAGGGCGGAAGTCGAATAATCCTTATATATTTTGCTAATATGGGTCGTATGATTATGTTTATATCAAAAGAAAATAAAAGGAGAAGTAACCACAGTGTTCGTTTTGTTTTAGACTAATCATGTGAAGTTAAGTTGAGTTATGGTTTTGATACCAATGGAATTGGTTTTATAAAATAAAGAGGATGGATTTGGTTTTGATTTTGTAAAATGACGAGAATGAATTCTTAGAAAATGGTTCGAGTTGTGTGGATTGGAAAATAAAGAAAATTGGTCTTTTGAAAGAAAATGAAATCATCACCCTTTCGTAAATTGATAATGAACTTAAGGTCGGATTTTGGAACCTTTACATATTATCACTGTTATTGGACTGAAAGTTTTGCGAGAATTGGATTTTATTTTTCCTTACGTATTAGATGCAGAGATGGATAGTGTAGACACCCCATTTTTAACCGTCGTCAAGACTTGGATGATCTTGCAGGTACATCCGCGACAAGTTTGATTGCTCGTCGAGTACTCAACTTCCGCGACAGAATGCTCCAGGTTTGATCCTTCCAGACCCTGTTTCCATTCTGTCTCATATTTGGACCATGTGTTGGTCTTTGCTTAGTGATGTTCTTGATGGCCTGCCGGCCATGGGCTTTGCCACGCCTGCCATTGATAGCCCCTACCGGCCATCAATGAGGCCCTGCCGGCCATCACTGATGGCCGGCCAACTGGCCACAAATGCATCAGTAGATATTTTTGTAGATATTTTGACAGCTGTTTGCACTGATGAGCTCATTTGCATGCACGTGGATGGCTGGATTTGTTTGAAGGCTTCTTGTATCTCCTATATATAGAGCTCATCTATGTGCATGCAAAGGGTTACAAAGTTTGAGCTGAGCAAGATTTCTCTCTCTCTCTCTCTCTCTAGAATCTTCTCTCTCTACATTTAGGCTTGAAAGTGTGTTTTCTCTACACATTTGCACTAGCACCCTTAGCCAAACACCTTCACCTTAGACTTGGGGTTCTTGGAGGCCTTGTTTGAGCTCCTTAGAGTGGTTTTGGCTCAGAAATTTAGCTGTTTTCTTGCTGTTTTAGTGTTATGCTTCAAGGGTAAGAATTACCTTTTTTTAAGCTTGTTTTTGTACATTGGTTTGGCCACCCTTGCATGCTGTTTTTGGCCTAGTTGTCAACTACAAAAACCTCTATTTTTAAGTGTTAAAAATGATAGTTTGAGGCCCTTTTGGGGTTAGGGGTGTTCCCCTCTCTTTTGTTGCTTATTTGCTAAGAGTTGTGCCATCTTTTGAAGCTTTTCAAACAACCTCTTTTTGGCCTTTTAACCACTGAAATCCAGGGGATTTTCAGTGGCAAAAACTTGGTTTTGAAGTCCTTAAATAGGAGGGGGTGGTCCCTCCCTCCCCATGTCTTGTTTGCATGTGTAGATGGCTTAGTATTTGAGCATGCTTTTCTACCCTTTTGTGGCCTAGTTCAAGCATGTTTTTGGCCATATTTTAGCATGTTATAACTTTGTTTTTGGCTGGTTGGAGCACCTCTTGTTTGCTTCTTACACTTGTAGTGCAATCTTGCTCACTAGCCTAACATGCTTAATGAGCTAGCCTATTATTCTAGCATGTGTTGACTCCACTCCTGCATGTTTTTGACCTTGCTTTGACATGCTTTAACTTTGTTTTGAGTGGTCTTGGTCCTTTGAGGTTTTCTTTGCATATCTATGGTGTAGTTAGCTTCACTAGTTTTGTGCTTTAAGGCTTCTAGCATGCTTTATGTGTGATGTTTGCATGATATGGAATCATTTGGCATGTGATTTTAGAGCATATACCTCCATTACACTCTCACATATATCACTCTTTAATTGCTTTTAAGAGTTGTACTTTGTGCCTTGTTTATGAGCCAATACATGAGCATGTTTTTCTTGCTTTTCGTGCTACCATTCCAGCTCATTTTAGCCACTGTTTTGACATGTTTGAGGTCTGTCCAGAGCTGATTTGGCCATTTGCGCTTGGTATTGCATGGTTCTAGTGTAAAGTTTTTCACTAGTTTTAATGCCTAACTCTTAACATGTTGTACATGAGTTGTTTGCATGTTAGAGTCTTGTGTTTCATGCCATTTCAGCACTAAAATTCTGCCACCTCCCTCATTTCTTCATTTTTGATTTGTTTTGAAGGTTGGTTAGTCTTAAAGTTGTGTTTAAGCTTGGGATTGAGGCTTATGCTTGTAACGCCCTCAAAATAATACATATAAATCCATCATTTATGATATCCATAGACATAAGAGAATAAAACATGCTTTCATTTATCAGAGTGTTCATTACAAAAAAGTAGTACATGTTGACAACAAAAGTAAACGCCCTACAGGCTAACAACTTTCCAAGTCAACACTTGGATACAACCAAAAGAGAGTTCTAACTCTTAACATGTTAAGCCCTTGGCTTGAATTACATATAATACAAAGATAACAAAAGAAATAAGCCTTTAGCTTCTAAACCTCCCAAGCTACATCCTTGGAGGCAGCATATCACCTGTACCTAAAAATGATGTCCCATATAGGGTGAGCCAAAGCCCAGTAGAGATACGCTAAACCAAACATGAGAAATAACTAAAATAATAGCATTTGACAAATGTTCTACACATTGATACTCATCATTTAACTAGATTCCATTTGTATTTCCAATTCATTTCATTGACATAATTTGTCTATTCCGATAATTCAAATGAGACTACTACTCATAAGAAAAACAACACTTCGACACATCAACAATTTCAAATGAGACTACAACTCATTAACAACACTTCAATCATTAACATCATTCAGATGCATATAAAGTTTCAGGACTTTTACCCTGGACACTCCGGCCAACTTAATTATCACTAGAGTCCATCCCTTATCTCCTCCCAAACACTGGAGTACATCCCCTATCTCCTCCCACACAATGGAGTATATCCCCTATCTCCTCCCACACAACATACATATGCAATGTATTTAAACACTTCATCATATACAATGATCAATTAATGCACATATTCAATGTGTTATTCCAACCTTCATATTCAATGACATATTCCAATCGATTAGTTTCAATTTTCCCTAATCAACATGCAGTGTCTACAACAATCAAGACTATCCTCCACCGATAGGCCAAAGTAGTTATTTCTAAACAGATAATAAATTTATCAAACAGATAAATCATCAACATTTTCATAGGTGAGCGATTAATTAACCCAACTACACCATTCAACCACAATTCCATCCAATTTGATGATTTTCAACTCAATTTCATATTTCCATAATTTCCCAAATTAATTATACAAATTAATTATTCAACTTAATTAGGGCATTTTCCCCATTTTCTCAACTTTATCCCAAAGGCTCAATTTCATCAAGTTTATATCAATAACCCCATATTCCAAGATCTCATATACACATGAACCTCCACATTAACAAACCCCTCTTTGTAATTTCAATTTCAAAACCCTAACTTCCCAAAATTTCCATGACTTTACCACTTATACAAACTGACTAAGATTTATGTTACAACTCATAAGAGAGAATAGTTTATCCCTACCTTAATTTTCGGAGCTCAAAGGAGAAGATGAAGAAAACTCAAAGTGCTCCAAACTCAAAGATTTTCAGATCAAAACGTAACCCACAGCAAGCTCCACACTTTTTACAAAGGGACTAGAGAAGACACACCCAAGAACCAATGGTATTTGCAAAGAGAAGGTGTATATAGAGAGAGAGAGAGTGCCGAATCTAGGGTTTGAAGGAAGAAGAAAGTGAAAAAAGTGTGTAAAAACCCGCTGCTGCAATCTGATATACTCGAGGCTTGCCTGAGCGAAAAAGTAGTCGCTCGAGCGACCAGGCAAAAAGAGACCTCGCTCGAGCGCAAAAAGCCTCGCTCGAGCGAACAATGCAAAGGTTCAGGTCTGTAACCCAGAAGCACGCTCGAGCGCAAGAGTGCTCGCTCGAGCGAAGGGACTCAAAACATAGGCCTCGCTCACTCGAGCCAAGAAAAGCTCGCTTGAATAAAGAACCACAACCTTTAGGTCTAATAGAAACGCAGACGCATGCTCGAGCAAAGGACTGCTCGCTCTAGCGAAGAGATACACCAGACCAACCTCGCTCGAGGGAAGAAAAGCTCTCTCGAGCCAAAGCTGCGTCTGAAAAAGAGACCTGAAGACCCATAACGCTCACTCGAGCGTACAAACCCTTGTTCGAGCGAAGAAGCAAAAACACAAGGCTCACTCGAGCGACAAAGTCCTCGCTCGAGCGAAGAGACCAAAAACTGGACAACAACCATTCGTTTCAAAACACACCCAACCTGTTCTAAACCTGCCCAATACATACTAAAACTCAAATACAAGGAATTGAAGGACGGAAAGAGACATTTACAACAATACTCAACCAAGGAACCCAAGTCCGGAATACAGTACATAAAGGGGAAAACTCGAAATTGCTATAACCTCCCCCCCTTAAAGAATTTCGTCCCCGAAATTAGATAAATATAAGTTTCAAAATTGTGACCTTTTCAATACTCAACGTGATTACAATATAACCTTCATCAACATGATCCACTACCGATCATACCATCTCTCCTCGAGAGAACAACGTTAGAGAATATAGCTCATTTTGCCTTATCATTATGCATTCCTTTAAAACTCATGCACTTCAACACATATATCTCATAATTCCATAACATATTCAATGTTAATAACATATTTGCATTTCTAAAGCACATTCAACATATACAATGTTAAATTAAATTAAATTAAATTTGCATCACTCTCATAACTTCCATGATCCCAAAACATATACAATGTTTTACAAACTGAACATATACAATGTTCTTAGGTTACAAAACAAAATTTTCAACATGTGCTTAAACATTAACAAACAAGTTCGGATATTTCTCTCGGAGCTCCAATTCACATTCCCAAGTGGCTTCTTTAACCCCGTGATGTTTCCACAATACCTTAACTAAGGGAATAGTCTTGCCTCGCAAGACTTGGTCCCGCCTATCCAAGACCCATATCGATCTCTCCTCATACGAGGCATCCTCATCAACCTCTAAGTCGGTCCAATCCAATACATGTGACAGATATGGCTCGTATTTCCGAAGCATACTAACATGAAACACGTCATGCACTCCGGACAACTGCAGCGGCAAAGCTAAACGGTAGGCAACCTCACCAATCCTCTCAAGGATCTCAAAAGGGCTAATAAACCGAGGGGACAACTTCCCACTCTTCCCAAACCTCATTAAACCTTGCCTAGGTGATATCTTCAGAAAGACATGATCACCCACCTCAAATGCCAAAGGCCTCCTCCGGCGGTCGGCATAACTCTTTTGGCGACTCTGGGCTATAACTAACCTCTTACGGATAAGCTCAACTTTCTTTGTCGTTTCTCACACCAACTCCGATCCCAAAAGAGGTGCATCACCCATCTCGGCCCAACACACTGGAGACCTACACGGTCGGCCATACAAGGCCTCAAACGATGCCATGCCAAAACACACCCAACCTGTTCCAAACCTACCCAATACATCCTAAAACTCAAATACAAGGAATTAAAGGACGGAAAAAGACTGTAGACGTCCTCGAACGTCCCGGGAGGGAAAATCCCGTTTTGTTCAGTTGGGTTCACTACAGTTCAGGACTCAATGTCACGGTCCTGTATCTAATCTCGCAGAGTGCAATGCAAGACCGATGAATCATCAAAGAGTTCAAATCCGGCAAATCGTTTTTGAAAACAGATTTTTTTTGAAAGAAGTGCCAAACATGGACTGCTTTGCCAGATACAGAGTCGCCACCTAAATATTATATTTTGGGGGGGAATTTAGGAAACCCTGACTTGTGCCTAAGGTCACGTGTCCGTCATCACCAAAGTTGCCTCAGCTTGGGAACTTGGGTACGATTGGGGAAGGTCACTTCGTGAGCACCCCCCTAGCCCGATCAAAGATCAGCCACTACTAAACATGATATATTGTTTTTGAAAACACATGCGTTCTTATTCCGGTTAATTAGCTAGAATTTACTATGTGATGCACACAACACACAAGTATAGACTAGATCGCCTGAATTGGAACGAAACATCTCGTGTTTGTTTTGAAAACGGTTTGTTACTTGCAAGTAGGCTAAAATGCAGATTTTGCCACCCTCGGGTGGGCTTAGAAAACATGGTTTTGCTACTATCTAGTGGGCTTAAAACTCACAGTCGATGCATTATTCCAATTCAGATAATCCAACCTTCACCCACAGGCATTCAGGCAGTTATATCACATAAGCAAATAGCCTCATGGTAAGCATACTATCATGGTAACACTCACACTCATGCAAGGATGCTAAAACATAAATGCTTACCGAGTACTCCAGGCCAAAACATAAACTAGTTAGTAATCATATGCATGATCCTAGTTCATGCTTTAAAATGGCTAATGCAACACATGCAAAGATGCAATCTAGACAGGCTCGGCTATCCTAAACATGGCATGTGAAGTGCAACAGATAACACGTATTCAATTTGGAATTGAAATACAATGCAGTTAGCATGATGCGCCGAGCCCGGTGCATGCAAGATAAATGTATGAATGCACGCATACATAACATAAGGTATGCTAATTTAAATATGCCCTAATACTAACCATCGAAAGCTAGTAAATAAAAGGGAAGAAAGAAGTGGGGGTTGGAAAACATACACACACTCACACACACTTATTACACAATTGCCCTCGGTCGGAGGGTCCGAATAAATATTACACAACCAAAGGAATACTACTAAATTAATTATTACAGAACTCCTAATTATTTAACAAATTAAATGCAGAAGGAAGGTGGCTGCAGCCTGCCTCAGGATGCGTAGATGATGCATGCTCGATCCGCCTTGCCCAAAAACCCGGTACCATGCCACTGTTGCCTCTGTTTACATTGCCTCACCCCTCTGAAAATTATGAAGGTCTCCAGAACTGCCTTGAGCTTCCTTTTGAGTGCTGTGGAGTGCCACCGGCCAGAACAAAAGGTCACCGGCCATGGGAACAGGCTTATCGACCAAATATGGTGTCTTTGGTTGGACACTTCTGGCCGGTCGGCACTAGAGATGGCCGGTCGGCCATTTATTCCTGCAGAATCCTGCAGTTGACAGCAGCAGAGGGCAAGCAGTGTATGGCATGGAATTTTCAAGCAAATGTGTGCATGGCCACTCTCCTAATCATGTTATGGACTCAAGGGAGTGTGGCCCTTGGTACTCGAGCCACCAATCACGCATTCCAATGCATGATGGCCTAAGACGCCAAGTTTGCCAATCAATGTAAATGCATGCAACAAAACAAATGAGTGCCAATGCCCTATCATGTTGAGATCAAGGGTATTGGCGACCGAGGATTGAAACGTGTTTCGTCACTTCAAGAATGAACACTTCTCAATCCTCGTACTTGGTTTGACACCCCAAACCAAGCAAAATGTAATGCGATGTATGCCATATACAATGCAAAGTAATGCACCTAATGCAATGCCATGCTACCTATTCATGCAAGCTAAACATGAACATATCAAGCATGCAACAAGACTATGTGATGCAACTAACTATGTGATGCAACTAACTAAACAATATGCAAACATGCAAGCAAGACATAATGCAAGCATGCAACTAATGGAATGTAACATGCAACATGCTAAGTATGCAACTATATACAAGGGTGGTCTTAAATTGAAATGGGAGGCCTTAGCCACACCCCAAAACAGTGGCCAAAAGTGCCCAAAAATGATGGACAAGTGCTTATGCAAACATACACACCAATGAGCCAAAAACCCAAGCATGGAAGGCTACTCTCAAGAACACTCAAAGGTGATATTCATGGACATTAAACACTCATGTTAAACTCTGAAAAGCATGCGAATAATGATGCCAAAACATGCTAGGGGATGGGTGTAAGATAGAAGGCATTCAAGGGCAAAAAAAAAAAAAAAAAAAAGCATTACTCAACACTTACCCCAAGCAAACATGGCATGAACTTTTCAATACAAAACAAAGTTTTATCATGCAAAAAGGACCTCCAAAACCCACTGATATGGCAGCTAAGGGACACAAACCAAGAGGCATGCATTAAGACCTATTTCAGGGCATAAAAGAACAACACTTCAAGGCATGAAAGGGATGATGAATGCAAGCATACAAGCATGGATTATGGACTGAAATGGCATGAGAAATGATTCCAAATCACTAAAACAACCCAACTCACGCGTGCTCATGACTCACACACACTAAAGGCTCACAAGCCAAAATGCAAAGAGGCTATATCAAACATGGAAAATATGATCCAATTAGTGCCCTACAGACCTCAATCATGATGAAATATGACCAAGAACTTCACAAAGTTAGGCAAGAACATGCATGCATGATGGTCTTAAAGGCAAGATGCATTTCTAGGCAAAGAGGAGGAATGCAAAGCAAGTATATTATGCATGCAAAGGGGCATAAATCCGACCAAAAACAGAGATGTAATATGACCCAATAACACCCAAAAAACCTCTGAAATGAAGCCAAAAGCAACTAAGCATGCATGCTACCCTTATGAGCCAAAAATGCAAACAAAAGAGAGACAAAGGGAGAGGGGTGTCCCTCCCCTATGAAAGACCTCAAACCCTCTTCATCACCACTGAAAATCCACTGGATTTCAGTGGTGAGAATGTAACAACCCTCGTCACTGTTTACCGAATAAGCACTGATTACCGATAAACCGAGCTAATTATGACTGATAAGTGAACTGAATAAATTACTGAACCGACTGACTGAAACCGGAACTGAATTGATCAAGTATACCTACTGGATTGCATATTCTATCTGTTTGATTGGTTATTTATCTGTTCATGTTTTATGTTTAAACTGCTAATTGAAGGCCTTATCGGCGGCCGAACCGTAAACTGATTAGTGTTTCATGATCGCCATAATTTATGTGATTTTATAGGAGAATTAACTGAAAACTGGTTAGGTATGATTAAATTAGATTAAACTGAGTTAAATTGCATTCTTAGACTTATTTACCGAAATGCCACTCTAGTGGCCCATTATCTCCACCTTTTGATCTCCTCATTTCACTTAGACACAACATTTGACTAGCCTCATTCTTGAGACCACCAAATTATAGAGAGAGGAAATAGGAGAGACTTGAGTTCATTTTGTTGAATTGGCTTGAATTGCTTGGAATTGAAGTGTAGATTGCTAATTAAGCCTCCATACCTCTAATTCAAGACTTAGGTAAGAGAATTCAACCTTTTATTAAAGTATTTGAGCTTGTTCTTGCTTAATTCTTGAGCCTCTAGTGATTTGAGTCTTGGATTGGTCCATAGGTGTTGGAATAGAGCTAAATTATTGCATGCATGTACATGTCTCTCATTTTTGAGGTTGTTCTCCATAGATTATCACATGCATGTCCATGTTTTGAGAATAAACCATGTTTTCATCTTGTTTTTGGAACAATTGGCTCCTTAGAGCACCAAATTGAAGTTTGGAAATGATTTGAATCCATGCATGTTGCATGTTCATCTTGTTCTTGAAAAATGGTTTGAAGTTGGGTTTGAATTAAACACCCTTGGGCTTTGATTTCTCAAATTGAGCTTTGAATTATGTTATTCTATGTGTTTGCAAGAGTTTTTCCAGAAAATAGCCCAAGAGGATCAAAAATATTGCTTTTGAACTTAGTTTTGAGCTTGGGACTCAAATCTGGAATTTCCAGATTTTGGTTGTCCGCTCGAGCGGGGGAAGTGCCGCTCGAGCGGGAAAATCGAGCTCCCAGCATCTTGCACTACGCATCAGTCCGCTCGAGCGGAGTATTGGGCGCTCGAGCGGAGGACTGGGTGACACGCTCGAGCGGGCGTCGAGCGGAGATTTCACCTATCCAGTACTTTTTGGTCCGCTCGAGCGGGGATGTTGCCGCTCGAGCGGGGACCTTTGTTTGCTTGTCTGCTCGAGCGGGGAAACCTGCGCTCGAGCGGGACTCTGTTTCACTGAAAATTCTGCAAATGTTTTCTGAATACATCTTTGCATCCTCATTCCATCCTAGGCATTCCTAGGCCTAGTTTTAGACATCTTAATGAGGATATAGATGTAGAACACACCGAGGTATAATAGGGAGTTAATGTTTATCTTTCCCAACTGTGAAACTTAGAGTGTGTTCAATCTGTTAACTGTTTAGGGTTGGCATTCCGGGGAGACGCTCTAGTTCACTGTAGCCCAGAACTCTGTGAGTAACAATTGGGTAAAGATATGTTCAAATGATTATCTTCTGAAATACTGAACTGAACTGTTTACTGAAGTGATATTGTTTACTGTATGAATGTATGTCCTATATTCTGAACTGTATTGTGGCATCCTTAACAACTACTGTTTACTGTTACTGCTACCGTTTGAGAAATCTCTGCCATCGACGGTCTGTGAACGGATGGCCCCACCGACGGTCTATGAACGGGTGAAATTGTCTAATCGACTCGGTCCCCATGTTGGAACCACTACTGTTTACTGATTGATGGTCATCAATTATTGTGCGGTCTTTTAAGACCTATCGTTTACTGTACTGCTATGCTAATGGATGTACCACATATCACTGAATGACAGATATACTGAATCAATGAACTGTTTTCATTACTGTAAGGACATTCATTCTTAACTCCTTTACGCATTATGTTATTCACTAGGCTTTAGCTCACTGCTCATATATATATGTAGGTGTACAGGCACTGGATCAAAGCTAGAAGCGTCAGAGTAAACTCCAGTTTTGTCAAGCCAACCAATGTGCCTCACTGCGAGGTTCCGAGCCTATCATGCCAAGGCTTAGGGGTGTTTTAGTATTTCCCCTTTTTGCACTGTCTCACTGCTTTGTAATAACCGAATGGATTGTATAGACTGAATGTTTACTGTACTGTTGAGTGGGGATTAAGTCCCTGTTTCACTGAATGACATGCATGTATATGTACTGTTCTGTATATATGTATGAAAAACCTTTTTGGCATACAGACTGTCACAGCTCATTGGACATTGTTTACTTACTGTATTGGCTTCCGCCAGGCCCTGTACTCTGTTTTACTGTATTACTGTTAAGCAGGCCTTCGGTAATCTCGGATTACTGGCCAGTTACGGTGCTAAACCCATAGGGCCGGGTTTGGGTCGTGACAGAGTGGTATCAGAGCGATACTTAACCACGAGTTCTACCGACACACGTGTCCAAATGAGCTATAGGGTGTCCTAGAAAAGTGATTAGGGCATTCATGAGCATGAAATGTGTATGATTATGACATGACTGATTACCTGCTAATGTGTTAGCCTGTTTAAAGGAATGATTGTTTATATTGATGACTGTTATAACTGTTATAACTGCTTATAGTGAAATGGATAACGCAAATGAATCTGAATCCTCATCCACAGAGGCTAGAATGGCCAGAATGGAAAGAATGAGGGAACTGATAACTGCTAGACTTGATCAACAACAGAACCCACAGCCCCCACCTCCTCCTCCGGTACAGCCGGAACCAAATGCGAATGTACAGAATGTAAATGTTGATGATGGGGACATAATTGCTCTCACCCATAAGTTCAGCAAGATGAAACCGCCATCCTTTCAGGGAGGCCTTGAACCGTTGAAAGCTGAAGCTTGGGTACTTGAAACTGAAAAGCTATTTGAAGTGTTTCCGTGCTCTGAGGCACATAAAGTACTATTGGCCACCTTTACTTTGCAAGAAGAAGCTAAAAGGTGGTGGATGCTTATCCGGGATGAAAATATTGTTATGACTTGGGCTCAATTCAAGGGAGCCTTCTTTGAGAAGTACTTTCCTCAATGTGTCAGGGATAGAAAAGTGACTGAATTCGAATAGCTGAGACATGGCACAATGTCTGTTGCTGAATATGAAACGAAATTTACTGAGCTTGCTAGATATGCGCCACATATGGTGGACACCGAATATAAGAAGGCCAGGAAATTTGAAGGCGGCCTTAATGTTGCAATCCTTGACAGAATAAATGTTTTAAAGCTACCGACTTATGTGGGTGTTCTTCACCGAGCATTGATGGCTGAGTCGAACATCGAAGCTGTGAAACAATCTGAGACGCCGGTATCTGAATGGCGTAGTAAAAGACATAATTTCAAATTCAAGAAAGGCAAGCACAATCAATCGAACAAAAAGCAAAATACAGGGTCAACGACTACTTCTAGTCAAGGAAACCGTCCCTTTCCGCCCTGTTCCGAATGTGGCAGAAACCACAAGGGAGTTTGTTACAAGATATCAGGAGCTTGCTACAGGTGTGGCAAAATAGGCCACATGGTTAAAGACTGTCCCTCTGCTCCACAAGCTAGTAGTAAAGCTACACCGAGTGCAGCAGCATCAACAATTGCACCAAAGCCTAACCCCAAAGCTACCGGGAAAGAGCCTATGAGGCAGGGCCGAGTGTTTGCCCTAGTACCGGGAGACGTGCAAAATACTGAGACCGTTGTGTCAGGTATCCTCTCTATCTGTGCTCAAAATGCATATGTACTGATTGATTCGGGGTCTACACATTCTTATGTGTCGCATGCTTTTTCACGGAAATTGAATAGACCCTTAGAACCCATGAACTATCTGTTAGCTGTATCATCACCCGTTGGGGGATCCATGACATGTGCATATATGTATCCTGCTTGTGAAATTATTGTTGGGGATATGCATCTGTTTATTGATTTACTGCCATTGAACATAGACCATTTTGATGTTATATTGGGGATGGACTGGTTAACGAAATATCATGCCACCATTGACTGTGTAACGAAACAAGTAGTTTTCCATCCACCGGGTTTGCCTGAATTTGTGTTTAATGGGAGTGGAGTAGTGCCTCATCCGTATTTGATTTCTTCTGTGAAAGCTGTTAAATTGATTAGAAAAGGGTGTAAAGGATATCTGTGTTCTGTACTGACTGTATCTACTGATGATAATGTTAAAACTGATGTGAACTGTATTCCTATAGTCAGAGAATTCCCAGATGTATTTCCAGATGACCTGCCAGGGGATTTGATTGACAGGGAGATTGAGTTCACCATTGATGTGATTCCGGGTACACAGCCAATATCTAAAGCTCCCTACAGAATGGCTCCAACTGAACTGAAAGAACTGAAAGTGCAACTGCAAGAACTGTTAGATAAAAAGTTCATCAGACCTAGTACCTCACCGTGGGGCGCACCTGTTCTGTTTGTAAAGAAGAAAGATGGCTCACTGAGACTGTGTGTTGACTACCGTGAACTGAACAAGGTAACCGTGAAAAATAAATACCCATTACCTCGTATTGATGACTTATTTGATCAGTTACAGGGTGCCCAAGTATTTTCCAAGATTGATCTCAGATCGGGATACCATCAATTGGAAGTTAAACCAGAAGACATTGACAAAACTGCTTTTAGAACAAGGTATGGACATTACAAATTTTTAGTTATGCCTTTTGGAGTTACCAACGCACCTGCAGCATTTATGGACCTCATGAATAGAATCTTCAAACCGTACCTTGACGACTTCATTGTGGTATTTATTGATGACATATTAATTTATTCCGAAAGCGTAGAAGAACATGAACATCATCTGAGACTTGCCCTACAGACCCTAAGAGAACAGAGACTGTATGCTAAACTGTCTAAATGTGAGTTTTGGCTTGATCATGTTATATTTTTGGGGCATGTTGTTAGCAAAGATGGAATTTCTGTTGATCCGCAGAAAATTGAAGCTGTAGTAAACTGGCCTAGACCAACAAATGTGACAGAAGTCCGAAGCTTTTTGGGATTGGCTGGATATTACAGACGATTTGTCAAAGATTTCTCCAAGATTGCCTTACCGTTGACTCAACTGACACAGAAAGGGATATCATTTGGGATGTGTTTTAATGTAGAATGGGAGAGTGATTGCCTATGCTTCTCGACAACTGAGGCCTCATGAAAAGAACTACCCAACCCATGACCTGGAACTTGCTGCAGTAGTTTTTGCACTGAAAATCTAGCGTCACTATCTGTATGGGGTAACATGTGAAGTATATACCGACCACAAGAGTTTGAAGTATTTCTTTACCTAGAAAGAATTGAACATGAGACAGCGGAGATGGCTAGAACTGATTAAAGACTATGACCTACAGATTCTGTATCATCCGGGAAAAGCCAACATCGTTGCCGATGCATTGAGTCGGAAATCGATTGGGAACTTAGCTTGTTTGCTCACCGGGCAGAGAGAGTTGCTTTGTGACCTTGAAAAATCTGAAATTGAAGTTGTTTTGAGAGAACAAGGTGGAACAATAGCTGCTATTTCTGCTCAACCGGCATTGATCGAAGAGATTAAAGAGAAACAGCAACAGGATGACTTCTTGAAGAAGATCATCGAAGAAAGAGAATCTAAACCGAGACCGGGATTCAAATTTGAAAATAATGTACTGAAATTCCAAGAAAGACTGTGTGTACCGAATGACATTGAACTGAAAAGAAGAGTTCTGCAAGAGGGCCACAACTCAAAATTTTCTATCCACCCAGGGAATACGAAAATGTATCAAGATTTGAAATTGAATTTCTGGTGGCCGGGGATGAAGAAAGAAATTGCCGACTTTGTATCAAAATGTCTTCATTGCCAACAAGTTAAAGTGGAACATCAGCGACCCGCTGGCTTATTGCAGCCCTTACCGATACCGGAGTGGAAATGGGAACATATTACCATGGATTTTATTGTTGGGTTGCCTCGCTCCAGTAAAGGTATGGACTCAATTTGGGTTATTGTTGATAGACTGACTAAATCTGCTCACTTCTTACCTGTTAAGACAATTTATAATGCGGACAAATTGGCTATACTCTATATTGATGAAATTGTTAGACTGCATGGAGTGCCTGTATCCATTGTTTCTGACAGGGATTCGAAGTTTACGTCGAGGTTTTGGCAAAGCCTACAGACTGCATTGGGGATTGAACTGAGACTGAGTAGTGCCTATCATCCTCAGACAGATGGCCAGTCAGAAAGGACCATCCAGACTTTGGAGGATCTATTGAGAATGTGCGTCCTTGATTTTCAGGGAAACTGGGAAAGTCATTTGCCATTGGCTGAATTCGCCTACAACAACAGCTACCATTCGAGTATTGGTATGGCGCCTTTCGAGGCATTGTATGGCAGGAAATGTAGATCTCCGATTTGCTAGGCAGAAGTTGGAGATGGGCCTTTGCTAGGGCCCGAGATTGTGTATGAAACAACTGAGAAAGTGAAACTGATACAATAGAGTCTGAAAACTGCACAGAGCCGACAGAAAAGTTATGCAGATGTCAGAAGACGGGACAGAGAATATGAAGTGGGTGATCACGTGTTTGTGAAAATGACACCGATGAAAGGCCAGACTCGTTTTGGAGTCAAAGGCAAGTTAGCGCCGACATATGTCGGACCGTATGAGATTATTGAGAAAATCAATCCGGTGGCGTATCAAGTTGCGCTTCCTCCTAAAATGGAGCATATGCACAACGTCTTCCACATCTCTATGTTGAGAGATTACCTCCGGGATCTATTCCACGTGATTGAGCCTACTCGGATAGTGTTGAGTGATGACTACACTTACGAGGAGAGGCCTATACAGATTGTAAATAGACGGATCAAGAAGTTGAGGAACAAAGAGATCCCGCTAGTGAAAGTTGACTGGCAGAACCATGGTGGTGTGTATGCCACTTGGGAAAGGGAAGATGACATGGCTAAAAGATACCCAGAACTGTTTCCACTGAACCCTGTTTTCTTCCAGAATGAAGGTAACTCGAGTTTAGAGGACTAAACTCTTTTTAAGGAGGGGAGACTGTAACAACCCTCGTCACTGTTTACCGAATAAGCACTGATTACCGATAAACCGAGCTAATTATGACTGATAAGTGAACTGAATAAATTACTGAACCGACTGACTGAAACCGGAACTGAATTGATCAAATATACCTACTGTATTGCATATTCTATCTGTTTGATTGATTATTTATCTGTTCATGTTTTATGTTTAAACTGCTAATTGAAGGCCTTATCGGCGGCCGAACCGTAAACTGATTAGTGTTTCATGATCGCCATAATTTATGTGATTTTATAGTAGAATTAACTGAAAACTGGTTAGGTATGATTAAATTAGATTAAACTGAGTTAAATTGCATTCTTAGACTTATTTACCGAAATGCCACTCTAGTGGCCCATTATCTCCACCTTTTGATCTCCTCATTACACTTAGACACAACATTTGACTAGCCTCATTCTGGAGACCACCGAATTATAAAGAGAGGAAATAGGAGAGACTTGAGTTCATTTTGTTGAATTGGCTTGAATTGCTTGGAGTTGAAGTGTAGATTGCTAATTAAGCCTCCATACCTCTAATTCAAGACTTAGGTAAGAGAATTCAACCTTTTATTAAAGTATTTGAGCTTGTTCTTGCTTAATTCTTGAGCCTCTAGTGATTTGAGTCTTGGATTGGTCCATAGGTGTTGGAATAGAGCTAAATTATTGCATGCATGTACATGTCTCTCATTTTTGAGGTTGTTCTCCATAGATTATCACATGCATGTCCATGTTTTGAGAATAAACCATGTTTTCATCTTGTTTTTGGAACAATTGGCTCCTTAGAGCACCAAATTGAAGTTTGGAAATGATTTGAATCCATGCATGTTGCATGTTCATCTTGTTCTTGAAAAATGGTTTGAAGTTGGGTTTGAATTAAACACCCTTGGGCTTTGATTTCTCAAATTGAGCTTTGAATTATGTTATTCTATGTGTTTGCAAGAGTTTTTCCAGAAAATAGCCCAAGAGGATAAAAAATATTGCTTTTGAACTTAGTTTTGAGCTTGGGATTCAAATCTGGAATTTCCAGATTTTGGTTGTCCGCTCGAGCGGGAAAATCGAGCTCCCAGCATCTTGCACTGCGCATCAGTCCGCTCGAGCGGAGTATTGGGCGCTCGAGCGGAGGACTGGGTGACACGCTCGAGCGGGCATCGAGCGGAGATTTCACCTATCCAGTACTTTTTGGTCCGCTCGAGCGGGGATGTTGCCGCTCGAGCGGGGACCTTTGTTTGCTTGTCCGCTCGAGCGGGGAAACTTGCGCTCGAGCGGGACTCTGTTTCACTGAAAATTCTGCAAATGTTTTCTGAATACATCTTTGCATCCTCATTCCATCCTAGGCATTCCTAGACCTAGTTTTAGACATCTTAATGAGGATATAGATGTAGAACACACCGAGGTATAATAGGGAGTTAATGTTTATCTTTCCCAACTGTGAAACTTAGAGTGTGTTCAATCTGTTAACTGTTTAGGGTTGGCATTCCGGGGAGACGCTCTAGTTCACTGTAGCCCAGAACTCTGTGAGTAACAATTGTGTAAAGATATGTTCAAATGATTATCTTCTGAAATACTGAACTGAACTGTTTACTGAAGTGATATTGTTTACTGTATGAATGTATGTCCTATATTCTGAACTGTATTGTGGCATCCTTAACAACTACTGTTTACTGTTACTGCTACCGTTTGAGAAATCTCTGCCATCGACGGTCTGTGAACGGATGGCCCCACCGACGGTCTATGAACGGGTGGAATTGTCTAATCGACTTGGTCCCCATGTTGGAACCACTACTGTTTACTGATTGATGGTCATCAATTATTGTGCGGTCTTTTAAGACCTATCGTTTACTGTACTGCTATGCTAATGGATGTACCACATATCACTGAATGACAGATATACTGAATCAATGAACTATTTTCATTACTGTAAGGACATTCATTCTTAACTCCTTTACGCATTATGTTATTCACTAGGCTTTAGCTCACTGCTCATATATATATGTAGGTGTACAGGCACCGGATCAAAGCTAGAAGCGTCGGAGTAAACTCCAATTTTGTCAAGCCAACCAATGTGCCTCACTGCGAGGTTTCGAGCCTATCATGCTAAGGCTTAGGGGTGTTTTAGTATTTCCCCTTTTTGCACTGTCTCACTACTTTGTAATAACCGAATGGATTGTATAGACTGAATGTTTACTGTACTGTTGAGTGGGGATTAAGTCCCTATTTCACTGAATGACATGTATGTATATGTACTGTTCTGTATATATGTATGAAAAACCTTTTTGGCATACAGACTGTCACAGCTCATTGGACATTGTTTACTTACTGTATTGGCTTCCGCCAGGCCCTGTACTCTGTTTTACTGTATTACTGTTAAGCAGGCCTTCGGTAATCTCGGATTACTGGCCGGTTACGGTGCTAAACCCATAGGGCCGGGTTTGGGTCGTGACAGAGAAGGCCAAAACACAATAGTATTCAAAGCTTAACAAGGAGAGCACCAAAAAGGGCCAAACAAGGCCTAAGAGGGGGAGGTCGACCCCAAACAACAAAATGACCTTAATGAAAGATCTTAAGCATGCAAATACAAGACTTTTTCAAGTTATACAGAATGTCTAAAACAGCATGCAAAGGGGGTTAAAAACTAGTGCAAGATTGGGGAATATAAAGTAAATAGTGTTACCCTTGAAGAACACTTGAAGAACAGAAACCGTAGCCTCTTCCTTATGATCAAAACTAGCTCAAAACTCCAAGAACAACCTCTCTACACCTCCCAAGTCGAAGTATGGTGTAATACTATGTGTTCTAGTGCAAAACTAAGAACAAACTACACTTTTAGGCCCTCAAACACACACAAATCAAGAGAGAGAGAGAGGGTGATATATATCAGAGATATATGTAATTAGGTCTGGTTTTGCTGAACCTCCTCAAAGGAGAGGGAGGGTCTCCTTATATAGACAAACAAAGTGTTAAGCTTCTTAGAGAAGCTAACAAAAGGGTCAAGGCTTCTAAGGGAAGCTAAGGCAAAGGGGCCAAGGCTTCCTAAGGAAGCTGGGACAGGGGTGCAAGCTTCTTGAGGAAGCTAAGACAAAGGTCCAAGCTTCCTCAAGAAGTTAGACCAAAAGGGTGCAAAAGGGACAAGTTCCTCCATACAGCTGTATAGAGGACAATTCCGTGCACTCCAGCTAGCACAGCTGGCATGCACTATGCCTGAAAGAGGCAAAAAGGTGGTATCGGCCAGAAAATGAGTCCATCGGCCAAATAAATGGTCGGCCGACCACACAAAGAGTCGACTGGCCATCACCAATGGCCGGTGGAAAGAAAACAAGGCCGGTGGCCCTAAGCCATGGCCGGTGGGTTTAAGGGATGGCTGACAAGCCACCTCCTTCCGTCAGAAGCACAAAACACAAGCCCTTGGTGCAAAACCAAGCACAGAACAGGCAAGTTAAGAGATCCTGAGGCAAGGCGTGTAGTCGAGACCTCCGAGAACTCAAAACGAACACAAACATGGATGATCACCGAGTGTTCAAATGGTGACGTCCAAGTCTTGAGGGCGGTGAAAAATGGGGTGTCTACAAAGACATTTACAACAATACTTAACCAAGGAACCCAAGTCCGGAATACAGTACATAAAGGGGAAAACCTGGGATCGCTATAATGCTTAAATGGCTTTAACCCTCTTTTGCAGGTTCCTCCTAGTCAAATGCATGGTCTCTCTCATGCCTTAAGTCATCTTTTTATTGACCTCTCTCTCATTAGAGGACTTTCACCCTGGACTTAACCAGTTAATGAATGGCTCGGTAATGTAAAATGTGTAAACAAGAATTGAGCAAAGTAAAATATGGCAAGATAAGCATGTTGTAGTTGCATTGCATTGTGTTCAATCGGACGTTATATTGAACACAAGGTAGATTGGTCCATTTCATACTTGAAGTGATGAAAATGAGCCAATCTCCTTTGTCTCCATTGCCTTTGATTATCCATGATAAGGTAATGGCCCTAGAGTCTTGTTTGTCTTACATTTATTAAATGAGTACACGTTGGAACCTTGGCCATCATGCAATGAATGCTTGATTGGTGGTCTTGGATCCAATAGTGCCACTCCTTTGATGTTTTGAGATGATAAGGAGTGTCACAGTACAAACATATCCTTGGGAGACCCTCCATTTTCCTCTGTTTGAGCTCTGTTGCGGAATGGTGATGCAGCAGACCAGTGGCCGGTAGTGCCCCACTGATGGCCGGCACTACTTCATCCTTGGCCGGCAGTGTACATCCTTAGCCAACAGATGGCCGGCAGTAGCTTCTCATGGCCGGCAGGCCACTGGTGAATTCCCCAGCAGACAGAGAGTTCCTGAAGTTACCCTACAAACAGAGCCTCTCAAGAGCAAATCGGAAGGTGTTTCGAGGAGATAACCGAGCGCATGCATCTTCTAATTCCCAAGGCAGATGTAACAACCCTCGTACTGATTACCGATAAACTACTGAATTAGCTACTGATTACTGCTAAACTGAACTGATAATGACTGATAATTGAATTAACTGAAGTACTGAATGGACTGATTGAAATCGAAACTGAAATTGAATAAGTATATCTATTGTATTGCATTTCTATCTGTTTGATTGATCATTTATCTGTTCGTGTTTTATGTTTAAACTGCTAATTGAAGGCCTTATCGGCGGCCGAATTAGGAACTGTTTAGAGTTTTGGGATCAGTAGAATATTTGTGATTTAATGGTATATTTATTCGAAAATTGGTTAGGTATGATTAAATTAGATTAAATATTGGTTGAAAACTAAGTTTGGCTTATTCACCATTATGCCACACCTAGTGGCCCACTATGTCAACACTTGGAGCCTTATACATGTTGAAACAAAACATTTCCCTCAGCCTTATTCTTGTTCCAACCGACCAAAGAAGAGAATTAGAGGGAGAGTGAGGGTCTTGACTTGATCTTGAGGTTTTGGCTAGCAAAATTGAAGGAATTGTTAACTTAACTTCATAATTGAGCTCCTAAGCCTTGAATACAAGACTAAGGTAGGCCATCCATCCTCTTATTGTTGTCATTAAGATTGATCTTGCATGATTCATGCCCAATTGTAGAGTTAAGGCATGTTTTAGTTCATACATGTTGAATTATGCTAGAATTCATGCATGCATGTTTGAATTGATGAGTTTTGAGTTGAATTCATGGTAAAATTGTACATGCATGTTCATAATTAGACTTTAGTCCATGTTTTCAACTTGTTTTTGGAACTTAGAGCTCATTAGAGCTTGAAATGGAAGCTTTGATTTGATTTAAACTCATGCATGCCACTTTGTAGTATGATCATGCATGTTCATGAAATTTGGGTTTGAAAATGAGTTTGATTAAACACCCTTGGGCTTTGATTTCTTAAATTGAGTTTTGAAACATGTTATTCTATGTGTTTAAAAGAGTTTTTCCAGAAAATAGCCCAAGAGGATCGAAAATGTTGCTTTTGAACTTGGTTTTGAGTTTGGGACTCAAATCTGGAATTTCCAGATTTTGGTTGTCCGCTCGAGCGGAAGAAGTAACGCTCGAGCGGAGAAATCGAGCTCCCAGCATCTTGCACTGTGCATCAGTCCGCTCGAGCGGAGTATTGGGCGCTCGAGCGGAGGACTGGGTGACACGCTCGAGCGGGCGTCGAGCGGAGATTTCACCTATCCAGTACTTTTTGGTCCGCTCGAGCGGGGATGTTGCGCTCGAGCGGGGACCTTTGTTTGCCTGTCCGCTCGAGCGGGGAAACCTGCGCTCGAGCGGGACTCTGTTTCACTGTAAATTCTGCAATTGTGTTCCATGCGCATCTTTGCGTCCTCATCCCATCCTAGGCATTCTTAGGCCTAGTTTAAGACATCTTAATGAAGATATAGATGTAGAACACACCGAGGCATAATAGGAAGTTAATTATTGTACTTCCCCAACTGTTAAACTTAGAGTGTGTTCATGTTGTTAACTGTTTAGGGTTGGCACTCGGGGACGCGCTCTAGCATACTGTAACCCAATCTCTGTGAGTAACGATTGTGTAAAGATATGTTCAAAATGGTTATCTTTTGAATACTGAACTGAACTGTTTATTGAACTGATATTATTTACTGAACGAATGTATGTCCTGTATTCTGAACTGTATTGTGGCATCCTTAGCACTTACTGTTTACCGTTACTGTTACAGAGCTCTGTCGGTTCCCTTGTGGAACCATACTGTTTACTGATTGATGGCCATCATTACTGTTGGGTCTGTTAAGACCCGGTCCTTTTGGACCTACTGTTTATAGGCTAATGGGTGTACCACATACGACTGATTGACTGAAATACTGAAGGACTGAAATACTGTTTAATGAACTGTTTTCATTACTGTAAGGACATTCATTCATAACCTCTTTACGCTTTATGTTATTCACTGGGCTTTAGCTCACTGCTCATATATATATATGTAGGTGTACAGGCACCGGATCAAAGCTAGAAGCATCGGAGTAAGCTCTAGTTTTGTCAAGCCAACCAATGTGCCTTACTGCGAGGTTCCGAGTTGCCATGCTATGGCTTGGGGTGTTTTTGTGTCCCCCATCGGTCTCCTTACTGTTTTGTATTACTGTATAGACTGTCTACTGTTTTACTGTACTGTTATCAAGGGATTAGGTCCCCGTACTGAATGTTTGTATATGATTGTATAGACTGTATATAGACTGTACTGTTCTGAACTGTATGAATGCATGAAAATGTTTTTGGCATACAGATTTTCACAGCTCAATGGACACTAGTTACTTACTGTATTGGCTTCCGCCAGGCCCTGTACTCTGTTTAACTGTATTACTGTTCAGTAGGCCTTCGGTAATCTTGGATTACTGGCCAGTTACGGTGCTAAACCCATAGGGCCGGGTTTGGGTCGTGACAGAGTGGTATCAGAGCGATACTTAACCACGAGTTATACCGCACACACGTGTCCAAATGAGCTATAGGGTGTCCTAGAAAAACGATTAGGGCATTCATGAGCATGATAAGTGTGTGATGACTGAATATGTATTAATGTGTTAACTTGTTTAAACACATGACTGCTTATGTGATAAATTGTTTAGGTATGCAACTGCTTATGATTGAAACTGTTATAACTGTTTATAGAATAATGGATAATGCAAGCACTGCAAATGAAACTGAATCCTCATCAACTGAGGCCAGAATGGCCAGAATGGAAAGAATGATGGAACTGATAACTGCTAGACTAGATCAACAACAGAACCAACAGCCCCCACCTCCTCCTCCGGTACAACCGGAACCGAATGTGAATGTAAATGATGGGGATATAATTGCTCTTACCCAGAAGTTCAGCAAAATGAAACCGCCATCCTTCCAGGGAGGCCTTGAACCGTTGAAAGCTGAAGCTTGGGTACTTGAAACTGAAAAGCTATTTGAAGTGTTTCCGTGCTCCGAGGCACATAAAGTACTGTTGGCCACCTTTACTCTGCAAGAAGAAGCTAGAAGGTGGTGGATGCTTATTCGAGATGAAAATACTGTTATGACTTGGGCTCAATTCAAAGGAGCCTTCTTTGAGAAGTACTTCCCTCAATGTGTCAGGGATAGAAAAGTGACAGAATTTGAACAATTGAAACAGGGCACAATGTCTGTTGCTGAATATGAGACGAAGTTCACCGAGCTTGCTAGGTATGCACCGCATATGGTGGACACCGACTACAAAAAGGCCAGGAAGTTTGAAGGCGGCCTGAATGTTGCTATCCTTGACAGAGTCAACATGTTGAAATTGCCAACTTATGTGAATGTTCTTGACCGGGCCTTGATGGCCGAATCAAATATTGAAGCACTGAAACAAACTGAACCACCAACAACTGAATGGCGTGGTAAAAGACAGGGTTTCAAATTCAAGAAAGGCAAGCACAACCCTTCCAACAAGAAACAGAATACGGGGTCAACAACTAGCCCCAGCCAAGGGAGTGGATTCATTCCACCCTGCTCTACATGTGGCAACAAGCACAAAGGAGTTTGTCACAACATAACGGGAGCCTGCTTCAGATGTGGCAAGGTGGGCCACAGAATTAAAGACTGCCCTTCTGCTCCACCAGCTAGTAGTAAAGCTACACCGAGCGCAGCAGCATCAAATGTAGCACCAAAGCCTAACCCCAAAGCTACCGGGAAAGAGCCTATGAGGCAGGGCCGAGTATTTGCCCTAGTACCGGGAGACGTGCAAAATACTGAGATCGTTGTGTCAGGTATCCTCTCTATTTGTACACAAAATGCATATGTACTGATTGATTCGGGGTCTACACATTCTTATGTGTCGTATGCTTTTTCACGGAAATTGAATAGACCCCTAGAACCTATGAATTATCTGCTAGCTGTATCATCACCTGTTGGGGGATCCATGACATGTGCATATATGTATCCTGCTTGTGAAATTATTGTTGGGGATATGCATCTGTTTATTGATTTACTGCCATTGAACATAGACCATTTTGATGTTATATTGGGGATGGACTGGTTAACGAAATATCATGCCACCATTGACTGTGTAACGAAACGAGTAGTTTTCCGTCCACCGGGTTTGTTCGAATTTGTGTTTAATGGGAGTGGAGTAGTACCTCCTCCGTATTTGATTTCGTCTGTGAAAGCTGTTAAATTAATTAGAAAAGGGTGTAAAGGATATCTGTGTTCTGTGCTGACTGTAGTTACTGATGATGGTGTTAAAACTAATGTGAACTGTATTCCTATAGTCAGAGAATTCCCAGATGTTTTTCCAGATGACCTGCCAGGGGATTTGATTGACAGGGAGATTGAATTCACCGTTGATGTGATTCCGGGAACACAGCCAGTGTCTAAAGCTCCTTACAGAATGGCTCCAACAGAACTGAAGGAGTTGAAAGTGCAATTGCAAGAACTGTTAGACAAGAAGTTTATCAGACCCAGTACTTCACTGTGGGGTGCACCTGTTTTATTTGTAAAGAAGAAAGATGGCTCACTGAGACTGTGCATTGATTACCGTGAATTGAATAAGGTAACTGTGAAAAATAAATACCCATTGCCATGCATTGATGATTTATTTGATCAGTTACAGGGTGCGCAAGTGTTTTCCAAGATTGATCTCAGATCGGGGTATCATTAATTGAAAGTTAAACCAGAAGACATTGATAAAACTGCTTTTAGAACAAGGTATGGACACTACGAATTTTTAGTTATGCCTTTTGGAGTTACCAATGCACCTGCAGCATTTATGGACCTCATGAATAGAAGCTTCAAACCGTACCTTGATGACTTCATTGTAGTATTTATTGATGACATATTAATTTATTCCAAAAGCGTAGAAGAACATGAACATCATCTGAGACTTGCCCTGCAAACCCTAAGAGAACAGAAACTGTATGGTAAACTGTCTAAATGTGAGTTTTGGCTTGATCATGTTATGTTTTTGGGGCATGTTGTTAGCAAAGATGGAATTTCTGTTGATCCGCAGAAAATTGAAGCTGTAGTGAACTGGCCTAGACCAACAAATGTGACTGAAGTCCGAAGCTTTTTAGGATTGGCTGGATATTACAGACGATTTGTCAAAGATTTCTCCAAAATTGCTTTACCATTGACTCAACTGACACAGAAAGGGATATCATTTGACTGGACTAACCAGAGGGAATCAGCGTTCCAAGAGTTGAAAACCCGATTGGTGACTGCACCTGTCCTTACCCTACCTTCAGGTACGAATGGTTATACTGTATTTAGTGATGCTTCTCATAAGGGTTTGGGATGTGTTTTAATGCAGAATGGGAGAGTAATTGCCTATGCTTCCCGACAACTGAGACCTCATGAAAAGAACTACCCAACCCATGACCTGGAACTTGCTGCAGTAGTTTTTGCACTGAAAATCTGGCGTCACTATCTGTATGGGGCAACATGTGAAGTATATACTGACCACAAGAGTCTGAAGTATTTCTTCACCCAGAAAGAATTGAACATGAGACAGCGGAGGTGGCTAGAACTGATTAAAGACTATGACCTATAGATTTTGTACCATCCGGGCAAAGCCAACGCCGTTGCCGATGCTTTGAGCCGAAAATCGATTGGGAACTTAGCCTGTTTGCTGACTGGACAGAAGGAGTTGCTTTGTGACCTTGAAAAGTCTGAGATTGAAATTGTTTTGAAGGAACAAGGTGGAACCTTAGCTGCTATTTCTGCTCAACCAGCATTGATCGAAGAGATTAAAGAGAAACAACAACTGGATGACTTCTTGAAGAAGATCATCGAAGAAAGAGAATCTAAACCGAAACCGGGATTCAAATTTGAAAGTGATGTACTGAAATTTCAGGAAAGACTATGTGTACCGAATGATTCTAAACTGAAAAGAAGAGTTCTGCATGAGGGCCACAATTCAAAATTTTCTATCCATCCGGGGAATACGAAAATGTACCAGGATTTGAAATTGAATTTCTGGTGGCCGGGAATGAAGAAAGAAATTGCCGACTTTGTGTCCAAATGTCTTCATTGCCAACAAGTCAAAGCTGAACATCAACGACCTACTGGATTATTGCAACCCTTACCCATACCAGAGTGGAAATGGGAGCATATCACGATGGATTTTATCGTTGGGTTACCTCGCTCCAGGAAAGGTATGGATTCAATTTGGGTTATTGTTGATAGACTGACCAAATCTGCTCACTTCTTACCTGTCAAGACAATCTATAATGCGGACAAATTGGCTGTTATCTATATTGATGAAATTGTGAGACTGCATGGAGTGCCTGTATCTATTGTTTCTGACAGGGATTCGAAGTTTACATCGAGGTTCTGGCAAAGTTTACAGACTGCATTGGGTACTGAATTGAGGCTGAGTAGTGCCTATCATCCTCAGACAGATGGGCAGTCAGAAAGGACCATCCAAACTTTGGAGGATCTACTGAGAATGTGTGTCCTTGATTTTCAGGGAAATTGGGAAAGTCATTTGCCATTGACTGAATTCGCCTACAACAACAGCTACCATTCGAGTATCGGTATGGCGCCTTTTGAGGCATTGTATGGCAGAAAGTGTAGATCTCCAATTTGCTGGGCAGAAGTCGGAGATGGGCCGTTGCTTGGGCCCGAGATTGTATATGAGACGACTGAAAAGATAAAACTGATACAACAGAGACTGAAAACTGCACAGAGTAGGCAGAAGAGTTATGCAGATATTAGAAGACGAGACCGAGAATATGAAGTAGGTGATCACGTTTTTGTGAAAGTGACACCAATGAAAGGCCAGACTCGTTTTGGAGTCAAAGGCAAGTTAGCGCCGAGATACGTTGGACCTTATGAGATTGTTGAGAAAATCAATCCGGTGGCGTATCAAGTTGCACTTCCTCCTGAAATGGAGCATATGCATAACGTCTTCCACATCTCTATGTTGAGAGATTATCTTCGGGATCCATTCCATGTGATTGAGCCTACTCGGATAGTGTTGAGTGATGACTACACTTACGAGGAGAGGCCTATACAGATTGTAAATAGACGGATCAAGAAACTGAGAAACAAAGAGATCCCGCTAGTGAAAGTTGATTGGCAGAACCATGGTGGTGTGTATGCCACTTGGGAAAGGGAAGATGACATGGCTAAAAGATACCCAGAACTGTTTCCACTGAATCCTGTTTTCTTCCAAACTGAAGGTAACTCGAGTTTAGAGGACTAAACTCCTTATAAGGAGGGGAGACTGTAACAACCCTCGTACTGATTACCGATAAACTACTGAATTAGCTACTGATTACTGCTAAACTGAACTGATAATGACTGATAATTGAATTAACTGAAGTACTGAATGGACTGATTGAAATCAAAACTGAAATTGAATAAGTATATCTATTGTATTGCATTTCTATCTGTTTGATTGATCATTTATCTGTTCGTGTTTTATGTTTAAACTGCTAATTGAAGGCCTTATCGGCGGCCGAATTAGGAACTGTTTAGAGTTTTGGGATCAGTAGAATATTTGTGATTTAATGGTATATTTATTCGAAAATTGGTTAGGTATGATTAAATTAGATTAAATATTGGTTGAAAACTAAGTTTGGCTTATTTACCATTATGCCACACCTAGTGGCCCACTATGTCAACACTTGGAGCCTTATACATGTTGAAACAAAACATTTCCCTCAGCCTTATTCTTGTTCCAACCGACCAAAGAAGAGAATTAGAGGGAGAGTGAGGGTCTTGACTTGATCTTGAGGTTTTGGCTAGCAAAATTGAAGGAATTGTTAACTTAACTTCATAATTGAGCTCCTAAGCCTTGAATACAAGACTAAGGTAGGCCATCCATCCTCTTATTGTTGTCATTAAGATTGATCTTGCATGATTCATGCCCAATTGTAGAGTTAAGGCATGTTTTAGTTCATACATGTTGAATTATGCTAGAATTCATGCATGCATGTTTGAATTGATGAGTTTTGAGTTGAATTCATGGTAAAATTGTACATGCATGTTCATAATTAGACTTTAGTCCATGTTTTCAACTTGTTTTTGGAACTTAGAGCTCATTAGAGCTTGAAATGGAAGCTTTGATTTGATTTAAACTCATGCATGCCACTTTGTAGTATGATCATGCATGTTCATGAAATTTGGGTTTGAAAATGAGTTTGATTAAACACCCTTGGGCTTTGATTTCTTAAATTGAGTTTTGAAACATGTTATTCTATGTGTTTAAAAGAGTTTTTCCAGAAAATAGCCCAAGAGGATCGAAAATGTTGCTTTTGAACTTGGTTTTGAGTTTGGGACTCAAATCTGGAATTTCCAGATTTTGGTTGTCCGCTCGAGCGGAAGAAGTAACGCTCGAGCGGAGAAATCGAGCTCCCAGCATCTTGCACTGTGCATCAGTCCGCTCGAGCGGAGTATTGGGCGCTCGAGCGGAGGACTGGGTGATACGCTCGAGCGGGCGTCGAGCGGAGATTTCACCTATCCAGTACTTTTTGGTCCGCTCGAGCGGGGATGTTGCGCTCGAGCGGGGACCTTTGTTTGCCTGTCCGCTCGAGCGGGGAAACCTGCGCTCGAGCGGGACTCTGTTTCACTGTAAATTCTGCAATTGTGTTCCATGCGCATCTTTGCGTCCTCATCCCATCCTAGGCATTCTTAGGCCTAGTTTAAGACATCTTAGTGAGGATATAGATGTAGAACACACCGAGGCATAATAGGAAGTTAATTATTGTACTTCCCCAACTGTTAAACTTAGAGTGTGTTCATGTTGTTAACTGTTTAGGGTTGGCACTCGGGGACGCGCTCTAGCATACTGTAACCCAATCTCTGTGAGTAACGATTGTGTAAAGATATGTTCAAAATGGTTATCTTTTGAATACTGAACTGAACTGTTTATTGAACTGATATTATTTACTGAACGAATGTATGTCCTGTATTCTGAACTGTATTGTGGCATCCTTAGCACTTACTGTTTACCGTTACTGTTACAGAGCTCTGTCGGTTCCCTTGTGGAACCATACTGTTTACTGATTGATGGCCATCATTACTGTTGGGTTTGTTAAGACCCGGTCCTTTTGGACCTACTGTTTATAGGCTAATGGGTGTACCACATACGACTGATTGACTGAAATACTGAAGGACTGAAATACTGTTTAATGAACTGTTTTCATTACTGTAAGGACATTCATTCATAACCTCTTTACGCTTTATGTTATTCACTGTGCTTTAGCTCACTGCTCATATATATATATGTAGGTGTACAGGCACCGGATCAAAGCTAGAAGCGTCGGAGTAAGCTCTAGTTTTGTCAAGCCAACCAATGTGCCTTACTGCGAGGTTTCGAGTTGCCATGCTATGGCTTGGGGTGTTTTTGTGTCCCCCATCGGTCTCCTTACTGTTTTGTATTACTGTATAGACTGTCTACTGTTTTACTGTACTGTTATCAAGGGATTAGGTCCCCGTACTGAATGTTTGTATATGATTGTATAGACTGTATATAGACTGTACTGTTCTGAACTGTATGAATGCGTGAAAATGTTTTTGGCATACAGATTTTCACAGCTCAATGGACACTAGTTACTTACTGTATTGGCTTCCGCCAGGCCCTGTACTCTGTTTAACTGTATTACTGTTCAGTAGGCCTTCGGTAATCTCGGATTACTGGCCAGTTACGGTGCTAAACCCATAGGGCCGGGTTTGGGTCGTGACAGCAGAGCTGAGGCAACCTAATTTAAATATCATGCATGTTTAGTTGGTTTTGTAATTTAATTAGTGTGCTAATTAAGTTGATTGTTGTAATAATTAGTAAGTAGTTTGCTAGTTATTCAATTTGGTTTGTAATAATTAGTCTAATTAGTTTAATTAGATTAGTTTGCTTAGCTTAGCTTATTCATTCGGACCTTCCTACGAGAGGGCGAAATGTTGTAATAAGTATGCGTGCGTGCGTGTGTGCATGTCTTCCAACCCCACGTCTTTCTTCTTTTTATTTAACCACTGTCGATGGTTAGATTAGGGCACGTTTTGATTAGCATACTTTATGCTTGCATGCATGCATCATTAATTTGTTTTGCATGCACCGGGCTCGGTGCATCATTCAAACTGCATTGTATTTCAATACACTTCTTTGAATACATGTTTCAAAGCATGTTATCAAATTGTTGCGTTCATATGCCATCTTAAAGAGCTGAGCCTATTTAGTTGCATTATTGCATGTGTTGCATTAGGCAATTTGTATAGTTAGGTTCATGCATGATTTCTAACTAGCTTTTGTTTTGGCTCGGAGTACACTGCAAGTCTTTATGCTTTAGCATCCTTGCATGAGTGTGAGTGCTGTCATGTTAGCATGCTTGCCATGAGGCTATATGCTTAAATGCTTAACTGCTTGAATGCCTGTGGATGAAGGCTTTATTACTTGAATTGGGACAATTCATCAAATGTGAGTTTTAAGCCCGCTTTGTGAAGTGGCAAATCATCATGTTTTAAGCCCATTTGAGGGTGGCAAATCTGCACTTTAGCCCGCTGTGAGGGTGGCATTTTCAAACCATTTTCGAAAACAAACATGAATTGTTTTGTTCTAATTCTTGCGATTTAGTCTATACTTGTATGCTGTGCGTATCACGTAGTAAAATTAGCTAATAACCGGAATAAGAACACATGTGTTTATGAAACAACATATCATGCTTAGTAGAGGCTGATCCTTTGATCGGGAGAGCGGGGGTGCTCATTTCAGGACCTTCCTCTCTCGTACCCAAGTTCCCGAGCCTAGGCAATTTTGGTCATGAAGGACACATGGCCTTTGGCGGAAGTCAGGGTTTCCTAAATTTTCCAAAAATAAAATATTTAGGTGGCGACTCTATAATCTGGCAAAGCAATCCAGTTTTGGCAATATTTGATTTAAAATCTGATTTTCCAAAAATGGCTTGCCGGATTGGACTTTTTGGTGTTTATCAGTCTCACATTGCACTTTGTGAGATTAGATTCAGAACCGTGACAGGAGTCTGAACTGTAGGAGACCAATTCGCGCCCTCTCTGAAAGGGGGGCATACGAAGAAAGTCGGGTCTACAGATAGATATGAACATAAATGGTGGAGTTGGATATTTGTAATCTCTCACCTATGAAAATATGGATAGTTTATCTATTTTGGAGACTGTATATATGTTTAGATATATATGTTTTAGGTTATTGGTGGATGATAGCTATGACTGTTGTAGAAATTGCATGTGGACTAGGAGAATTGAAATAAATCCTTCATTGGTTGTCATTGAATATGACGGTTTGATTAAATTGTTGAATGTGTGAATTTTGATAGTCATTGTATATGACACGCCTTTAAATACATTGTATATGTATCATTGTTTGGGAGGAGATAGGGGATGTACTCCATTGTTTTGGAGGAGATATGAGATGTACTCCATTGTTTGGAAGGAGATAGGGGATGGACTCCATTGAAAATTAAGTTGGCGGGAATGTCCAGGATGAAAGTCCCGAAATCTTATATATATGGGTGCCGGTTCCCTCAGATGAGAATTCTGTGAAATGGCAAAATTGAAGTGTTTGTGTAATAATTGTGTTGACTGAGAACCCCTGAGTTGTAGTCTCAGTTGAGTGTCTAAAATGTAATGAATTGTCATGAAATGAAGTAAGACTAAATTGACTAAAAGTGTATCCTTGCCTTGGCGTTTTGTTATGGAAAGGTGTATCCTTGGCTTATCGTGCTTAAGGCAGGTAAAGCGGAACACGTTTATCATTATTGTCTCAGTGTATCTGGGTATATTATGGGTTATGATGGTTATGGTTCTGGAAGGCCAAGTTGTCTCATTTATTGAGTAGATAGTTGTTGGTTGCTTGTTGTTTTCCTTTTGTACTGAATGTATATATGTAAAGACATCAATATGTTGGAAACAGACGTAAGTACTGTATCGAGATTGTGAATAATGTGAAGAACATCAGATACTTGTGAACATGTTTCAAGAAGGTAAAACGTAATGGGCTTTGTGAAATTGTTTTCAGGAACTTGTTATTGTCATATGAATTTTGGGAAAAAGGTAACAAGAAGAAAGAAAAGTAAATTGCTTATGTTGTTGAGCGAAATGAATGATTTTTAGAAAAGTTTCTATATAAGTATATTTCTGTATACACCGTCACTATATATGATATGACTTAAAGCATTCATGATCATAGCTATCTGTATGCTGTTATCGTTTAGGATCATATTGGGATCCCTACTGGACTTTATGTTCTCCCCTCGTAGTTAATTGTTTTTCAGGTGAACGTCAAGAAGGATTTCAAGATCGAGGATCTTCTTTATGTGTTGGCCACGGGGCCTTTTATTTGTAGGCGGAATGCCATTGATGTAAAAAGGTTAAACCCTTTCTTTTAATTTAAAAGATGTAAGCCTACAGGCAATTTATTTATTTTTATCTCATGTTGCATTTATTTCATATTCGAATGAGAGAATCTTTGATAATAGTACTCATTATTGTATCAAATTTCCGCACATGATCTCTGAAATTGTACTATAATAAAGGATTTGGTAATGGTATCTGTTGATATAAAAAGTGGGGCGTGACAGAGGAACTACATCCAACTGGGATAAGGGGGGAAAAAAAAAATACCAATTGCACCTCCACAGTCTTTTAATTGCATCCCACCACAAATACCTTTGCATCTCCATGTGTTTGTAATTTTTCTCCTCTTCCACCTACGTGTAATTTTCCTATTTACTTTATTCTTATATGTTTACAGTATTATTTACATTAGTTTTGATAAGTTTTATTTAACTAAAAGGGAGATTAGTATTGAATTTTGTGAGACTTATTATAATTTTTTTATAAACCACAAGTACGACTAGTGTGGTTTTTTTTTCTTTTTATTTTTGGGATTAAATTACACCAATAATCTTTACATTTTATTTTTTGTGTCATTTTAGTCTTTACATATTGCATTTACTCAATTTTGAACCTTAATTTTAGATTTTGTATCAATTTAATCTAATTGATAACACCGTTGGTGTTTTTGACAAAATGATCATTAAATTGGTTGATGTTAACTCACTGAGTTAAGCAAGTTTATAATTTTATACCTAAAAGTATAACACATGTCACATATATGTGTATTTTCAATTAAAAATTACTAACAATTGTAATTAATTGGACTAAATTGAGACAAATTCATAAATTTAAGATTAAAATTGATCTAATTGAAATTATAGAGACTAAAATAATACAAAAAGTGTAACGCCCCAAAAAATAATACGATAAATCCAACTCATAAGCGGAGAATAATAGAAATGAAATACTTTCATTCATTAGAGTTCGTTTACAAGAGTTAACACATGAGGTATACATTCACCAATGTTCATCTTGAAACTATGGTATGTAATACAATATTGAGAGAAATGAAACTAAGCATATAGTCAGATGCCCTATAGATTTACATCTTCCCAAGTCATTACTTGGTTACACAAAAGTGAGCCCGCACAATTAAAGCCCTTGGCTATACAAACTAATAAAACAAAATAAAGAAGCTCTTGCTTCCCAAAAGTCCCTCCAAGCTATTGTTTTGGTGGAGGCATGTCACTAGCACCTGAAAATGGTTTTCCCGAATAGGGTGAGCCAAAGCCCAGTAGGAATAATCTAACACAGTATATAAGATTTAGCAGAGATATAAGTATAATATGCATGTACAATACCTGTGACAAGATATTCACATTTGATGAAATCATAAAGTACCAAAGTTCGTATTGCAATTCATTTTTCATCCATTCTTTTCAAGTTAATTTGCCCTTTTCAACTCATGAGCCAATTCCATGTTCTTCCAATAACAAAAAATGAGACTACAACTCAGTGGTTATCTAACCAACACAATTATCACACAAACACTTCAATCTGCCATTTTATGAAACTTCCATCCGCATGATCGGTACCCATGTATACATAAGATTTCCGGACTTTCACCGTGGACACTCCCGGCCAACTTAATTTCAAATGGAGTCTATCCCCTATCTCCTCCCAAACAATGGAGTATATCCTCTTTCTCCTCCCAAACATTATACAAATACAATGTATTTAAACATAGTCATATTCAATGACAACCAGCAATAGATTAGTTTCAATTTGCCTAATTCTTATGCAATTTCTATAACAATCATAATTATCCTCCACTGATCAAGCACTTTGTGTTTACTATCATCATTCGCAACAATTTCTAGGATTTCATACCAACATCTTGTGGTATTTATAATGCACCTTTGCATTAAGAACATCCCCGGATTTAGTGTATGTGGTTGGAATGCTTTTGTACCTTCTTTTGATATCTTTTCTTTATCTCGATACAGTGTATTTGTTTGGACCCTGATATATGCACCTCTCAAGGAGCACACTAATTGAATGGACACATATAATGCTCCGAAACTCAAACCACCGACACATACATTGCATTTCACATTCACTTGCATTAAAGTACACAACAAATTCCAATGTCTTCATTTTCTCACCGACTAGAACAACCTCCTTGACATGATAAGTACAAATTGCTCCCTCCTCTTTGACAAGATTCGCATGACAATACAATAGTCGCTTCAATTCTACTTGCACTTCTTTAAATTTTGAATTTGTATAGGCTGCACAAAATTGCTTCTCAAACTCATATATTGTTAAGCAATCATACAATTTGTTTCAAGATTTAAAGTCTACTTTGGTCTCTTTCTCCACATTACTTCTCAAGGCATTATCATACTGTTCAACAAATTGCTTTAAAGTTATCTTTAAGTTCACATGTCTATCAAAAAATGCATTCATACTCTCACTTTGTTGTGTAGTTGATATGCTACCCCCAAAAAAAGTCCTTAACATAGACAGGAATCCACCTATGTCGCTCACCATATAATGCCCCTAACCACTCATTATCATCCAGATTGAACTTTGTAATCACTGCTTCATCAAATTCATCTTTTGTAAAGGAATCATAAATTGCATTTTGCAAAGCAACCTTTATATTCATATTGGGGAATATCCTCTCAATTTCTTCAAAATTTTCTTCATTATAAGCCATAAGCACCAACGATGTCGAGCTTGTGGAAAGGCAACTTCAATGGCACTTTGCATAGCTCTGCACTAGTCAGTTGTTATAACTTTTGGCGGAGCGTTTGACATGCAACTTAACCATTCTCTGAATAGCCACACAAATGTTTCAGTGTTCTCATTGCATAACAGCCCACAACCAAGTAAAATTGGCTGCCTATGGTGAATAACTCCTACAAATGGAGCAAATGGCACATCATATTTGTTTGTGAGATAGGTTATGTTAAATGAAACAATATCCCCAAATGCTTTATAAGCTGCCGGTATTCATTGTATCCACCCAAAACAAGTTTCACATGCGACCATCTTCATTGAGGTCAATTATTAGAATAGAAGTTCGATTTTGTTGTTACATTATATGAAAATGAAGTGCAACTGATTCGGCATCTCGAACCCCAAGCCTTAATCTTCTAACATTCTCAATGTGATTCATTGCATCTCATTCATCAAATGTTAATGCCTCGTACCCCCTTGCTTCAACAACTATAGAATGAAAATTCCTAGCCACCCCTATCCCTGCTTCATCGTTTATTTCTAGTCTTTTCTTCACAGGAGTAAGAATCCTCTTATTCATTGCAAAATGCCGTGAGTCACTAGGAATCAAGTCATGCGTATGTGCAAGCACAACTGCGGTTAACTTAAATCTTCCATCCTTTTGTAGAGTCACTTTAACCTTTGCTTTACATTCAATTTTTGATGACAAAGATGGTTCGAGAGGGTGTATTTCTGATCGTTTTGTTCTCTTGCGTGCCCGAGTACATTCAATTCCAAATTATTTTACTTCCCCATCTTATCCAATATTTTGTATTCTATAAGCTACAACAAATCTGAGTTGTTTTGTATATTTTACATAAAACGCTTATACTTCTTACTTTTAGCTAAAACATGTTCCCTTTTTAGGTTCTTCAACATTACCAATCTCATTTAATGATGGATTGTTCTCCGGTTCGTCAACTTCCTCAGTCACATTTAGTGAAAGATTGTTTGAATCAATGTCCATTGAAGCGTGTAGCTTGAAACCAAAATTCAGACTACCTAACTAGTAACTAGATAGAAAATAAAGTGTAATTGAAAGTAGTGACTAGATTTCATATTTTCTTTCACTTCTCAAACCAGCCTGGATGATAATCTAATGCAAATCCTAACCCTCTATGACAAGTACTTCCAAATACCCTCACATTTTCTGGACTAAAAAGCCTCAAAAATCAAACAAAACAATCATATTTTTCTCCAATAGAAACATAAAATCAAGCATAAAGAGAAGATTTCATATAGAGATGGTAGTAAGTTCTGAAGATAATCAAAACTTAACTTACTATTATCACATGCAACTTGGGTGATTTTTCATGAACAACATTTCAATTTTTCTAATAGAACATGCATCAAACATAATACAATTTCCCTAATATTTTACCCAGATCATGAAGGTTCTCCAACAGAACATAAAATCAAGCATAAAGACAAGGTTCTCTAGTTCTAAAAAGAATCATAACTTACTATTATCACTTGTAACTTGGGTATTTTTCATAAACAAAATTATAATTTTTCTATGTGGACTTTCATCAAACAACTAGAATGCATCAATACAATGGCAAATGTTCAATAGAGGGTTTGATTCCAAAACAAACAAAAATAAATAAATTACAGACATCACACATGCATCACAAAATTTAGCAAATGCAAAAAATTGCAGACATCACAAATGCATCTCAGATGCAAAAACACAAGAACACCCAAGTCAGTGAACACCAGATCGGTGGTTGTCGTGATCGTTAATGAACACCCAGGTCGGGGGTCATCGTGCTCGTCATTGAAGTCGTGCTCGTTGTGCTTGTCTGGTTTCCCTCTCTCACTCTGTTCTCTCATCTATTTTCTGTTTTATTTTTGAATTATTATACCTCCAAACCAGAACACGTGGAACACACATGCATCATATTTTTGGACAAAAATAATTTTGATCCATTCGGGCCACCATCCATTCACGCTACCCATTAGCTTTGTTTGAATTTTTAGATACACCTAATGTAAATACACATAAAAAGTATAATATTTATGAAAAAAAAATTTATAAAAAAAATCACTACATACCAAAAATATAATAATAAAAAAATACGAAAATTTAGTACATTTTCCTATTCTTGTGTATTTATCGATTTTTTTTAAAAACATTTTTACAAATATTTTACTTTTTAAATACATCTAGTTAAGGTGCATTTAGAAAGTAAAAAATTTGAAGGAAAGGGCATAAGATTTGGGGCTGATCAAAGGAGCTATGGTAGGTCATAGTGAACTGAAGTTGTCTCAACTTCAGTTTGCTGATGAAACTATTATTTTTTGTGAAGCGAATTGGAAGGAAATCATTTCAAGAAAGAAAATTTTGAGATGTTTTGAAATAATGTCTTGGTTAAAGATCAATTTTTATAAAAGTAAAGTTTGTGGGATGGTGTAGAGGATGATCAGGTTATAGCGTTTGCCAAAAAGTTAAATTGTTTAACTCAAAAACTACCCTTGAATTATCTAGGCATGCTTCTAGGATCAAATCCAAGGAGTAGGAGAACATGGCAGCCGGTTGTTGATAAGTTTAAAAAGAAATTAGCCCTATGGAAGAGAAAATGTTTATCATTTGCAGGTAGGCTAACTTTGATTAAGTCCATACTATCAGGATTACCAGTGTACTTTTTATCCATGTTTAAGATGCCAGTGGGTTTGCTAAGTTGCTAGATAGAATTCAATCTACCTTTCTTTGGGGTGGTGATGAGGTGAGGAGGAAAGCACATCTTATAAAGTGGGAGGAGGTGTGCAAAAATAAAAGCAAATGTAGGCTTGGTGTGAGGAAGCTCAGTGAGGTCAATGAGTGTTTGTTAATTAAATGGTGGTGGAAGTACGGCTTGGAAGATAAAGCATTTTGGAAACAAGTGGTGTGCCGTAAGTATGGCAAGAGTGGTGGTAGATGGAGTCCATTGACAATGGAGTCAGAGGTGCCACCTATTATGTGGAAGGATATTATGTCCTTAGCTACAAGTAATCCACCCTTGAGGGAGTTCTTATTGTCTAATTTCAAGATTGTGATTGGGAATGGTATTAGGACAAAATTTTGGATGGTGTAGACGTCCCTGAACGCATCCCGGGGAGGGTGCGACTTCCCCCCCGTTCTGGTTCGATATTGGGTCACTACAGTTCGAAGGACTCAAAAATGTCACGGTTCTTAATCTGAACCAAAGAGTCCAAATCCGGCAAATCGTTTGAGAAAACAGATTTTTGAAAAAGTAGTGCCAAACATGGACTGCTTTGCCAGATTACAGAGTCGCCACCTAAATATTTTAAAATGGGGAAATTTAGGAAACCCTGACTCGGTGCCGAAGGCCACGTGTCCGTCATCACCAAAGTGATCTTGGCTCGGGAGCTTGGGTACGATCGGGGAAGGTCAGCTATGAGCACCCCCTCTCGCCCGGTCCGAAGACCGGCCTCTACTAACCGTGATATCCGATTTTGAAAACATTACATGTTCTTATTCCGATTATTAGCCTAGAATTACTATGTTATGCGCACAGCAAACAAGTATAGACCAAATCGCCTAAATTGGAACAAAACATTACATGTTTGTTTTGAAAATGGTTTGCTACTCGTAAGTAGGCTAAAATGCAGATTTTGCCACCCTCAAGTGGGCTTTTAGAAAAGACAGTTTTGCCACTATCTAGTGGGCTTTAAAACTCACAGTTTTTAATGCATTGTCCCAATTTAGGTAATTCAACCTCCATCCACAGGCATTTAAGCAGTTATATCACATAAGCAGCTAGCCTCATGGTAATCATGCTATTATGGCAACAATCACACACATGTGATATGCTAAAGCATAAAAGCTCACCTAGTACTCCAAGCCAAAACAGAAGCTCATTAGAAATCCATGTATGGACCTAAGCATACTGAAATGTCTAATGCAACACATGCAAAGATGTAGTCTAGGCAGGCTTGGCTATCCTAATCATGGCATATGAAGTGCTACAAGTAACACGTATTCAATTTGGAAATTGAAATACAATGCAGTTTGTATGATGTACCGAGCCCGGTGCATGTAAACAAATGCATGGATGCACGCATGCGTTTGCATAAGGTATGCTAAATTAAATATGCCCTAATCTACCATCATAAGCAGGTAAATAAAAGGGTAGAAAGAAGTGGGGGTTGGGAGACATGCACCCACTCACACACACTTATTACAGATACGCCCCCGCTCGGAGGGACCAAAATAATAATACAGTCCAAAGAATAAACAAATGAATAATTATTACAGAGCCTCTAATCTTATTTAAATTAAATGCAAAAGGAAAAAGGCCGCAGCGCCGCCTCGGAATGCGCGAACGATGCATGCTCGATCCGACTTGCCCGGAAAGCCCGCACCATGCCACTGTTGCCTCTGTTTTGCACTGTCCTGCCTTTCTGAAAACTGCCAAAGTTCTAGGACACCTTCTACATACCCTGAAGATCACCACCGGCTGAAGGGTTTGGCCACCGGCTGCAGGGTTTGACCACCGGCTGCGATGGAAATTATCGGCACAAAAAGTTTGCCGGTCGGCAATAAATTCCTGCAGGAGACAGTTTTGACAGCAACAGACAGCAGCAGTGCATGATATGGAATTTTGGGACAAATGTTTGCACCAACCATACTCCTTATCATATTTGTGACTCAAGGGAGTATAGTCCTTGGTTCTCGGACCACCAATCGCGCATTTCGATGCGTGATGGCCCAAGAGCCAAGTTGTGCACTTTCAATGGGATGAAATGCAATGCATACAATCAAATCAAGGGGCTTCTACCTCCATCATGACTTGGTCAAGAGGTAGAGCATGCATGCTAATGCAATGCAATCCTAGGCGTGCAAGCTAAGGATGCAACATGGCATGGCACTTATGCAAGCATACAAGCAAACATGAGGCAATGCAAACTAATGAAAAGATGGACTTAGACATGAATTGGGCAGCTCTAAATAGGCCTAAAACAGCGACCAAGATGAAAATGAGATGCCTCGAAATGCGTGCATGCGTGCACGCAAACCGAGGCACGGCCCTAAGGCTCGAAATGGCACTCTAATGAAACGTGAAGTATGGCATACGAGCATGCAATATTTCAGAGGCGATAAATGATGCAAAACAGCCCCGAAATGTGATAAAACAACACCCGATGCACGGAATGGTCCCGAAACATGAAATTTGGCACCCGAAATGGCCTATAGCTATGCCAAACATGCATTATATGAACATGGCATGTGAAGACAGAATATTGGAAGTATCAAAACATGCATATTCTCAGGTTATGTCAAGCCACAAAAACATAAGCATACAAGGCTAACAAACCATGCAAAAATGAGGCTAACACATGGATTTCAAAGCAAGTAGCACATGGATTATCCAAACAATGTTGAGCCCTTCAACAATGTTGAAGAAGGGCTCAAAATGAGCCTAATATCAGTTTACATCAGGCCCCAAAGAAGATCACACATAAGTCAAAAATAGCATGCAAAATAGATGGCATACAAGAGGATATTGCGATAGGTGCTAGATGCAATCACCAAACAGCAAGGGGCCCTATATCAAACATGAAGAGGACCCCAAAATAAGACTATTTGAAGCTTGGGTCGGAGCCCAAAGATGCAAGCAACTACGGCTTAGATATGAAGCAAGAAAAGGCTAGAAAGGGGAAGATGAAGACTTACCCTTGAAGACCAGCAAACCAGCAGGTTTTGATTGAAGAAAATGAGCTCCTAACCTCTGCAAATGACCCCCAAGTTGCTGGTGTGGAGTGTGTATGAGTTGTGCTATGGGTTGATGAAGGAATGGCCCAAGAACTATTGAGTTTGGAGGTTGAGTGAGATAGATATAGAGAGGGAGGTGAGATATATATGTATATATCAGATATGCATATATATCCTCTGGTTTTCTTTCTCAAAATCTCTAACCCTTTGCAATGGGAGAGAAGGGCTCTTTAAATAGGCAAAGGCAAAGGTTCTTGGCTTCTCCAAGAAGCCAAATGAAAGGGGCAAAGGGTGCAAAGGGTTTGTGGCTTCTAGAGGAAGCTAATACAGCTGGTAGGCTTCTTGAGGAAGCCAAGACAAGGGGTCAAGGCTTCCTCAAGAAGCCTTGAGCAAAGGGTGCACCAAAAAGGGCCAAAAGGTGGTTAAAGGTATAAGTGATAGCTGCGGGTCTCAAATGGCCGAGAGCCCTTCAACAAAGTTTAAGAGGGGCTCAAAATAAGATACTTTGTAGTTTACGGCCAAGCCCAAAACAGCCCACAAGTACACCTAAAATACCGTGCAAAACAGGCCTAAAAAGAGGTAAAGAGACAAGTGACAGATGGAGATGTCAAACAGTAAAAGGTCCTTAATCAAATATGAAAAGGACCTCAAAATATGACTATCTCAAGTTTGGGTCGGGGCCCAAAAATGCAAGATAAGTGTTCGGGAGCCGAAACACGCAGTTCGGGGCCTCGAAAGTGGGCTGTTAGGCACCGGCAGTGGTGTCCGACCACGAAGTTGGTCTCTCGGACCACAGTGTCCCTCGAAAGGGAGGAAATAAGATGCATGCCAAAAACCGGGGCAAACAGGGGTGGTTAGACGGTCCCGAACCGAGGCATACGGCTTGACGGCTCCGAAAACCGGGAACCGGGCTCCGAAATGGGAAAAATGGCCTGCGACCACAAAACGTAGCCTACGGCCACTGAGAGATGATCTACTAGACCTCTCCCTCCCCTCAGGAAGAGAAAGCAGAGAAAACGGAGCCTAGTTCGCAAACCGAGGCAAAGTACGAAAGAGTCCGGAAGTCCGGAGGCAAGGCTTGCAGCCGAGACTCTGAAACCTCTGGATGAGCACGATATGCAACATCACCAAGCGCTCAATTGATGACGTCTGAGTCTTAAGGTCGGTCAAAAATGGGGTGTCTACAGATGGATGTGTGGATTAATAATCAGAGTTTATCCCTTGTTTTTCCTAAAAAATTTTCATTATCAGTTGAGAAGGATGGATCATTGTTTGATTTCTACCACAGGAATGATGGAGGGGTGACGCTTTGAATTTCATTTTCAGAAGACTGCCTTTTGCTTGGGAAGAGGAGGAGCTCCATAACTTGACTATGTATCTTCAGGTGGCACCCAACTTAAGAATTCAAGCAGTGGACTATTGCACATGGTTGGCTCATCCATCTAGAGCTTTTTCTATAGCTTCAGTATGGAATTGGATAGATTCAAGTAAAGGATCTAATCTCAGAATAGTCAAGACCATTTGGAATAATATTGCTCCCCCAAAGCTTCAATTCATGACATGGTTAGCTTGGGAGAGGTAGGATGAAATCTGTTATCATTATGCAAAGGATTGAGGTGTTGAAGCCTAATGCAAACATCCTCTGTGTATTTTGCAAGTCTAAGGTGGAGTCACAGAATCATTTATTATTGCATTGTAGTTGTATTTAGAAAGTGTGGGCTGGGATTGTGGGTTGGTGGGGTTTGTGTTGGGTTATCCCTGGGTTTGTATAGTCCTTGCTGAGTTGGTGGGCTAGTTTTAAGGTAAAAAAGAATGTGGTGGAGATTTGGAAAATTGTTCCTTTGGCTTTGTTATGGTCAATTTGGAAACCAAGAAATGAATGCTTGTTTTATAATGCTCAACCAAATTTTGTGGACCAGGAAGAATTGATGGAAGTCAGAGTGGCCTTATGGGCAAAGTCTAATCTGAAGAATTTTCATTTCTCTGTGCATGCCATTATTTCCAACTTAAGGAAGATTTGTTACTAAGTTTAATCTATTGGGGCAGCTGTTAGTGTATGGTTATTGCTAGTGTATTGTGTAATCTTGATGATGTTCTGTTTTTGGCTGATTAGCTGATGCAGATGGAGAGGCATGTTGATTGAAGGTGTCAGCTGGATGGAGTACATGGTAGTAGGGGGTTCTGATTTGTTTCTTGAGGTGAGGATGCATCTTCAGCTAGTTGTTTGTTGTTGTTGTTTTGCTGGTGTTTCTTCTGGTTGCTGTTGTTTCTTCTATCTCTCTTTTGTGTTGATATCTCACCAACTAGCTTGAGCTAGCTTTTGTTTGTGTATCTTACTTTGTATAGTGATTCCGGTTTTAATCCAATCCTTTTTATCTTGGACTCAGGTTTCATGGTTTCGTAATGTTGATTCATGTCTTTTTCCCCTCATACTTCCTTGAGTTTGGTGATTGGATTATAATGGTTGAGTTTGAAATAGGTTGGTTGCTTGGTTTTTCAAACTCTTATTGTCCAAAATTCTACTCTTCCACTCAAGCGACATTTCTTGCGCTCGGGCAGGCTTTGTGAACTCTAAATACTTTTGCAGGTCTGCAAAAGTACAAGGAGAGTGTATTCTACGCTCGGGTGATGCTTTCTGCACATAAGCGGTCTCAGCTCGAGTGACCTGTCTTGCACTCATGTGGTGGTCTGTTATCTGTAAAACTACTGGGAGTGTGTATTCTATGCTTGAGCGTCACTTCTTGTGCTCGAGCAGAACAACTTATTGTGTCTGACGCCCGAGCGTTACTTCTTGCACTCGAGCGGACTATGCGTGTCTTAGTTCGTAGCAACACCTTTTTACATCACTTTTTCATATCTTTTTCTCTCAAAACCCTAGATCTAAAGCATTTTTCTCTACATTTCCACCTAGATCCGTTGGTTTCTCTACTCTAGTGTCTTTGGGAAAGAGGTAGAGCGTCTCAAGAGCTTCACTTTGGTCCGAACAAAACCTGGTTTCGACGTCTTTGAAGTTTCTTCCTTGCTTTGCTCGTCTTCTAAACTTGAGGTAGGGATTTTCTGCACTCACTATGGTTTTTAACTTAGTTATTTGTTGTTGTATAAGTAGTATGGTGATTCTGGAGGATTTTGAATAAACCTAGGGTTTTAGTTTAAAATCAAAAGAGGGGTTTTCAAATGGATGTATTGAAAACGGTTTTGAGAGTAGATATGAGGTTGTGGTGTGATTAATTTGTTAATTTTGATACTTGGGGTGGATTAGGAAGAAAGAGAAGTTTTGTCCTAAAATGTCTCAATTTGTTATTTTGTATAAACAATTGGAATTAGTATAGAAAGTGGAAATTGGTTGGATGTTTATATAAATGGTGGAGTTGGATATGTATTACCTTTCACTTAAGGAAGCTTGAATGGTTTATTTGTCTTCGAGATTGTATATCTATTTAGAAACATTTGTTTTGGGCTATCGGCGGAGGATAGCTATGATTATTGTAGAAATTATATGAAGTTTAGGTGAATTGAAACTAATCATTCATTCGTTGTCATTGAACAGGACTATGTCTTTAATACATTGCAAATGTATGATGTTTGGGAGAAGAAATGGGATGTATTCCATGTTTGGGAGAAGAAAGGGGATGGACTCCATTGAATTAAGTTGGCCTATTGAATTAAGTTGGCCTATGTGCCCAGGGTGAAATAGGATGTATCCCAAAAATCGCATGTATACATGGATGTCGATTCCCGCGGACAAAATATCCGTAAAATAGCAAAATGTAAGTATTTGTATAATGGCTACGTTGGTTAGAGAACTACGGAGTTGTACTTTTAGTTTGGTTGTCTGAATGAAATGGTGAATGACTTATGAATTGAGATATAAATTTGACATAGTAAGATATTGCAAAAGAGTTATGAATGATTTCATCATGGACATTGTATATGCTTATTACACTTATACCTTTGTTAAGATTGTGTTAAATTATTCCTGTTGGGCTTTGGCTCACCTTATATAGGAAAAGCATTTTTAGGTGTTGGTGATATGTCTCTGCCAAGGTAATAGCTTGGGAGGAATCGGAGCTGAAGGCTTCTCTTTTGCGTATTATGTTATTGTTTTGATTCAAGCCAAGGGCTTTACATGTATTAGATTTATATCCACTTTTGTTGTAACCAAGCATAGTCTTAGAAAGATGTAAGCCTATAGGGCATTTATTTTGCTAAACTCTTTTGTACCATTAACTCTCATGAAATAAAGAATATTACACTCTTGTTCATATTGTTATTTACATATGGTCCATAATGGATTTATGGCATTTATTTTGGGGCGTTACAACTTGGTATCAGAGCGTACCGGGTTTGAATACTTTGGGTACGTGGGAAGTGGTTATTGCCATAATGGGTTTGTCTTGCTTGATAGAGACTTTAGTATATACGATGTGCTTACATGATAACATGCTTATGTGGTTATATGGGTATGGGGTTTAGTTTCTAGGATATTGATTGAGTCTATGGGTTTCTAGAAGTCCTATTAGAAGAGCACTTGATCACTGTTGTTTCTAATTATAACTCTGGCAATGCCACGGGACGATCATTATTCGGAAACAAAATTCGTATGTGTTTATTTGACAACATGCTTATGTGGAGTGAATTACTATTGTCCACCGCATTAGGATGCGAGTGAATTAGCTTCGGCACATTTGTAAATGTGCTAATCTTTTGTGTTACCTTCATTAGGATGTCAGGACGTGGACATGGTGATGGTACGCATGGTAGGCCTAGGAGGCATGCGGTGCCTTTACTGGATGATATTCTGGCATAAGAAGAAGGGGTCTGTTAGACCAATGTGGCCGAACTAGTGGATTAACAAGCCATGGGCGCCTTAGCCCGCAAAATGGCTGGAGTATTGTGGGACTTTATGGACATTCTCAGAGCTAAGAATCAAATCCAAGCCCAAGTAGCTGAGACAGGGTCGTCTTTCTTAAAGCGGGAGTTTTTTTGGTGGAATTCGGATGAGTTTTTGGGTGATCCCAAGGAGCCACTGAAGGCAGATGAGTGGCTAGAACAAATAGTGAAGACGTTCGAGATGCTTGGCATTGAGGACGACTAGTTGAGAGTGACCTTGGCATCCTTCCAGCTGAAGGAAGATGTGGGTCAGTGGTAGAAGTATGTGCGTGGGCACATTGGGGTGACCTAGGAGGCTTTTGTTAGCTACTTCCAAGATAAATTCTTGCCTTCCACAGTTCTGGAGAAGTTGAGAGATTAGTTCTCCAAGCTTGTGCAATTGAACACTCTGGTAGCCTAGTTTGAGGCCATATTTACTAGCTTGTCAAGGTTTACATCAGAACTCGTGGCGACTGAAGAGCACCATTATTTAGAGTTCGAGAAGAGGTTGAGGACCGGGCTCATGTTCAAAGTGGTCAGGTTAATGATTAGAGACTATGGACGCTTTGTGGAGGCAACAGCTTATCTGGAGACCGTAATGCAGATGGAGAAGAAGAGGATAAGCGGCTCTAGGAGGAGTCAGGATATTCAGGTGACTGTAAGAGGCAGAGGGGTTCTAACCCACAACAGTCCTAGGGAGCTCAGTTGAGGTCCACTTTTCCAGTACCGAGTTCGAGTTCTAGGAGAGGTGGTCAGGGAGATGTCACTTGTCTCAAATGTGGCTAGTTGAGCCAGAAGTCTCCAGTTTGCTCGCAGAGAGGAGGAGGGCAGTAGTCTGCATCGTCTTTGGCTCGTTATCAGAGCTAGAGTCAGGGGAGAGGCCAGCCGCTCACTTATTATCAGTGTAGGCAGGCAAGGCACATGAAGAGGTTTTGCCCTCAGTTGGGCAGCATACCTGGTGTGTTTGGTTCGAGGCATACACAGAGCCACCAGCCGACACAGTCAGCACAGGCCTCAAGGGCCAATCAGAGAGCCTCTTCGGCTCAGTTAGTGCATCAGGCTTATACTCCGAGGGGTGAGCAGGTTGAGCAAAGACCTACAGGCTGTGCGTATGCTATCACTGTGCCAGATCTTGTACCACCTCCTTCTATAGTGAGAGGTACCTTCTTGTTTTGCAATTCAGTTGCTAATGTGTTGATTGATATGGGTGCATCCCATTCATTTATCTCATCTGCATTTGCATCGGTTTTGACGTTAGAGTTGGCCTGGTTAGCATCTCCTCTTTGTGTAGAGTCACCTATTAGTGGTGAGATTGTTTTGAAGCAGGGGTGTCGAGGTTGTGACATTGAGATTGCCAGTGGTCGACTTCCTTTTGCATTTGTGTTGATTGACATGTCTAGTTTTGATGTTATTTTGGGTATGGACTGGTTGTCATCATATCGGGTTGCCATAGATTGTTACCATCAGAGGGTTACTGTATATACCTTGAGCGGTGTTTTATTTCTTGGGAGACCGGGTTGATAGAGTCTTATCACTGGTGTATGATCCGCGTGGGCGGAATGAACGTAGTTGCCTTCTTACCAACTTCTTAAGTAGGGAGTGTGATGAAGTCCGAGTTGAGTTGCCAAGGGTGGTTTGTGAATACTCGGACACTTTTCCTGAGGATCTTACTAGTTTACCACCTTATCGAGAGATCAAGTTCTCTATTAATTTAGTGTCTGGCATGACACCGATTTCTATGGCACCGTATAGATTTACACCTGCCGATTTGAGTGAGTTAAAGATTCAACTCCAAGAATTGTTAGATAAGGGTTTTATTCGCCCTAGTACTTCACCGTGGAAAGCACCTGCTCTTTTTGCCAAAAAGAAAGATAGTGCGTTACGACTTTGTATAGATTATCGAAAGTTGAATCAGGTAACTGTTAAGAACAAGTACCTAATGCCTCGTATAGGTGATTTGTTTGATCAGTTAAAAAGGTCTTATTATTTCTCTAAGATAGAGCTGAGATCGTGGTATCACTAGTTGAGAGTAAGGGAGGAGGATATCTAGAAAATGGTATTTCGTATGCAGCCATTATGAGTTCCTAGTGATGCCTTTTGGGCTAACCAATACACCATCTGTGATTATGGATTTGATGGACTGGATCTTCCATGATTCCTATACCGTTTTGTGGTCGTCTTTGTAGATGATATCTTGATTTACTCACCCTCTGAGGAGGAGCATGAGGAATACTTACGAGTGGTGCTTGAGTTTCTTAGAGACCACAAACTATAAGCTAAGTTTGGGAAATGTGAATTTTGACTGAGGGAAGTTTAGTTCTTAGGCCATGTGGTATCCGGGGAAGGGGTGACTGTAGATTCATCCAAGATTGAGGCAGTGCAAGATTGGGAACAACCTAAGAATGCTTTTGAGATCTGTAGTTTCTTGGGGTTGGTTAGGTATTACCGTCAGTTTGTGAAAGATTTCTCTAGATTAGCTTCACCATTAACTAGACTGACGAGGAAGGGAGTTAAGTTTGTGTGGAATGAGGCTTGTGAGATGTCTTTTCAAGAGCTTAAGGTTAGACTTACCACTGCTCTAGTATTGATTACTCTGGATAGGGGTTTGGGCTATTCAGTGTACTATGATGCCTCACGGGAAGGGTTGGGCTGTGTTTTGATGCAAGAGGGGAAAGAAGTAGCCTATGGCTCGCGACAGTTGAAAACACATGAGAGGAACTACCCTACTCATGACCTAGAGCTAGCGACGGTGATCTTTGCCTTAAAGATTTGGAGGCATTATCTGTATGGTGAGAAGTTTGAAGTGTTTTCTGATCATGAGAGTCTAAAATATCTGTTTACACAAAAAGACTTAAATCTGAGGCAGAGGAGGTGGATGGAGTTCATAGAGGATTATGACTTTGAGTTACATTATCATCCGGGGAAGGCCAATGTTGTAGCCGATGCTTTGAGTAGGAAATCTACTGGCAGTGTAGTTTGTATAGCCATCCGAGAATAGGAAATGTTGGGTGCTATTGGTGAGTTTGACTTGCATCTTGGATAGTCCGTTGAGTCGGCATCCTTGTTTTTTGTAGTTGCACAACCTACACTTGTGAACCAAGCGATAGAAGCACAAAAGGGTGACTTTGAGGTAGAATCTCCAATGGGAAGGTAGAAAGAGGCTTGAACGTGTACTCCGACTCAAGTGTTAGATACCTTGACTGTCTCTTCGTGTTGGAGTCTTGCTGAGAGGAAGTACTCCCAGAGTTTCACCATTCACGCCTTACGGTGCACCTGGGAGGCACAAAGATGTATCACGACCTTAGCCGCCAGTTTTGGTAAAGGGGAATGTAGAAGGATGTGGCTATGTTTGTGCCAAGATGCCTTACTTGTCAACAAGTGAAGGCCGAACATCAGAGGCCAGCGGATTTTTTGCAACCCTTGCCTATAGCCAAGTGAAAGTGGGAGCATTTTACGATGGATTTTGTTATGGGTCTTCCGAGGACTCAATGGGGTAGTGATGTAATTTGGGTGGTAGTTGATCGGTTGACCAAGTCGGCGCACTTTATACCTATGCATGTGAGTGACTCGGTAGATCATCTTGCCGACCTCTATATTAGGGACATAGTGAGATTGCACGGAGTTCCTGTGATGATTGTCCTGGATAGAGATCTGCATTTCATAGCTCGGTTATGGCAAAGCCTACAGAGTGCCTTGTGCATGAGATTGACTTTTTATACTACGTATCATCCTTAGACTGATGAGCAGTCCGAGTGTACTATTTAGATCTTTGAGGATATGCTTCGAGGATGTGTTTTTGACTTTAAGGGGTCATGGGAGAGACACTTGCCCTTAGTGGAGTTTGCCTATAACAACAGCTTCCAATCGAGTATTGGCATGACACCGTTTGAGGCCTTGTATGGTCAATCGTGTAAATCCCCTATGTGCTATGTCGAGGTGGGTGATGCATCTATGTTGAGTCTAGAGTTAGTTCAGGAAACGAAGAAGAAAGTTACACTTACTCGTAAGAGGTTGGCTACTGCCCAGAGTTACCAGAAAAGTTATGCTGACTGTAGGAGGAGACCCTTGTCTTTTGAGATGGAAGACCATGTCTTCTTAAAGATATCACCCAGGAGGGGTTTGATGAGGTTTAGAAAGAATAAGAAGTTGTCCCATTGATTCATTGGGTCTTTTGAGATCCTTGAGTAGATTTGAGAGATAGCTTATCGTTTGGCCTTACCGCCATAGCTTTCCAGAGTTCATGATGTGTTTCATATTAGTATGCTTCGGAAGTATAAGCTGGATCCAACGCACATGTTGGATTTGACCGACTTAGAGGTAGATGAGGATGCTTCGTATGAGGAGAGACCGGTGAGAGTCTTGGATAGTTGGGACCAAGTCTTACGAGGCAAGACAATTCCCTTGGTTAAAGTATTGTGGAAACATCATAGGGTTGAGGAAATAACTTGGGAGCGTGAGTTGGAGGTCCGTGAAAAGTACCTAGACTTATTTGTTGATGGTTGATCATGTATTGAAATTGTGTTATGTTAATAAAATATGAAAACATTGTATATGTTTTGAGAATATGGACACATTGCATATGTTGTATATGTTTTGAAAACACGAATTTAATGTAAACATTGTATACGTTTTGGAAAAATATGAATTATGCTTTCAATGTTGGAACTTGTGTATCGAGTTGATAAGAATGGGTGAACGGAGAATGGGTCATGGTGATGGAATTGATTAATTATCCTTATTGTGATCGGTTTAAACATAGTTTTAAAACTTGATTTGTAATTTTAGGGACAAAATTCCTTAAGGGAGGGAGATTATAGCGATTCTGGTTTTAACCCGACCCTTTTTTATCTTGGAGTCGGGTTTCGTGGTTTCGTAATGTTGACTCTTGTCTTTTTCTCCTCATACTTTCTTGAGTTTCGCTATTGGAATGTAATGGTTGTGTTTGGAACATGTTGATTGCTTGGTTTTTCAAACACCTCTTGCCCAGAATTCTGCTTTTCCACTTGAGCGACACTTTTTACGCTCGAACAGGCTTTGTGAAATCTCAAGTACTTTTGCAGGTCTGCAAAAGTATTAGGAGAGTGTATTCTACGCTCGAGCAGTGCTTTCTGTGCTCAAGCGGTCTGAGCTCGAGCGACCTTTCTTGTGCTCGAGCGTTGGTCCATTGTCTACAAAACTACTGGGAGTGTGTATTCTGTGCTTGAGAGTCACTTCTTGCGCGGACTGTGCATATATCAGTTCGGAGCAACACTATTGTACATCACTTTTTTTTATATCTTTTTCTTTTAAAATCCTAGATCTGGAGGCTCTTTCTCTAAAACTCACTCACTCTCTCTACATTTTTACCTAGATCCGTTGGTTTCTCTACCCTAATGTCTTTGGGATAGAGGTAGAGCATCTCAAGAGCTTCACTTTGGTCTAAACAAAACTCGGTTTTGACATCTTTGAAGTTTCTGCCTTGCTTTGCTCGTCTTCTAACTTGAGGTAGGGATTTTCTACACTCTATACGATTTTTAACTTATTTATTTGTTGTTGTATAACTAGTATGGTGATTTTGGAGAATTTTGAATAAACCTAGGGTTTTAGTTCAAACCAAAAGAGGGGTTTTCAAATGGATGTAGTGTCAAATGATTTAATTAACTTTAATTAAATCATTTAAAATTCCTAAAATTTTAAAGTTAATTAAATCATTTGATACTACATCCATTTGAAAATCCCATGTGGTTCTAAAAATTACATTATGTCCCGTAAGGTTTCTAATTTCATAACAAATAGGTCTTTTTATTAATAAATTATAAAGTTAATTAACAATTTTTAATACTGTTAAAATTTTATTTCAATTAATAATTTATATAATTTTATTATTGTATAGGTAAACGGTTAGAAATTTCACTTTTTCGATTAATTCTTGTTAAATAATAAATTCTAACAGGGAGGTATTTGTAATTTTTCAAACCACAGGGACAATTTGAATTTTAAGTAAGTCTCAGGGAGTGTATTTGTAGTTTACCCAAAATATTCACAAAAAATAAAAAATTCAATTTTCAAAAAATTAAAACCAAACAATGTGAATAATAGGAGAATCACAAAATAACATCAAAATATAAAAATTCGAAACATGATTCAACACTTATAAATAATTTAAAATAGAAGGATAAAAAGATTTGAAACCCGTCTCATGTTCAACTGGTTTAGGTTACATAGCATTTTCTAGCTAAAATGGAGATGAAAAATTCATTCCAGAAAAGCCTCAATTATTGAGGGAAAAGCTGCAATTTTGATAACATTGTAGCGCGGAAAACCTGCTTCCTCCAATACTTTCTTCGATTCAAGCTCAGTCCTCTCTTTTCCACCCGAACTATGAGCAATCATTAGCAGATCGAACACCAATCTTGTATCGTCAAACATGTCTTCACCTTCCGGATTTAGAACTACATCAATGATAACCACCTTTCCGGTTTTCTCAGGTATTGCTTTCCGACAATTTTTCAAGATGTTAACACAATCTTCGTCGTTCCAATCATGCATTATCCGCTGCATTCACAAATAATTGTTAGGCATCACCGATTTTGTTTAGTAACGTTTTTATTCCTTATTTTCTTTTTCTTTTTTTTTTTTTTGTTTTCAAATGTTATGACATTTGTGAAATTGATACTACAAATCTTATAATTAAATCATTTTTAGTACTAACTAAAAAAATAATGGGTCATAAGACATAACCAAAAACATTTTTGGTCATAACAAAATAATAATCAAAATAGGTGATAACTAGCATCATAATGAATTATAATCAAATCATAACCAGGAGTCATAACCGAATACTGCTTGAGGAATACTGAAAGACATTTTCAATCATAACTAAAATAAAAGCACAACAAATCATAATTAACACTACAATAAGTTATAACCAATATCAATTGAACATATTTACAGACTACAAAAGTTATAACTAGACATAAAGGGTGTGTATTATAGAAAATTCCTACATAAATCACCCTTACTTTTGAGACTTTTCATATAATTTCAATTATAGAGACTTTTCATATAATTTCAATAATTACATAAATCACCCTTACTTTTGAAACTATTATTAAAATTTCCCACCATTAATCTTCTGTTAATTTATTTAACAGAATATGATGACGTCTTACTGACGTCATCTATTATGGATAAAAAATTCAAAGATTGCCCTTATATATTAAAAGGCAAATTTCACTTTACCCCCTGTGGTTTGGGTTGGGTACATTACTTCCTTGACATTCAGAAATCACCACATAACTCCCATGTGGTTTGTGGACTAAAAGGTACAGTTAGCTTTTCCGTTCAAGATAACACATTGTGAGAGTCACGCACTTGTAAGGAGAGTAACACTACTTTTAAGACAAAAATGCTCCGAGCACATTTTCAAATTTATAAATAATGCTATTCAATTATTTGTCTCTCTGCTCCATTCATCCCAGCCATTAGTAGCCTTTCATTTTTTTCCCCTTCTCCTCCTTTCTCTTCTTTTCTTTTTTCGATAACTCATCAATGTCCACAACTTGCAGCTTCCCCCATGATCAAACTAAAACAAAAATTTTATATGAAAGCTACTAAATCCAGGTAGCTCCATGGATTCCGACAAAAAATTTTCTAGTTTAACAAATTTTTAAACACCGTGGCTTGTTCTTTTGTAGCTTAATACACATTTGATCCCTTTCATTCATCCATCCACTCTCTTCTTTGCTTCCATATCCTTACCTTGCTTCATTGCTAACCATTTTACCTCTTCCCTTATTTTCCTTCCCTTATACTACATGGATGATTGCTAATACCATAATTAAAACCATGAAGGTTGCAGATAAGAGGCAATTAGAAATGTTACAAGAAAATTTGGGGTCATTCAGCATTAAAATTTTGGGATTTCATGAAGGAAGTATTGTGAAAATCTTAGCTACATATTTTAGGAATATATATACATATATATACAAATTATACATATGCAATTTGCAGGTTTATATATATACATATGTATATATATATGTTAGAGTTGGTAGCATGGAAGGAAGAAGAAAGAAAAATAGGTGTGTGTGTGCGCGCGCGTATATATATATGTATTTATATTTGTAGATTTAATTTAAAAGAGATAAGTGGAAGAAAATGGGGATATAAAGGTAAATTTACACATTCTGTTAACAGAAGTTAGTGTGCGTTTTAGTCCACAAATCATATGGGGGTTATGTGATGATTTTCGAATGTCAAGGGGGTAATCTGCACCCGGTCCAAAACCGCAAGGGGATAAAATGAAGTTTGCCCTATATTAAAATAGTAAATTTCACTCACCTCTCTTGAAGTTTTACAAAAAAAATGATAAAGACCCATACATTATTTTAACAATGTTAAACACAATTATTAAATTCTATGCAATATTTAAAAAATTTCTAAATTGTTAAGACAAGCATATATATATATAGTAGAATAACAAAACTTTAGCTTATCTAAAATAATAAAAAAAAAAATAGGGCTAATAAATTGATCACCATTAAACCTTATAAAAGATGTTTTATTTTAAAAAAAAAAACTGTCAATTTTATAAATAATTATTTTGAGACATTAGAGTTTAAATAAAAATTTAAAAATACATATAGGTATTTGATTTTTTTTTTCCCGTATGAAAAATATATATTTGGAGAAATTATCCATCTCGTTCTATTTTATTTATTTTATTTCTTTCATTTTTTTCTATTTATTTTCTCATTTACTTTTTCGTAGTATCACTGCAGTAAATAACAACACTATATTATTATTATTATTTGTTCTATTCTCTATTGTTTTTCCTTAATTTTTTTATTTTTATTTTTATTATTTTTTTTTTTATCATTTTCTCTTTCATAAATGTTACCTAACATCACCCAATACCATAGCAACTTACGAAATAAGAATTTTTCTTTTGTTTTGTACACATATTTTTGTATTAAATTTTTTTAAAGAAAGTTAAATATAATAACATTTCATATTTATAATAAAAAAAAGTGACTTATAAAAATTACCATATGTTACCTCATAAATATATAAAATAATATATATATATCATTTTATCTTTCCACAATCCAACATTATTCTCAAATTTTAATTATCATTAAAAAAAAAAGTCAATATTTCCCACCTTAATAATAAAATTTTTAAAAATAAATATAAAATTGGAAAAATATCTAATCACGTTACAATAAATTAAAATTAGATGTAGGAAATGAAAGAAAAAGAAATTATTTGAGAATAATAAACTATTTAAATTCGTCATTTGTTACATCTAATTAAAATAAAATTTTACTTGAAAAAATAATTTATTTGAAAATAATAAAACACTCAAATAATTTTTTATTTATAACATTTAAAATCTATATCTCCATATTTTTTTCTTTCATTGAAATTATTTTTATTAAATTAAATCTCAAAATTAATTCAAATAAGAAATATGGATATTCTTTCTTAATTTCATTAATGGTTTAATTTTTTATTTTTATTTTTTTGAACTTATAATAAAAAAAAATACAAAGTCCAGGAAATACAAAAAAAAAAAATAAAAAATAGATATATATGTGTGTGTGAGAGAGAGAGAAATAAAATGATAATTTAATATATGTATATATATAGCTAAATTACAATTAAAGGTATTAAGAGTAAAAGGTATTATGGTTATTTGCATAATTAAGTTAACACTATTTGGCTTAAATTAACGGGAGGGAAATCTTGACAATGTTAGAAAGAGTAAGGGAGGTTTCTGTAATTATTGAAGTTACAAAGCAGGTCCATATATATAGTAGAGTAGCAAAACATTACCTTATCTTAAAAAAGAAAATAATTGAGCTAATAAATTGATCACCATTAAACTTTATAAAAGATGTTTTATTTTTTAAAAGACCATCAATTTTATAAATAATTATTTTGAGAAATTAGAGTTTGAATAAAAATTTAAAAATACATATATGTATTTGATTTGTTTTTTTCCGTAAGAAAAAATACATATTTGGAGAAATTATCCATATCATTCCATTTTCTTTATTTAATTTCTTTCGTTTTTTTTTTCTATTTATTTTCTCATTTACCTTTTTGTAGTGTCACTGTAGTAAATAATAACACCATATAATTTATTATTATTATTATTATTATTTGTTCTCTTCCCAATGTTTTTTCCTCAAATTTTTTTTTTTTCATAATTTTCTTTCATAAATGTTAGCTATCATCACCCAATACCATAGCAACTTACGAAATATGAATTTTTCTTTTGTTTTGTACACATATTTGTGTATTATTTTTTTTTAAAGAAAAATAAACATAATAACATTTAATATTTATAATAAAAAATTGACTTATAAAAATTATCAAATGTTACCTCATAAACATATAAAATAAAAATAAAAATATTATCATTTTATCGTTCCACAATCCAATATTATTCTCAAATTTTAATTATCATTAAAAAAATAAATCAATATTTCTCACCTTAATAATAATATTTTAAAAAATAAAATAAAATTAAAAAAATATCTAATCACGTTATAATAAATTAAAATTAGATGAAGAAAATGAAAGATAAAGAAATTAAAATTATACAAGTTCAAAACTTGTAGTAAAAAAAAAGGAAATACAAAATCAAGGAAATACAAATATATATACATATATGTGTGTGAGAAATAAAATGATAATTTAATATATAAGTAGATTACAATTAAAAGTTATTAACTGTAAAGGATATTACGGTTATTTTCACAATCCAATTAACATTGTTTGACTTAAATTAATGGAAAGAGAATCTTGATAATATCAAAAAAAAAAAAAAAAAATCTGTAATTATTGAAGTTACAGAGCAGGTCCTATAATCTTTTTTTTGATTCAAAGGAAAGAGAATGTTAAAACACCATTACAGCAAACACATAAAGGAGAATGTTAATGTATCATTACAGAAAGTTAATCCCTCATAGCAGGGACTCCAAGCATATCATCTATGAGAAAAGCAGTAGCTTCAGTTGGGGGGTCCTCAAGGATCAGAATATGTTCAGATTGGGCAACACCCAGATTTGCTAGCAGATCAGCTACTTTGTTTCCCTCCCTGAATGTGTGGATAAGGGAGCAGTTACACCTCTGCAGAAGGAACTTAGCATCTTCAATGAGAGCCTTAAAGGGAGAGTTTGGAGTTGGACCATGCTGGATTTGTTGTATGGCCTGCTCTGAATCCGTTTCTATCACCACATTTGTGGTTCCTTTCTGGAACAGAATTGTTAGGCCTCTATAAATAGCCCAGATTTCTGCCTCTATGCTTGTACAGTGCCCCAGTTTTCCATAATAGCCCCATATCCAAGTGCCTGTTTCATCTCGCAAAAGTCCCCCATACCCTGCCTGGCCTGGGTCTCATTTTGAGCAACCATCCGTGTTGAGCTTAAGTTTACCTGCAGGAGGAAGGCACCATTTAATTAATCTAGGTACAGAAGAATGGGGATGGAGAGGGGATTGAAAAGCCTTTTCAATTTCACGCACATAGTCCCGAATGGACTTAAGACTGTTTTGAGTGGGGTTTGAGAAGTTATCAAAAACCAGTCTGTTACGGTCTTTCCAGATCTGCCAAAGGGTAACAATAAAAATAAGAGATCATTTAGACCCATAAAGACTTGTTTTACTGTTTATATTGCAGGTCACCCAATCAAATAGGGGCAGATCAGTCTCTTCCTTCCACCAAGAGTTGTTTTGGATGTGGATCCAAATATTCCTGGAGCAGACACAGTCTCTAAGGAGATGTTGCAAAGTTTCACTAGTCTGTCCACATCTAGGACAAAGGTCGGAAGAAGCCATATTTCTTGCAAGGCACAAATGGTTGGTCAACAACCTGCCTTTTAGGATAAGCCAGAGGAAGTATTTCAATTTTTGAGGAGTTTTGATTTTCCAAACCCATTTCCAATCCCTGCCATCCACAACAGAATTATTAATAACGTTAAAAGCAGAGCCAGTATTAAAATTACCACAGGTAGATCCAATCCAGGCAGGAGCATCAGTAAAGGTAACAAACCTAGGTCTGTATATTTTGAGAATTTCATCCAAGTCCTGTTTAGTGACAAGGGTTTTAAGTTTCTTAGTATCCCAATTTCCCTCATCGTCTAAGATAGAGCTAACTTTATCAAGATCATTGGATTGGTAGGTGTTATTAATTTGAGCTAAAGGTTGAGTACCACGCCACCAATCATTCCAAAGGGAAATGTGTTCCCCATTGCCAACAACCCATTTAACACCCTTACGGAGGATATCTTTATTTTTGCAAATGCTTCGCCAAATGTGAGAAACTTGCTTGTTCTGAGGCCAAGTATAAAGGCTATGATGTTTCAAATATTTGGAATGAAGAATTTTGCACCAAAGCTTATTCTTATCACACAGGATTTTCCACCCAAGTTTGGTAAGAAGGGCAGCGTTATGATCTCTAGCCTTGCGAAGGCCTAGGCCTCCCTCAATTTTTCTTTTGCACACACTATCCCAGTTTACAAGGTGGACTTTCTTGTGATTCTCAGATTCACCCCAAAGAAAATTTCTATTGAGTTTATCTATCTCATCACAGAGTTTTCTAGGAAGTTCCATAGTTTGCATGTTATATGAGGGAATAGCAGAGGTAACAGATTGGATAAGGGTTGCTCTCCCAGCCATGGTAAGGTTTTTGGCTTTCCAACCTGATAATTTAGTTTTCATCTTCTCAAGAATGTCATTGAAAGTGCTCTTAGTAACTCTCCTATGAAGTAATGGTGAGCCTAGATATTTACCAAGATCCTGAGTTAGGGGAATGCCACTAGAGGAGCTGATGGATTTGGCTACAAGTCTAGGGATATTAGGGGAAATAAAGAGTTTAGACTTAGCATAGTTGATTTTTTGGCCAAACACCTCACAAAATTCACAAAGAACATCTATTATAGTTTCACAATTCATTTGGTTAGCTTGAGCAAAAAGGATGAGGTCATTAGCGAAAAACAAATGGGAAACAAAAGGGCTATTTCGAGATGTCTTGATGCCTTTCCAAGAACCCTGTTGAACTTTAAAGTTGATCATATTGGATAACCTTTCCATACAAAGCACAAAAAGGTAAGGGGAAAGGGGGTCACCTTGTCTGAGCCCTCTCCCATTCTGGACACCCTCAATAATTTCACCATTCCACAAGATAGAAGAGTGTTGGTTAGTCACACAACTCATGATTAACGCAATCCAATTATCATTAAGTTTTAGTTCAAGAAGAGTAGCTTTGATGAAATCCCAGGACAACCGATCATAAGCTTTTTCCAAGTCAATCTTAAATATCATGCCACCTTTAGTTCCTTTCTTATTTCTCAAAGAATGTAGAATTTCTTGTGTGATGATGATGTTATCAGTGGTGTTCCTTCCAGGTATAAAACTGCTTTGATTAGGGCTTATCAAATTGTCAAGAAGGGGTCTAATACGACCAACTATAAGCTTAGTAATGATTTTATAAGAAACATTGCATAGGCTAATGGGTCTAAATTGCCTAATGTTTTCAGGATTATCAATCTTAGGTATAAGCATAATAAGAGTTTCATTAATGACCTGAGGGATCATTTTAGTATGGAAACAATTTTTCACAAAGTCACACACAGAATGTTGAACAATATTCCAGTATTTTTGGTAAAAAATGGCTTGAATGCTATCTCTGCCTGGTGCTTTGAAAGCACCAATATCTTTCACAGCTTTTAAAATCTCTGAATTAGTGAGGGGTTTAGATAAACCAGCATTGTTCTCTTGAGTGAAGTAGGTAGGGGTCAAGTTGTTCCAGTGATCCAGCTTGGTAACAACTTCATCTCTGAAGAGGTGTTGAAAATACTCAAGAATACTTGCCTTGATATTAACAGAATCAGTGATCCAATTACCAGAAGTATCTTGAAGAGGATTGATTTTATTCTTTCTTCTCTTGGTAATAGTGGAAACATGGAAATATTTAGAATTTCTATCACCTAGAGTGATATGTTTAGATCTAGATTTTTAGAACCATAAAACTTCTTCTTGAAACAAACAAGCATTATATTGAAAAATAAGGTCCTTTTCAAGAGACTGAAGGTTATGAGAGAAGTAATTAGCTAAGGATCTTTGTATGCCTTCTATCCGAGCAAGGAGGTGCCTTTTCCTTTGAAAGATATTACCAAAAACCTCTTTGTTCCACTCCTTAACTCGACAGGTGAATTCAGCAGTGGAATCAATGAGATTCTGGTTCATATCAGACCAGGAGGATTTAATAACATCAAGGAGACCAGGGTGTGTGATCCAAGCAGCTTCAAATCTAAAAGGCCGAATGAGAGGATTGAGGGTATGCATACCTTGGGTGTAGACCAAAAGAGGTGAATGGTCTGAATAAGTCCTAGGGAGGACTCTGACAGTGGCCTCCGGGAACATGGTTCTCCATTCTGAGTTGCTCATAGCCCTATCCAATCTTTCCATTGTGTTGGCAAGACCTTGTCTGTTATTAGTCCATGTCATTTTTGGGCCAGAACTCCCTAAATCAATCAGATTACAATTGTTGACCCTATCCAAGAACTTCTGATTTCTAGCAGCATTGTGTCTTGGGTTGAAGCTTCTTCTTTTCCCTTGGTTAGCATAATCATTGAAACCGCCGGCAACCAACCAAGGTTTAGACATGTTGATAGCCACTGCCTCTAGATCATCCCATAGTTGTTCTCTCACAACAGGATTTGGGCTAGCATAAACAGCTGCTAAGACCCATTCATCATAATCTTCTTTGTGGATGGTGGCATGAATAGCCTGGGAATTAACTGAAGAAGCTCGCACATTAACCTGGCTTGTGTCCCAAACAATCCATATCCCTCAAACACGGCCAATTGGGTCTACAATAGTCGAAGCTGTGAAGCCCAATCTATTAAAGAAATTTCCCATTTTGCTAAAAGGCACCTTTGTTTCCATAAGAATTAGAATTTCAGGCTTGTGGGCACGAACTATTTCTGTTAGGTTACGTTTGAAGTTGTTATTGCCGGCTCCACGGCAATTCCAGAATAATATTCGTAATAAATCCATGGATGGGTAAATAAGGGGTGAGTCAGTTACCATATCCTTAACAATGCTGCGGATCCTCCAGCGATTGGCCTCCTCCGATCTCATGGAGGCCATTTGAATCGAGTGAAATGGCTTGAGACTGGTGCCCTCCCAATTTAGCTCGAGTGTCATGCGTATTTGTTCTATCCACCAAACGAAAGCGACTAGGTGAGCAGCTTCTCTCTCTGGTTCTAACAACAAAGTCACCGTGCTGGATTGATTTCGGTGTTCCTCTACATCGATTATCTGCTCTCCTGGGTTCTGTGTGTCTTTCGGCTCCATTGCTGTCTTTTCCTAGATCCGGTGGTTCTCTTGCTATATTCAGCGTGTCTATAGGTTTCTGGGCAGGGTTGATCGCTGGTGTTGGGCTGGTATAAGTAGAAGAGGTTGGAGTAGCTTCTGCCATGGTCAAGTCAGCAGCTCTAGGTGGAGTTTCCGAAGTAAGAATCGTGTCAGGGGACGACAGGAGCGGTTGCGTGCCATCAGGTTTGGACGAGACCATTGCTTGGTCACGGACTGGTGCCTCTGCCCTAGGATCAGTGGGTAGATGCGATGTGCTCACCTCCATTAACTTCGTATTCGGCTGTTGCAGAGATTGGGGCTCTGGTTCTTTAGGTTTGGGAAGGGGGGACCCAATTTTACCTTTACCCTTAGGGTCTTTCGTTGGGTTGGTGTTGACTGCAATACTGGGCTCACTATGACCTTTTTCAAATCCTGACCTATAGGTCTTCTTGCCCCTGGGACCTTTGTCCTGGCCATCTGGGCCCTCCTCCAGATATTTGAATTTGTTAGTATTTGGAATTGGGCCAGGAATTGGTTGGGCCCGTCTGGGTTGGGTTGGGCGTCTACCTCTTTTGGTAGCTAACATCTATGGGCCGAATGAATCTTCCTCCCTTTGCTCTGGTTGCAGGTTTCCGTTAGCCTCCGTCAATTGATTGTCAGGCATTATAGTATCAGTAACGGCTATAATCTTCGCCGCCGGTGGGACGGTAGGCCCTGTTGAACCGGCAAGCTTCTTTACGGTGATCAATTCTGCCACAATGAAAGCAAAAAGAGTGTAAGGACTCATATTCAATGCTATAGTAACGGTCTTCCAAAATAAACTTTGGTTTCAGAGGTTGGCTCAGATCCATTTCAACACAAATTCTTGCAAATTTACCCCTCGTCGCCATTGCTGTATTCCAATCAATCTTTAGAGGTTTCCCAATAGTTTTGGCTATGGCGAATAAGACTTTTTCCTGATAATACTCTATCGAAAGCTCGGGAAACCGAACCCAAATAGCGGTTGTGGTTTCAAAAGCTTCTGAAGGTTTGAAATTTGGTTCCCACCTTCTTACAGTGAGGTAATGGTCCATGATCACCCACGGTCCTCCCGTGAATACAATAGTGTAGTCCGATTGGTCAGAGAATTTAAAAAGGAAGTAATTACTGCCCAGATCAATGGCAGAAAAGTCCCCTTGAAGACCCCAAATATTCTTTACACGAGTACATAGCATCTTGTACCCAATGGTCTTGCCTAAAAGTCTGATAATGAGGGCATTTTTCCATGGCTGTCTAATCTTCTCCAGGAGTTTCTTTGGTAAGGTGACTTGAGGAAAACCCAAGTGCTCTGAGGAAGAGGTGTGGATTTCAGTTTGTCGTTCTTGTTCATCATCCTTTTCATCCGAAGATAGAATTTCAACCCTGCTGTCAAAAAGATAGCCGTTTCTGCATTTCGTAGTCAGAGCTTCTTTGAAAGATTTCAGGGGTGGGGAAGGAGATCCCATTGTCCCAAGGCCATGATCAGAGGTTCCCTCCTTCGGTGAATCAAGGCCCAGGTTCCCCTCATTGGTCATGGCTACATCCGGAGAGGCTTCGGCACCTTTAATTTTCTTGGTGCTTCGGTTCAAGTGGTCTTCTTCTTCAGTTGTCCTTGCTGGGTTAAGAGTAAGTTCGTCTTTGGAGGCCATCAATTGTTGTTGTTCATCAAAAGTCCCTCCAGCAGGTCCTATAATCATCAGAAACTCCAGCAGATGTGAGTGTAATTTACCCTAATTATTATATAGTGCATTAATAGAAAGTCTCCACACACATATTTTGATTATAAATCTTACCTTCATGAAGACGGCATCAGCACTAGGAATTACCTTAAACATGTCACCCTCAACATGAGAAACTCCACCGTACTCCGGCGCCGTAGCGATGACATGTGGCAGATCAAAGTTGATCCCCTTAATATGAGGATGCACCTTCACGATCTCACCCATGGCTGCCCCCGTCCCACCTCCCACATCAACCATCGATCCGACGCCACAAAACCCCCACCCTCAACATGAGAAACTCCACCGTACTCCGGCGCCGTAGCGATGACATGTGGCAGATCAAAGTTGATCCCCTCAATATGAGGATGCACCTTCACGATCTCACCCATGGCTGCCCCCGTCCCACCTCCCACATCAACCATCGATCCGACGCCACAAAACCCATCTTTGTATCCCGTCATGATCGCCTTCATCGTGATCCTGGCAGTACATCCCATCGCATCATTGAAGATCTTGTTAAATTCTGGGTTCATGGAACAATAGTCCCATATCTCACGGCCATGAGCCTTTTGGAATGCAATACCACCTTCTCTCACACAGTTGCTGAGGTAATGGCAGGGGGCTAATGCCCTGTGATCGTTCTCCGGCATAAGCATTGGAGCTAGGCTGAGTTCTGCGCCGTGTAAAAGTCATCTGGACATGTGGGTTGGCCCGTAGAGAGCCTCTCCGCCGTCTGATTGAGGAGTAACGGTGAAGATCTTTCTGCGGACCAGCAACCTCATGATACGCGCCAGGCAGGTGATGTCTGGGGAAGGAGAGTCGATGATCCCGGCGGCCATTTGGGACAAGGTGATTGGGGAGCCGTGAGAGTGTATGATATCTGCTATGCGGAGCTCTACAGCAGATTTAAGTGCCATAAAGTCTGCAAAGTGATACATGTATTTCCATATCTCTGCTTGGGCTTGTAGCATTCCCTCTCCATCAAAAGCTTCTCTCTCTCTCTCTCTCTCTCTGTTTGTATGTATATGTAAAGAAGAAGTGATGGTGTGAGGATAAGAGATGTGTTGTGTGTTGCTTTTATATAGGAAGTGAAACATATTTTGCTGGTAGATTATTGCATTTGCAAACAGGAAGAAATTAATTGGTTGATCACAAATTAAAAATTAATCAAATATACGTATTGGGAGATCTAGCCACATAACGTGGCTATTTGGGAAGTTATTATTTTAACAAGTTATTTTAATTTTTGACTATTTTAATAGGTTAAATTTTTGTATTTAAAAAAGTGATTATATTTTTTTATAGCTGGATATAATATTTGTAAAAAAAAAAGTAAAATAATTATAAATTTGATATGACTTTTTATCTTATTAACTATTTTAATTTCTTCTTGTTCGTGTTTTTTTTTTTTGGTGGGTGAATTTGAGCTAAAAGCAAACCCAAAACCTGCCAAAAATTACTTGCCAAAAAAGGGCCATTATTGTGACAACTTGTAACATATGCATTAGTCAATATTTCCTAAATGGCTAAACTGCTTGGATAACATCTTCCTCCAAGATGGGAAATGTTTTGGACCGCACACCCCAAAGTGGTTGTAACCTTTTGTATGTATGTAGGATGTATTCATATATGTATAAAGTTTATATCATGAATAGTCTAAATTTATGAAGATTTTATAGGGTCTCAATCACCACTCTTTCAAGATTTTCAAATCTTACTTTTGTCTTTTTTTTTTTATTATTATTTTTAAATAAATCACAATAAATTAAGCATCACAAATTTAATGTTTTTATATTGCTTCATTTACATTGGGTTTGATTTATAAATTTGGATATAAATTTAAAAATGAAACAGTAAATATAAAGAAAATATAACTATATTTTACATAATTTTTTTTTTCTTTTTCAAATCTATAAATTAAACATAGTCGTAAGGTTTCAATTTATATAAAAAATAAAAAATCAAAAAATCAGAACAAAATTCTGAAAATTAACTTAGAAAACCGAAACCAAACATAGTGAATATTATCAATATCTTTTTTTGTACTGAAATACATATTTAATTTATTCTTATGTGTTTACATTATTATTTACATTAGTTTCGATAACTTTTATTTAACTAAAAGGCAGATCGGTATTGAACTTTGTATGACTTAAGTCTTGTTTGGCAAAGGCTAATTTATGAAAATATAAAATAGGCTAAAATAATTAATAAGACAAAGGATACATTAAATTTATAATTATTTCACTTTTCTCTTACAAACTTCACATCCACTTAAAAAAAAAATTCAACCATCTTCCCAAACATAAATATTTTAGCTTACTAAAATAATCAATTTCCCAAACAAGGCCTTATTATAATTTTCTTTCTAAATCACAAGTACGACTAGTGTAGCTTCTTTTTTTTTTTTTTTTTTTGGTTGATAAATTTCACTTATTTATATTTTTATTTTTGTGTCATTTTAGTCTCTACACTTTTAATTAACTCAATTTTGACCTTTAATTTTAGATTTTGTGTCAATTTAGTCTAAATAATAATGACATTGGTGTTTTTGACAGAAAATGTTCATTGTATTGGTTGATGTTAACTCACTGAGTTGAACAAGTTTATAATTTTGTACTTAAAAGTATGATACATGCCATTTATATGTGTATTTTCTATTAAAAATTGCTAACAATTATAATCAATTAGACTAAATTGAGAAAAATTCATAAATTTATTGTCAAAATTAAGCCAATTGAAATTATGAGACCAAAATAACACAAAAGCAAAATATATGAACAACTGACACGATTTATTTTAAAAATCATATTTACCGTCAACACAAATGTAATCCGATCAAGTGGATATCGATATCCAATCAATGTGATTTTCTACAGAGATGAATTACTCGACGAGTCCCATTGATACAGGCTCCGTAGTGAGCTCACAGAGGCCTAAAAACACTCTCTAGTTTGATTTGGATTGGAGAGGAGCCTGCTCCCTACAGTAACCTTTTTTAAACAAAATTACACTAGCATTATTTTTAGTATAGTTAACGTGATCGAAATGAATGTCAATGTTGGTAGATACTGAAATAAATAAAAATAAATATAAATATTAATAGAAAAGAGATGATAATATTATTTTTTTCATTCATATGATTAACAAATTATTGATGAAAAATAGTCTAACTACTATGTGAATTAAAATCTTATGATATATCAGTGTAATTATGTCAAAAATATAGGACCAATTGTATTTTTTTCAAACCTCAAGGAAGTGTGTGTAATTTATCCTTTATATATATATATATATTATTACAATAATGAAATATTACAAGAGAGAAGTGCATTTCAAGAAACTTCTCACCCTTCATATTTCTTGCAATTTATAATTCTTAGGGTTAGTAAGTAAATAGTTCATTCTTATGGAGTCATATGTTGTTTAGTCCAAAGTTTAAAATTTTTTGTTGACAAAGACGAGTGTTAAAAAGTCATTCGAAAAGTTACCGAAAAAGTTGTCGGTAGTGGTAGCTAGTGGCAGTAAGGTAGAAAGATAGGTACACATGTACAAATAATTGGATAGTTGAACAATAATGGCAAGAGTAGGTAACACATGTACATATAGTTGGACATTTGAATAGATAGTTGGACATTAAAACAAATAGTTACACAGGTAGGTGACAAATGTACAAATAAGTAACATTTGAATAGATAGACAGGTAGGTAAGTTTTGAACAAATAAATATATTTTTGCTCCCAAAGGATTTAAGTTTGAGCATGTTGATCCAAATGTTTTGCAAATAGACATCTAACCTGAGTCTAATTCTCATAATGTTAACTCAGAATTAATTTTAGTAGGATGAAAATCAAGTTAATGTGTTTAAATCTTGACCATTGAATATGCCAATTAGGACAAGTCAATTAGCCTATTGGTCCACTCAACTAGGGGTGGGCATAGGGCTATGGGACCCGTACAATCTGCCTAACCCTGTCTTACCTAAAAGATTTTGGGTTGTTTCCAGAGGCGTTTAGGCTTGAATGCGGGTCTATTTTTTTTATGTATGTTCGGGTTGCGAGCGAGTTACTTAAATATCACAAAAAGTAGCCCTCATATTAACTATAAAATTAAGGGTAAATTACAATTATCTCCCTTGAGGTTTGCCTTAGTTACAGATACCTCCGCTACGGTTTTAAAATTACACAGACCTCCCTTGCTTTTGAAAATAATAGTTAGATTCCCCCTTCTCATTAAAAAAGCCTTAACAATGTTAACATGATAGTGGAAGTGATCATAATACCCTTCAACCACATTGTGAAAAAACACAACTGACCCTTAATGTAAAAGAATCCCTCTCATTCATTCTTTCCTAGGGTTTACATTCAAAAAAGCAAAGGGAAGACCAAGCAACGATGGAATGGAAGATAAGAAAGAGTAGTGATTTTGTTGAAGATCTGTTTCGATTATCTTTCACAATGCAAAGTGTAAAAGATTTTAATCGATTTTGTTCTGTTATTTACGGCTTCCAAGTAAGTTCTCCAACAAATCTGTTCAATATTAAATTTTTTTTTAAAAATATATTCAATATATGGGTTTAGGGTTTACGAATGAAAGAATTTTTAGAGTTTTGAGAGTTTTGTTTGTGTAATTTTGAACTAATTTTTATGGTTTTAGTGTTTTATTTTTTTGGGTATTCAGGGTTTTTCAAGGTTTTAATCAAATATTGTAAGTTTTTGGATTATTAAACATTATTACTTACTAGATTTGGAGTATAAGAATGTTTGTTAGATTTTATTGAATTATTATTGATTTAGTATATTTTTAGATTTTGTCCAATATTTATTGATTTAGGGTTGCATTATTTGTTTAATGTTGTCAAAAATATATACGAAAATTGAAATTTTTTGGATTATTAAGCACTATTACTTAATATTGTGAATTATTCATTATTTTCAATTTGTTTATTTGTTTCAATCATGCTAGCTTTGGAACTGGTTGAATTTGTTTTGCTAAAATTTATTGAATTGATTCAATTTGTCTATATGTTCAAATAATGTTTATCTGTTCAAATTAGTTTTTAATCAAATATAGTAATTTTTTGGATTATGAAACATTATTACTTACTATATTTAGAGTATAAGGATGTTTATTAGATTTTATTGAATTATTATTGATTTAGGATTTTTTTTTTTGGTTATAGATTTTGTTCAATGTTTATTGATTTAGGGTTTTGTTATTTGTTTAATATTGTGAAAAATGTATATAAAAATTTTAATTTTTGGGATTATTAAACATTATTACTTAATATTGTGAATTATTCATTGATTTCAATTTGTTTATCTTTTTCTATCGTGCTAGCTTTGGAATTGGTTGAATTTGTTTTATTGAAATTTATTGAATTGATTCAATCTGTTTATCTGTTCAAATTAAATTTCTTTATTATTATTTCATCTATGGTTGCATTTCCTTCATTTGTTTAGTTATCCATTACAAGGGTAAAGTGGACAGAGTATACAATGTGGATCCTGATATGTATTGTCATGTTAATCTCTTGAAGGATGTACATGAATCTGTTCTTAGTAACATAGGTTTGATTGAGGCTCTTGCTATTCATTTGTACTGTGATATACCTGGTACTAATAAGAGAAGAATGTTAGAAAATGATATTGATGTGATGGATAGGTTTTACATGCAGAATGTGAGTAAAACAATTAACTTGTATATAGATGTTGTTCATTCTATTGGGTTTGAGAATGGAGAAGTTAATGATAGTAGGGAGGATGCTGTAGAAATTGATCACTCAATAGAGGATGGTGATGGTCATGTAGAGAGAGATGATGAGTACAACATGGATAATTGTGTTGGCTTTAGTAATGAAGACAAGGATTGGAATGAAAATGTGGATCCTGAAAATGAATCTGATAGCACAAGTAATGAATATGTCTTAAGTGAAGATGATAGCTTAGGTGAAGATGATGGTGCACTTAGTGATTATCAATCTGAAGATAATTTAATGGTCTATGATTTTAGTACTGATGATGATTTGGATGATGAATCTAATTATAGACATTAGGGGGGAATTCCAAGGGAAAACAATTTCATTCTGCCTATGATGATAAATAGCCATATTTGAATCCACAAGCGGAAGTGGTATTGGAAAAGAGGATGATATTTGTAGATGCATATAGCTTCAGAGCTACACTCAAAGATTATATATTAGAAACTGGCTTCAAGATTGTGAGGGACAAAATGAGAAGTCTTGGGCAACTACGCACTGTGCTACTGATGGATGTCCTTGGAGGAGTCATGCATCTCCTCGTCTAGATGGGTTAACTTACAAGATAAAAACCTAGTTTCCCAGCACATATGTAGTAGGTTGAACCAAAATATTAAGGGAACTTTAGATTGGATAGCAAAAAAATTGAGTGACAGTTTTAAGGAAAATCCAAACATGGGGTTGGATACAATGCAAGGCAAGTTGAATAAGATTTATGGAATTGATGCTTCAAATATACAGTTGTATAGAACTTTAAAAAAAAAAAAAAAAAAAAACAAAACAAAACATATAGAGATGAGATGGAGGGTAATCATAGTATCCAATATGTGCTACTACCAACATATGTTGCAGATATTAAAAAGAAAAATCCTGGTAAATTGGTGAAGATCAATTATGATAGCCCACCCATGCCATCACTACATGCTAAAAGTATAATAATATAAGTGTAATACATACACGTAATCCATTGAACATATCATTGTCATCCTCCACCGATGACCAAGGACAAAATCTCTAAGTATATGTATTTGATATGCATAACTACAACTGTCCAAAACTCATAGGATATAAGCCCAACAACAACAATGACACATATCAAATGTCCAAATGATCAACCCCTCGCTTATTCTCAATTTACAAAAGAGTTTATAATTTCATCTTTCTTTTTTTTTTCTTTTTTTTTTTTTCCTTTTCAAAATCAATTTCCTTATTTTCCCAATTTATAATATTCTAACCATGTTCCAAAAATTCATTTTCCTTCTTTAATAATCCTGAACCCATAGATAACCAAAACCGCAATCCAACTCGATACATATTTCTCAAAACAATCTCAATATCTCAATTAACTCCTTTTTTTTAGCAATTACTACATCAATATAATCCACATAATGCATAACATAACTATTATTCTACTTTTCCCCTTTTGATTTATCTAATGTTTGCTAATAAAAATTAGGATTTTCCCTTCATTCATAACATAAATGACATAGACTACCTTCTACTGCACTAAAACCTCCTAAAAACATATAATTTCACTTTTCACAACTCAAACCCAAAAATCCCTTTACATGAATTTGAAATCACATAACCAAATCGTACTTTTTATGCAATAAAAATATACCACATGTCTACCTGTAAGGAAGTATTGAGAAGGAGCAAAACAATCCCTACCTCTAGCAAGAAGAGGACAAGGCCCGAAAATCTAATTTCAACGAAAACACGATTCGTTCAGATTAGTAGAAAGCTCTCTTCGTGCACTACATTTTGATATATGGAACTAAGGGTAGAAAGTGAGTGGAAATAGATGAAAACCAAGCTAGAAAGCTTGAAACCCTCAAAAATGGCGAAGGAGAGGAAGAAGAGAAAGAGAGAAAGAGAGAAAGAAAAATGATTTAGATTGACCCAAAAGTGACTTTTGTAAGTGTTGATCCTGAACAAACCCTTGAGTGATGAAACTTGCGCTCGAGCATCAGAGATATAAAACTGCTTGAGCGATGAAATTTTTGCTCGAGCGCAGAAAGTGAACTCCCAGAAGTTAAGACCTACAAAAGTTCTAGATGACTCGCAAGACTGCTCGAGTGAACAATTCGTCGCTCGAGCGATGAAGAAGAAAAACTTACAGGTTGTTATAATCTCCCTACTTTAGGAAATTTCGTTCCAGAAATTAAGAAGAAGGCCGAAACAAAAAGGCAACTAAATCACAACTGAAAGTACAACACCCAACTCATGACTAGATCCATACTTGGGATAAATTCTCGGATCCTGACTTAACAGTTAGGGTCCCCAAAGACACCTGATTGCCAAAACTCAAGTAAGAGATCACGAATGCCTCCTTGATCCACAATACTCGTTGGGCCTATGAGACAAGGACAACACAACCAAGCCTCAACCACCACAACATGCACAACATTCCTGAGTGTTTAGCACTCGAATACAAAAGAAAATCCTCACAACAAAATTCTCGGTCAACTCGCACAGAAGAAAATAACTTATAACATAACATGGTCAAAAGATAATACCTCGGCATAACAAGCCTCAACAACACCAAAATGCCTTTAAACCAAGACTAACAATTAAAATAAAGTCGTTATGAAAGCTATCCATTCGAAGTAAAACGAAGATTCTTGTTAAAAGAAAGTTTCCTCTTTTTCTCAATTCTTTGAAAATAAATCTCTTGCATATAAAACATTTCTCAAAAGGGTGCTCAACTGGCACTGTCCACAACTGAAATATATTTTCCGCTTTTCTCCATATAGAACTCAAGAGTTTTGTAACCATTTTTCAAAAACAAGGTGTTACTCATAACACATAACTATCCATAATTTAGTTTCACAAAACCTACTCATTGAAATTCCTCATTACCAATTAAATTAAATCCGTAACATTTCCATATAACAAAGGCATTCGAGGCCATACCACTAGGAAAATTTCATTTTTTCGAAATCCTTTTTAACAACATAACCGATGAACCTCGACCAACACCCAGCAACACCCATCACTCTTATAGTGATGCCAAATTTTTCATATTTTTTCTACTAAGTGCATCAGCCACTGTATTAGCTTTACCTGGATGGTATTGAATTTGCAAGTCATAATCTTTGATCAACTCTAGCCATCTTCTTTGATGCATATTCAATTCCTTTTGAGTGAAAAGTACTTTAAGCTTTTATGATCCATATACATTTCACATTTTGAATTCACAAACTTTGAATTCACAAACTCAAACCTTCAAACTTCTCAAAACCAAATATATAAATGTAATTTAACCTCAAAACCAACAAAGATGATAGAATTCATGCTCAAGATAAGGAAATATGATTAAATTATGCATGCATGTCTATTTTAAGCCGATTTCATTATCTTCTTGATAGTTCCTTCCAATTTCCATACAAATGATCCTAAATACGTCATAAATTTAGCTTTGAGGTGGATTTCTACAAGAATTAAGGGTCAAGCACTCACCTAGAGCCTGAATTGATGATTTTCTAGTTGAATTCTCTTAGTTCTTCTTCATCCTACACAATTTTTGAGCTCTCTCTCTCTCTCTCAAAATTGAAGCTCTCTTTATCTCTCTCTCTAAATCTCAGCCAAGATATGTAGAATGAGCTCAATTCTCAGACTTCACTCATATATATACATGAGATTAGGTTAGCCTAATTAAGCAAGCTTAAGATTAATTAATCTAGTCTAATTCTAATTTATTTTATCTAATCAATTCTAATCTAAATCAAATTTAATTAAACTTCCCAAATGATTCAAAATATTCAAATTAGTCTATTAAACTTATCAATTTTGGTTTCTGAAGTTATTTACACTTTCAATTTCTTATTCTAAACAAGCATTATGACAAATATTTCATAATCAAACAGAGATAAACAAGATTAAGCACACAAACATGCAAATTCACATAATAATGTAAATGCAAAAATGATATGCATGTTGGGGTCGCCCCAGATGATTTTTGAAAGAATTGACATGAACAAGAAAGGTAAGGACAATGTTTGAACATTTTGAACTTTTGAACCCTTTTGCATCAGCACAATAATTTATCATCTCATGACGCATGCCATGACATTTCTGCACCTCGCCAGCTGTCTACCTAGCTGATGCAACAGAACAAATGCCAAGTCAGGCTAGTATTCGAAGTCAAAAGTAGAATCTTGCTTTTGTAAAGTTTTTTGTTTTTGTCCACATTTAATCACTACTTTGCCAAAAGCAAAGAAAAGCAGAGGGGATGTTTTTTCTGTTATTGAACAAATCGTCAAAAGGAGAATCAATAATGCGATTAACGATGGGCTCATAGTGCACCCAACATTATATTCTTTCTTACCGATTCTTTCAGTCACCAATTATTTTACTTTTTGCATCTATAAATTGGGAGCTTTCGTCCTTTGTTGGGCCACACTTAAAGTTTTATGAATTTTCTAAGTAATCAAAGTTTTAGCTTCTTTGTTTCCTTTCTCTCATGCTCTTTAAAAAAAAAAAAAAAAAAAAAAAAAAAAAAAAAAAAAAAAAAAAAACTATGGGGGTTTAGAGCTTGTTAAAGATCTACAGTTTTGTAAGTATCTGTAGACACCCCATTTTTGACCGTCCTCAAGACTTGGACGTCACCGTTTGAACACTCGGTGATCATCCATGTTCGTGCTCGTTTTGAGTTCTCGGAAGTCTCGGCTACGTGCCTTGCCTCAGGAACTCTCAACTTGACTGTTCTGTGCTTGGTTTTGCACCAAACGCTTGTTGTTTTGCTTCTGAGGGTAGAGGAAGGCTTGTTAGCCATCCCCACACCTCACCGGCCATGGCTTGAGGCCACCGGCCCTGTTTTGTTGCTACCGGCCATTAGTGATGGTCGGTCGGCACTCTTTCTGGTCGGTCGACCATTGCTTTGGTCAATTTGTCATTTTTAGCTGGCTGACCACTGTTCATCTGCTTTTGGCAGATATTTTATGCCAGCTGTGATAGCTGGCATCCACAATGCACCCTCTCCATACACGTGTATGAAGGGATTTCACTCTTGCTTAGCTTGTTTTGTAAGCTTTGCAAGATTGGAATTCCTATAAAGGGAGGGCTTCTCCTCCCTCCTGAAAGGTTCCAAGAAGTTCCAGAGGTTTGGTTTTAGGGTTAGGAGTCTTGTATCTATCCTATCTCTATATCTCCCTCTCCTTTTGATTTGTGTGTGTATAAGGTGTGTTTGTTCTTAGTTTTGCACTAAGGCACCTAGTGTTACACCATACCTTGGTTGCTGAGGTGCCAAAGGGTTGTTCTTGGAGTTCTTGGGCTGGTTTTGACCTAAGGAAGGTGCTGGAGCTCTCTTCTTGAAGAAGGTCTTCAAGGGTAAGAACCTTACCCCTTTATTCCCCATTTTTGCACAAGGTTTTGACCTATCTTGCATCTATTTTTAAGCTTAGTGTATAACTAGTAAAAGTTCTAATTTTACTTGCTTTTGAACTTTGCTCAAGGTTGTTTTGAAGTTTGGGGTTGTTTGCCCCCTCTTAGGCCTTGTTTGGCCTCCTTTTTGTGCTATTTTTGGTGAGCTCCAGGGCCACCTTGTATTGGCCTCCTCACCACTGATTTCAGTGGTGGGGATGGTGTTTTGAGGTCCTAGGAAGGAGAGGGCCATCCCCTCTCCTTGTTGTCTTCAAAACTTGTCATTTTAGCCTCATGTGTGAGCACCTTGATTAAGTCCATGTTGGCCATGTCTTAGTTGGTATTTGTGGTTATTTTTCCATGTTATAGCACTGTTTTAAGTTGGTTTAGACACATCATGCATGCTTTGCATACTTGTCTTGTAATGCCATGAAATTGCCTTAACATGCATCATGATGTACCATGACTTTCTAGCATGATTTTGGCTTAGCCTTGTGAAGCCTTTATGCATGTTTTGGTGTGGCTAATGTCTGATTTTGGTTATTTGGGTCACCCATGACTTGCTTTGTATAGCTACCATGCAATCCCCCTTGTAAGCTTTGAGTATTGGATTCTCTAGCATGCTCTATTTGCATCATTTCAGTGGTTTGGCACCATTAGTTATGTCATTTCAGTCCGTATGGCATGCTTATATGCTTGCATTTGATGCCCCTTTAGTGCTTTAAAAGGTTGATATCTTATGCTCCATGTTTGGACCCTTGTGTATGCCATCATGTGTAGGACATTTAGGTGCCATCTAAGTGTGTCTTTGACCTTGTTTTGGTCTGCCTTGGGACTGTTTTGAGTCCCTTTGGCCCTTTGAGGCTTGGTTTGTATGGTCATGGCTTGAGCCCCTTGGCTAGCCTTGAGTTTTGGGCTTGGTTACATGCTTTGCTTGATTTGTTTAATTGGTTTGGCACCTTTTCTAACACGATTTCAGAGCTTACAATGCTTGCCATTTGTCCATGTTTGCCTCCTTTTAAGTGTGCTTAAAAGTTGCCTCTTTATGCTTAAGTATTAGACCAATCACCATACATGTTTGTATGTAACTTTGTCCCTTATCCTTTAGCACTTTGGCCACTGTTTTAGGCCTATTTGAGAGCTGCCCAAATTGGTGTAAGTCCATCCCCGCATGTTGTTGCATGTTTGCCTTGTATGTTGTCACATACTTGTTGCATATTTGGTGAATTACATGTTGTAGCATGCTAGTTCAATTGTGCCTCATTGTGTACTCAATCCATGACATGTTGTTGCATGATTAGGTTGTAATGCATTTGGTATGCATTCTCTCTTTTGGTCACTCAACATGTTGTTACATGTTTGAATATTGTTGCATGCTCATATGCTTGTATGTTTGTTTGCATGCTCATATTGCATACTTAGCTCGCATGCTTAGGTTGCATTTTGCATGCATGTCTTGTCTCTTGAATCATCATGATTGAGGTTAGGGGCCCCTTGGTATGTTTTGTGTTTTGTGCATTTGATATTGAAATTGCACACTCGACTTCTTGGACCATCACGCATTGGAATGCGTGATTGATGGTCCTAGGGTCGAGAACCATACTCCTTTGAGTCTTCAACATGATAAGGAGGGTGGTTGTGCAAACATTTGCTTGAAAATGCATTGCCATGCTTTGTCTGCCCTCTGCTGCTGTCAAAACAGGGTTTTGTAGGAAGAGATGGTTGACCGACCATTCTCAGTGCCGATCAACCAACAATGGATGGCCGAGAGCATCACAAATGGTCGATGACCACTTTTTCATAGCCGGTGACCATTCCTCTTGGCCAGTGGTCTCCCACAACCCTCAGGGAGTATTTCAGAAGCAACTTTGGGACTTGTGCAGTCTTCAGAGGCATAAAACAGTGCAAACAAAGGCAGCTTGTGCATGGTGGTGGATTTCCGAGCAGAGCCAGGCACGCATGCATTGGACCCTCTTCCCGAGGCTGTTTTACCGCTTTATTAACTTAGTTAATTTGCTTAACTAGTTAAGTGGTCTGTAACTATTTAATTGGCTTGTTAGTTAGTTAAATTTGTATTATTCTTTTAGTCCCTCCGAGAGAGGGCGAATTGTGTAATAAGCGTGTGTGTGTGTGATGCATGTCTTCCAACCCCCATTTCTTTCTCCCTTTTACTTACCTGCTTTCGATGGTTAGTATTAGGACATGTTTTGATTAGCATACTTATGATAGCATGTTTGCATCCATTCATTTGTATTGCCTGCACCGGGCTCAGCGCATCATACTAATTGCATAGTATTTCAAATCTAACTTGAATACATGTCATCTGCTGCATTTCACATGCCATCCATAGATTAGCCGAGCCTATTCTAGCTGCATTTTGCCTGCGATGCATTAGCCACCTTAACATGGACTTGGATCATACATTTGATTACTAACATGTTCCTTGTTTTAGCTTGGAGTACTAGGTGGGTGTTTACGCTTTAGCATCTCGCATGAGTGTGAATGTTAACATGAAAGCATGCTTGCCTTGAGGCTAATTGCTTAGTTGATTTACTGCCTCAATGCCTGTGGGTGGAGGTTGGATTGTTTGAGTTGGAATAACTCGTTGAAATCCGTGCTTTAGCCTACTTGCGAGTAGCAAATTTCAAACTGTCTTTCAAACGAGCGGATATGCAATGCTTTGTTCCAAATTAGGCGATCTAGTCTATACTTTTGTGTTGTGCGCATCACATAGTAAGATTAGCTAATTAACCAGAATAAGAACGCATAATGTTTTCAAAACTAGATATCATGGTTAGTAGAGGCCGATCTTTGATCGGGCGAGCGGGGGTGCTCATAGCTAACCTTCCCCAATCGTACCCAAGTTCCCGAGCCGAGGCAACTTTGATGATGACGGACACGTGGCCTCAGGCAACGAGTCAGGGTTTCCTAAATTCTCCCATAAAAAATATTTAGGTAGCGACTCTGTATCTGGCAAAGCAATCCATGTTTGACACTTCTTTACAAAAATCTATTTTCCAAAACGATTTGCCGGATTTGGACTCTTTGGTGATTTATCAATCTCACATTGCACATTGTGAGATCAGATTAAGAACCGTGACACAAAACGAGTCCGAACTGTGGAAGAGCACGGAGGCCTGAGGGCACGTCCACAGTATCTCTAATCGTGTTTTGTGAATTATGAATATGGCACTGTCCTTGATAGATTTTATGTACTAACTCAATTGCGTAAATATCATAAAACTTTAAAAGATCTAGAATCCGAATACCCTCCTAGAAGATTTCAACCCTATTATATTTGGGATATATTTACACATTATAGACGTGCAATAGATTTTTATCAAAATATTTTCGTTAAATTAGCATCTATATAATCAGTACATGAAATCATGTGTATTAATCTATATTAATTACAATAATTATATATAAAAGGATATTCCTGGATTTGTGTCAATTAGCGATTGAATTGATTAAAGGTAAATGGGATGTCACCCAAGTCGCATATGGAGATGTAGTCATTTTTGCATTAAATTGCTCCATGGCAGTTATCCCAGTAAGCCATTGATAGATGTCCTTATCTGCAATCCATTCTGCACATCAAATTAAGCCATTTGAAATTTCAAATAACTCTTGTCAAAATTGTTCATTTAACAAAATTAATATAAAAATGAAATTTCTAACTATTCTATTATACAACAATATAATTACCTTAATTATTAATTGACTTGATAATTTATTAATAAAAGGAATCATTTGTTATGTGATTAAAAACTTTAAGGGACGTGATGTAATTTTCAAAACTATATAAGACAATCTATGGGGTTGTTTGGGATGATTTAAATAGGTATATTTTTTGATTTTTTACAAATAAGATGTGCAAGAAAATAGAGAGGTGATATGACCGACAAAGATAAAAACACAAAAAGTGTGCTAATATTCAACATGCCAAACAAGCTCTATATATTAAGAAAACTTTAATAAGTGGATTTGTAATTGGAAATTTTTATTCATATATAAAATTCAAACAAAAAAAAAAAAATGATAAAAATAATATGATAATGTTATTATTTTAAATAAACTCATCATTAGTTAGTGAGTCTTACTATCTAGGTCTCAAATTTAAATTTACTTTCTAAACCTAGTGGTGTGTCAAGAAACTTATTAAAATACAAAAATTCAAGATATTATTCATTTAAAAAATTAATTGTTTGTAATTGTTTAAAAATTAACTGTCTAAAAAATTAATAATTGTCTTCAATGCTGATGGACATGGCCCACACAGCCCAAGAAGGCCTAACCCACAGTCGTCTTAGGCAGCCCAAATGCTCATTTAGTTACAGCCCAGTAGGTGAAGCTTAACAGCAGGCCCAACGAAGAACTTGCACTGGTCCAAGCCCTGTGACATTTAGACACATGTTAAGTAAGGAGTTAGCCATGTGGCAAACAAAGATCTTACAGAGTTATTGAACCCATGTACTAGGCATTAACTAAGGCTGTCAGGGCATTAAATGCAACAAGACCTCTCGTTCTTGGACGTGGTGAAACTGTCACGGCTGGCAGCAAGTAGACTATAGGCTTTTGGCCAATGAGACAACATGAAGGGACAAAGAAATGATTAATAAGAGATATAAGGAAACTCCTGAAGAACATTTGGTGGTAGGTAAATCCTCTCTTAACTCTTAATTATCTCTATCTCTCTTTTTCATCCACTTTCCATCTAACTTAATCATCGAAGAGCCCACAGAGAGGGACCACTCCAATCTTGGTACCTTCACATTGGACCTGTTGCAAGCTTGCACCAAGAAGACGAAGGCCAGCAGACTTGTGGAGCACTTGGATTAGTCCGACCCAAGTCACGCCGACCGTATTGCATTATCAGTTGGCGTCATCTGTGGGAACCACTCTGATAGTCGATTGCCTTCTTCGTCATCAAAAATGGTTCCACCCTCACCCGTCTCTTTACGTCGGAGTGAATGTTTACGACGAGATCTATGGCTTCACAACACAACACTGGCAACCCTCAAGCTGAATCTTCCAACCCAAGCAACCCACCTCCATACTTCACAGAACTCACTAACAGCATCAACTGCCTAGCTGAACAAAACCAAGCCTTGATTAACACTTTGCTTCAACGTGACTTACATGTTCCTCCTCCCCTACAACCCCAAGACATTCCCCTAGGGGCTGTTTCTCCCGCCCTTTGCTCCACTAGCTCAACTGTTGAATCTTAAAGGTCTACACACCTATTTTCCAAACTCGCAATTTAACCAAGAGGAACCTCCACTCTTCCATAATCACCATTCACAACACCGCGCTACTGTCTATGAGGGAGAAGCCAGTAGTGTTTAGCCCCCACTTCATGCCAAAGGGGACAATGTTTGCGTTTGGGACGAAGAACTGCGAGCTGTGAAGCTCTAACTTCAGGGGGTCATGGAGAACATACAGAGCAAGCCTTCCTCCACCGCCAACTCCCCCTTTATCGCTTCTATCAAGGACAAACCTCTACCTCTTACGTTCAAAATGCTATCGATCGACCTCTTCACTAGTACAACTGAACCAGGACACTCATGATCCTCCACGTCTTTCCTGATGAGATCATGTGGCGTGCCTTCCTTGTTACGTTGAAGGGGTCAGCACGACTCTGGTTTAGTCAACTCCAGCCAAATTCTGTCACTTCTTTTAACCAGCTTAGCATATCTTTCTTGAGCCATTTCATTGGCGCTCAACGTCAATGACACCCCATGGCTCAACTACTAACCATTCGGCAGACAGAAGGGGAGTTACTGCGTAGCTTTGTCAAGCGCTTCAATAAAAAAAGCCTTACAGGTTGATGAGAATGATGACAAGGTCATTCTAGCAGCCTTCATGGCCAGCTTGCGCTCGTCTGATTTCCTCTTTTCCCTATCCAAAAATGATCCAACCATCATGGCCACCTTCCTCACCAAATCCCAAAAATACATGAACGCCAAAGATTCATTGGAAGCTCACCAAGATTCTACATCTAAGCCCCCACAATCCAAAGAAAAGAGAAAAGAACCCGAGCCTAGACACTCCTAATACACTCACTGACCTCTCCAATATTTTGACCGACCCCCACACCCCAACTGACTAGTCGCCTCCTGTCCACCTGGTCGTTTCAAGAAGATACCCCTCTTAACTCACACATGGTGCGAGTCTTAAAACCAATTCCAACGTTACCATAACCTAAAATGGCCATAACCTTCAAGATCCCCTTTCGACCGACGGTATCAATCCAAATATTGTCGCTTCCATCGCGACCATAGCCATAACACTGAGAAGTGTGTCAATCGTAAAGGCCAGGTCGAGAACTTGATCCGCCAGGGGCGTTTGAACCGATTCACCATAACTCGTCCACACTAAAAAGGCATAACCAATCTCCCAAGACAGAATGACAGACGCATCCCTCCTAGGCAACCCAACCAGTCCAAGCGCAATAATGATAGAGCCCAACAGCAACACCGAGCCCAAGGAGGGCCCGCATCCTCACTGGGAGAAATCAAGGTTATTGTACACGAACTCGCGTGCAGCGGACTGTCTCGGTCGGTGTGATGAGCTGAGCTTCGTTGAATCAAGCAATGGTTGGTTAAAAAGGTGGTGACGGTCGATTGACCCCACAAGCAGCATAAACAGTGGTCGGAGCCGATCACCTTCACAGATGCACACTACAGGGGAGTCCGATACCCTCGTGATGACCCTCTGGTCATCTCCTCTCTCCTCTCAAACTACAAAGTCAGACTTGTGCTCGTCGATAATGGCAGCTCAACCGATATTATCTTCCTCAATGCTTTTTGACAGCTCAAAATTAGAGAAGAAAAGTTGTCACCCCTTTAGATTTCCCTAGTCAGTTTCATGGGAGATCGAGTGACCTCTATAGGATCCATTGACCTCCCAATCACTATTGGAGAGCACCCATGACAGACCACCAAGATCCTCACCTTCCTAGTCATTGATTGCCCCTCCGCTGACAATATTATACTTGAGCGCACAGCTCTCAATGCCTTCCAAGCTGTGACGTCTACGTCTCATCTGGCAATGAAATTTTCGAATGACCATGGGGTCGACACTGTAAGGGGCAAGCAAACTGTAGGCAGGGAGTGTTACATTGCCTTATTGAAGGAGGTAAAGGTGAAAAAGGCAATGATCATTAAGGGCCTCGATGTTAGAGACGAAGAGGAATTGATTTGGGGGAAACCAACTAAGGAGCTAGTTAAAGTACCTCTCTACCCCTCAGACCTAGGGAAGATAGCTAAGATCGACAACCAGCTCAGTCTTCGATCCAAGGCCAACCTTACGGCTCTCCTCACTGAGCACATGAATGTCTTTGCGTGGACTCATGCAGACATGTCAGGCATTGATCCTTCTCCTATGACTCATTGTGTCAGCATCGAACCCCAATTCCAACCAGTACGCCAGAAGCAACGCATTTTCCATCCCAAACGCAACAATCTCATCACTGAATAAGTAGACAAATTGTTGAAGGCTAAGTTCATCGAAAATGTAGACTATCCCAAATGGTTATCCAATGTGGTTTTGGTCTCTGCAAAAATAATGGTAAATGGAGACTTTGTGTTGACTACTCCGACATCAACCGGGCATGCCCAAAGAATAGCTATCTACTTCCTAAAATAGATCTACTGGTGGATGCCACGATCGTCCATCAAATGCTCAGTTTCATGGACGCTTTCTCAAGTTACAACTAAATCCTTATGCATGCTGTAGACCAAGACCATACTTTTTTCATTACTAACCGAGGGACTTACCATTACCGAGTGATGCCATTTGAATTGAAGAACGCAGGGGCTACTTATCAACGGCTGGTCAGGGCAATGTTCAAAGACCAGATTCGTCAGAATATGGAGGTTTATATTGATGATATGCTCGTTAAAGGTAAACTTGCTCCCAATCACTTGTCAGACTTGCGAGAGACTTTCCAGACCTTACGCAAGTACCAAATGAAGCTTAATCTGGAGAAGTGTGCCTTTGGTATTGGGTCTGGCAAATTCCTGGATTTCATGGTCAGCCACAGTGGAATTGAGGCCAATCTAGAGAAGATCAAAGCCTTAATAGAAATGCAGTCTCCTAGAACGGTAAAGGAGGTTCAACGGCTCACTGGCAGGGTGGCCACCCTTAATCATTTCATTTCAAGGACAATCGACAAGTGTCTCTCATTCTTCAAAGTGCTCAGGAAGGCTTTTACTTGGAATGCCGAGTGCGAAAAGGCATTCTAACAACTAAAACAATGCATGGCCAACCGTCAACTCCTCTCCCAAGCAAGCCCAGGAGAGCCATTCTTTCTTTACTTAGTCGTTTCCAACACTACGGTCAACACCGCCTTGATCCACAACGAAGATTCAGTCCAATGCCCAGTCTACTACATTAGCCGAGCACTTAGGCAGGCAAAGCAAAACTATCCCTTATTGGAAAAAATGGCATTAACTCTAGTCATCGCCTCTAGATGACTACGACCGTATGTCCAAGCCCACTCCATCGTGGTTCTCATGAACTAACCTTTGAAAAATGCTATGCAATAAATGGAGTCATCTAGCAGGCTCATGCATTAGTCTATTGAGTTAAGCCAATATGAAATCTCCTACTGGCCTTGCACAACCATCAAAGGCCAAGCCGTGGAAAATTTTATCCTCGAATTCACTAATCTCATCCTAGATATATCTCTCCTACCAACCCACATCTCTCGAAGAGGTCGACCCTAACTCCTGGACTTTGAATATAGATGGCTCTTCCAGAAAGGAAGGTAGTGAAGCCGGGTTAATCCTTACCACCCCAGAGGGAGAAGATTTTAAATGTGCCCTCCGTTTCCAATTTGGAGCAAGTAACAATGAGGCCGAGTATGATGCCCTGATAGTAGGTCTCAGATTGACCAAAAACATGGGGGTCGACCGTCTTCAAGTGTTCAGTGACTCCCAATTGGTGGTTGGACAAATAAGTGGAGAGTTTGACGCAAAGGAGGCAAAAATGAGATCATATAAAGACGTGGTTCTACCCTTCACACGCCTCTTCAATAGTTTCCACATCAGACACATCCCACGGTCTGCTAATTCCCAGGCCGATGAAATGGCTTCATGAGCCTCGGCAGACCAGTCAGACCTTAGTCACAGAGTCAAAATCGAATACCTAGCATACCCAGCAATCTCACAAGATTCGCAAGAGATCTACCTACTTCAAAATGAATGTATCCCATGGGCGCAAAACATTATCCAATTCCTCGAGTAGGGAGTGCTACTAGGAGATAAAAAGGAGGTAGACAAGGTCAGGGCTCAGTCTGCTAACTATATAATCAATGAAGGCATCCTGTACAAATGAGGATTTTCACGACCATATCTCAGGTGTTTAAATGCTAACCAGGCCACCTATGTTATGAGAGAAATACACAAAAGGGTTTGTGGAAACCATTCTGGGGAACGGTCACTGGCTAAAAAGATCCTTCGCACTGGCTACTTTTGGCCCACGCTTAACTAAGATACTAACGAATTTGTACTTAACTGTGACAAATGCCAACGTTTTGCTAACATACCTCATGCTTTCCCAACAAAGCTGATCAAACTTAGCGGTCTGTATCCCTTTGCCAAATGGGGAATCGATTTGGTAAGTCCCTTGCCGATTGGCAAAGGCTCAATTAAGATCACCGTGGTTGCCATCGACTACTTCACCAAGTGGGTGGAACTAGAGCCTCTTACCAAGATTACCGAGCGGAACACCACTAGATTCATTTGGCAGTCCATTGTATCCAAATTTGGGGTCCCTCAGGCAGTCGTCTCAGACAATGACAAACAGTTTGACAATGCCAAATTTAGAGAATTCTATGAGGAGCTCAACATCAAGACCTATTTTTCCTCTCCCGACCATTCTCAAGCTAACGACCAAGTCACCAACCGTTCTCTGTTAAAAATTATCAAGACCAAGTTGAAAGCAGCCAAGAGTCTCTAGGTAGAAGAGTTACTAAATGTGCTCTGGGCGTATTAGACGACAACACAAACCCCCACAAGAGTCATGCACCCTAACTTAGAGCTGAATGAAGAGCTACGGAGGGCTAACCTAGACATTATTGAAGAACTACAAGAAACAACCGCCATTAAACTAGTTTCTTACCCGCAAAAGATGCGGCAACACCATAACAACAGAGTCAGACCCAGGGAGTACGCAGTGGGAGACCTAGTCCTAATAGAAGCGACTTTGGCCACCAAGAACCCAGCCAAAGGCAAGTTGGCAGCTAAGTGAGAAGGGCCTTACATTGTCAAATCTAGGTTGCGCCCAGTCATTACCGTCTACAAGATATGGAGGGACCTCCATCATCTATGGAATGTTGAACACTTGAAGCGGTTTTTTCAATAGAACAAAGTCTTTCTCTCATGTCTTGTTTATTTTACTGTCATGATCAACGCAATGTATCAGCTGACTTTGGCAGGATTCTATATTAATGAGAAATACACTTCACTTTTGTTACTTGCATTGCTTACTTTTTATGTTTCAAATCAACAAGCCTTAGCCAGACTGAGCATGAAGAGCTCAGCTAGACTGAGTTCAACCAAAAAAAAAAAAAAAAAAACCTCAGCTAGACTCAGTTCAAAAAGTCTCAACTAGATTGAGCATAAAGACCTCAGCCAGATTGAGTTCCAAAAGCCTTAGTTAGACTGAACATGAAAACCTCAGCCAGACTGAGTTAAAAAAACCTTAGCTAGAGACTGAGTTAAAAAAACCTTAGCTAGGCTGAGTTTAAAAAGACTCAGCCAGAATGAGCATGAAGGCTTCAGCTAAGCCTAAATATGCCCCCTCAGCTAGACTGAGTTCCATATGAAACCCTCACTTCAACTGAATTCCCAACACCTCATCCAGATAGAGCCTTCCATATATTGATCGGTCGGTCAGGCCTTGTCTTGCATCCCTTTTGGTTTGTTTTTGGCACAAACCTTGTTTTCCTTGCTTGAAGGGTGGAATAAGGGTGGGAGACCAGTTTCCCTCCCTGAAAACCACTTTTCTACCCGCCAACCAGTTTTCTGGTCGGCCAACTGGTCTTGGTGGCCTTTGGACCACCAAAAGTGGGAGGCCACCATGCCACCACCTTGCTTTTTGTGTGCAGACCACCTCTCCCCCTGGCCGACCACTTTTCTTTCTAGGAGACCACTTTAAGTGGTCGGCTGACCAATGGAAGTAGCTGGCCGACCATTTCAAGTGGTCCGCAGCTTTCCTGCATCTTTTTGAAGATATTTTCGTGCCAGCTGTAACAGCTGGAAGGCACAGAAATCGTCCTCCATACAATGGCTTGGAGCTCTTAGCTTCCTTAACAAGCTTGTTGCTTGTTTTCCTATAAAAGGGAGACCCTCCCTCCCTTCTCAGGTTCAGAAAAAGTTTCTTGAGATATACATATACCATATATCTCTATATTGCTCTTTCCCCTCATATTTGTGCTTAGAAGTCCCTTTTCTTCTTATTTTGCATATAAACACATAGTGAAACACCATCCTTTTGTTGCTGAGGCACCTAGGAGTTGGTTTTAGTGTTTTTGGACTGGTTTGAGCTCAGAAAAGTTGCTGGAGTTGCAGCTTTGAAGTGGTTCTACAAGGGTGAGCTTCTAACCCTTTAAACCTTGGTTTTTGTTTAAGTTTTTGGCCCCATTTGCATGCTTATTTAGGCCTAACTTTCTACTGCAAAAAGTTCTAATTTTTAGTGTTCTAAATGTTTGTTTAAGGCCTTGTTGGTGTTGGGGGTGGTCTACCCCCTCTTGTGCCTTGTTTGGCCTTGGTTTTGTGCTATCCTTTTAAGTTATTGGGACCACCTCCTTTTGGCCTTCTCACCACTGAAACTCAGAGGAATTTCAGTGGTGGAAAGTGTGTTTTGAGGTCCCAAATAGGAGGGGGTCATCCCCTTTCTTTGTATCTTGAATGCTTGCCTTATTAGCCTCATGTTTGAGCATGTTTATCTAGCATATGTTGGCTCCATCTCAGCATATTTTTGGTGTTATTTTGACATGGCATACCTCTTTTTTAACTTGGTTGAGTCACCACCTGCATGCATTCTATACTTGTAGTGTAATCTTGCAATCTAGCTTAACGTGCATCACACTTTTGACCATCATTCTAGCACGATTTTGGCTCAGCTCCAACAAGATTTTGTTCATGTTTTACCATGTTTAAGCTCTGATTCATGTTGTTTTGGTCATGCATGCCATGCTTTGTATAGTCATAGTGCATTCTAGCTCACTAGCTTTGAGTTTCCAAGTCACTAGCATGCTTTGCTTGAGCCATTTGCATGATTTGGCATCATTTGTTATGTGATTTTAGTACATATAGTGTGGCCATATACTCACATATGTCACTCTTACAATGCATTGGAGGGTTCATGCTTTATGCTTTAAACTTGAGCCTTTGTGTATGCCATCTTGCCTAAGCCTTTGGGATGCCATATCAGGGCATTTTGGGTGTTATTTTGCCATGTTTCAACTCTAATTTTTGTTGGTTAAGTCATCTCATGCTTGGTTTCGGTAGATGTAGTGTAATCCTCCTTGTTGTCCTTACATGCTTGTTGTTTTGGTTCTTCATGCTAGCTTGTTTTGGCTATACTCCGTGCATGTTTTAGCCTTGTTTTGGCATGCTCTAGGACTGTTTTGAGTTGCATTGGTCATATGCTTCATGTATTGCATAGCTATAGTGCAAGTATCTATGCTAGTTTCAAGCTTTGAGTCTCCTAGCATGCTTCATTTGTAACATGTATATGATTTGGCATCATTTACCATCTTGTTTCGGAGCATATAGTATTACTATGCTCCCACATCTTTCATTCTTTGAGTGCCTTTAAAGGTTGTGCATTATTGCCATGTTTGTGGCCTAGCCTGTATGCATGCATGCCTTGCCTTTTGAACTCCCGTCTTAGCATGTTTTGGTCTTGGTTTTGACCTATTTGAGCTCTGTTTGTGGTTGGTTCATCCATTTGTGCCATGCATTGCATGCCTCTTGTGTAGTCCCATTCACTAGATTTCATGCTTAAGGGCTCTTGCATGCCATATTTGTGTTGTCTGAGTCGTTTGGCACCATTTCATGCGTAATTTCAGTGCTTATAGTGTCATCACACTTCCACATTTGTCACTCCTTGAGCACTTTTGGGAGTTATGCTTTTATGCTTAGTTGGTGGGCTAGAGCATGTGTATGCTTTGTTTTGCATTTCATGCCATCATTTCAGCATTTTGGCCACTGTTTTGGACATGATTGAAATCTTTCCATATTCGGTTTAAGTCCATATAGCATGTTTGTTTGCATGTTGTTCGCATGTTGTTACATTTCATGTTGTTTGCATGTGCACGCATTGTATAGTGTGTGCATGCCTTGCATTGTGTTTGGAATTTTGTGCATGCCATCCTAGCATTGGTAGAATAGCATGTTGTATGCTTGTTGCATTTCATTATGTTATTGCATGCTTGTTGCATTGCATTATGTGGTTGCATACTCATGCTATTTACATTATACTTGCCATGCTCATGTTGCATTGCATTGTATTCCCATGTGCATGCATTGCATTGGTTTGGATAGGGTGTTTGTCCAAACACGAGAAACAAGGGACATTTCATACTTGAAGTGATAAAACGTGCCTCATTTCTCGGTCGCTGACCCTCTTGATCATGCATGATAGAGGTTAAGGCTCTTAGGTGTTATTTGTGCATTCATTTACATTGAAATGTGCAATCTTGGCTTCTCGGCCATCGTGCATTGCGATACTCGGTTGGTGGCCCAAGAGTCGAGAACCGCACTCCCTTGAGCCTAAGAAATGATAGGGAGAGTGGTTGTGCACACATATCTTGCAAATACATTGCCATGCCCCTTCTTGTTCTCTGTTGCAGCAAACTCGAGAAGTGCAGCAAAAACTGGTCGGCAGACCAGTAAAAGTGGCTGGCCGACCACTTTTTCTGGTCTGCAGCACAGGCAAGTGGTCGGCCATGCTCCTGGAGGTTCCCACGGTGGAGAAAACGCTATCTGGAGCTTTGTACAGTGTTCTGAGAACAATTGAAAACAGAGGCAAGTTGGGGCATCGCGATGGATTTCCGAACAAGGCGACCGAGCATGCATGCGCTTCTCGCTCCGAGGCCCCTTCTATTTGCTTTACTTAGTTGCTTTGCTTAAGCTAGCTAATGCATTCGTTTTTGTACTTAAGTAGTTAATGCGTTTAACTATTCATTTGTGTCTGTAATAACTAATTAGTTAGCTTGTAGGTTAATTAGTCTTGTGATGTAATGATTAGTTTAATTAGCTTAGATTAACTAGTTAGCTTATTATTCGGACCCTCCGTCGAGAGGACACAACTGTTGTAATAAGTGTGCGTGTGTGTGATGCATGTCTTCTAACCCCCATTTCTTTCTCCCTTTTACTTATCTGCTTTCAGTATTTAGTTTTAGGGCATATTTCAATTAGCATCCTTATGGTTTGCATGCATACATCATTCATTCGTCTTGCATGCACCGGGCTCGGTGCATCATACAAACTGCATTGTATTTCAATTCCAATTTGAATACATGTTATCTAGTTACATTCACATGACATCTTAGACTAGCCGAGCCTATCTTAGATGCATTTTTGCATGTGTTGCATTAGGCATTCTTGACATAGCTAGGATCATACATTGATTACTAATTAGCTTCTTTTGTGGCTCGGAGTACACTGTGAGTGTTTATGCTTTAGCATCCTTGCATGTGTGTAAGTGACTGCCATGATGGCATGCTTGCCATGATGGCATGCTTGCCATAAGGCTAACTGCTTCATTGATTAACTGCATGAATGCCTGTAAATGGAGGTTTCATTGCTTGAATTGGAACAATTCATCGAAACGCGTGTTTTAAGCCCACTTGAGAGTGGCAAATCATGTTATTTTCTAAGCCCACTCGAGGGTGGCAAAACCGCGACTTAGCCTACTTGCGAGTAGCAACTTTAAACCATTTTCAAACAAACAAACATGAGATGTTTTGCTCCAATTTGGGCGATCTAGTATATACTAGTATGTTGTGCACATCACATAGTAAGATTAGCTAATTAACTGGAATAAGAACGCATGTGTTTTCAAAAACAACATATCATGTTAGTAAAGGCCGATCCTTTGATCGGGCGAGCGGGGGTGCTCATTACATGACCTTCCCCCCCCTGTACCTAAGTTCCCGAGCCGAGGTAACTTCGGTGATGACAGACACGTGGCCTTAGGCACAAGTCAGGGTTTCCTAAATTTCCCCAAAATAAAATATTTAGGTGGCGACTCTGAAATCTGCCAAAGCAGTCCATGTTTGGCACTTTTTAATTAAAATCGATTTTCCAAAACAATTTGCCGGATTTGGACTCTTTGGTGATTTATCAGTCTTACATTGCACTTTGTGAGATTAGATCAGAACCATGACATGAGTCTGAACTGTAGTAGCTAAGAACAACGATTCGCGCCCTCGTGCGCGGAGCGGAGTTCTGGGCGGTCTACAGTTTCTGGCGACTCTACTGGGGATTTAGAGAACTTAACTCGAACTCATGATATGTTGTTTTGTCTACACTTATGTGCTTCTTTGCATTGCATTTGCATTGGTGCGCCTAGGACACCGTGTTTGCCGTATGTTATTCTTGAACGGTTTGCCGGAGGCTTGCTTTGAGAACCGTGTCATAAGGCTGACCAGTTGCGGGCTCTGCCATGACGGGAACACAAACCTCAGTTTTTACCGGGGCACCCTTTTTTACCATTCAACCTAGTGCATATCGGAATCCATAGTGACTATTCCAAACTAGGACAGGTTGCTTACCCGATTGTAGGTTGTTTGAAACCGCTGTGTTCGTAGTGAAACCCTAGCTCCTGACAAGATAGGACAGGGAAACCCTACCCCTCCATAGGGGTGTTTTGGCTCTTACTTGCTTGCTATGTGCTTTTAGAGTGTGCCTCTACAGGAATGCACGTATCAGTTTGCAAGTCTGGGTATCAGGCCTACGGCATCAGTATTTGGGGAATCAATTTTACCTGAGGGTATCAGATTTAGGGCAGTGATTTGAGAACAGTGATCAGTGTTGAGAACAGTATATTCAGCTTGTAAATGCCAACTGTGTTGTAATGCCAATTGTGTGTTGTCTTTAAATTAAGCCGTTATGCTGTCCGTTTTTCTGGTTGTTTGTTTCCTTATTATGCTTTATTTATCATTTTGCAAGGTTTAGCACAATTGCTTCTGACCAGGCAAATATTCCCTAAGCACTCTGGGTTAGAGGTCGAAGACTTCATTGATCCAAGGATCTGATAGACGGACAACCAGTTTTCTTTTCATTACCCCCGGTTGCTAGACGAAGGTCAGTTAGGCGCAGTGCATCAGTACAGCGGTTACCGGATCAGTGGTCCTTATCCACCCCGCTAGTGAGTAGTCAGGTTGAGGTTTCAGTTTCTACTACAGAGACAGATATACCGGTTGTTCAGTTAGACAAGCATCTTATGGCAAGTATGGAAGAGATGATGCGTCAGCTCCAAGAAACCATGCAAGCTATACAACGGGATGCTGCTGGCCAGGCAGAAGTTGCTGCACGTCAAACAGAAGTAGTGGCCCAACAGGCAGAGCTGATTGCCAGACTTTAGCAACAGCAACAACCACAGCAAGCCGGAGCATCTGCTTCGCACCCACCTCCTCCTCCACCCAGAGTTCCAACACTCGGGGAGACCGCAAACGTCCAAGAAAATACGGACGTCCCAATGGGGCCGGTTCCATCCCCAATCCTACCTCAGCTGTCCAAAGCATCGACCAACCTAGTGGACACACCGTTTGAGTTCGAGGTGGATTCGACAGTGCTAAAAGTGAGCAAACTAGAAGAGCTGTTCAAAAAGGCTCAAGGCGCTAATTCCATATCGGACATAGAGGACGGATACACCGATTCGGCGGTGACTCTGCCCGACTGGTTTAAGATGCCATACATAGACCGTTTTGACGGTTCTAGGGACCCCATGGTACATCTACGATTGTTTTCGGATATCCTAAGGCTGATGGGCCTCTCCAGACTGCAAAAGCTATCACTCTTCGGCCGGACCCTGTCGGGTGTCGCCGTCATCTGGTACGCGAAATTGGAAGATTCTGTCAAGAGAAGCTGGGAGGAGATGGCTGAGGCCTTTGTAGCTCAATACTCCTACAACACGTAGATCGAGATCACAACTCGTGATCTTAAGACAACTAGACAAGAGCCAAAAGAGAGCTTCTCTGACTTTGTAACTCGTTGGAGGGCCAAAGCTTCTATGATGACCACTAGGCCGGTTGACAAGGATCAGATACGGATGATTGTGTGCAATCTCCAACCCAAACTGATGCAAAAGATAATCGTCCTACCCCTTCCCACCTATGCAGATTTACACGAGATTAGGATACAGATCAAGGACGCCATGAAACAGGGTCTGATTGATCATGAGAGAGAGCAGCCTAATAGGGCATTTTCCCACAGTACGAATGCAGGCACGAGCAATGCTGCAGCGGCCAGAACTTCAGATGTGGGCATGGTCACCACTCCAAAAACCCTTGCAGCCACACCATTCACCGGTTCGTCTGGAAGTAGCTCACAAATAGCCAGATATCCACCTCGAGTCCAAAGAACGTTTACTCCACTATACATGCCCCTGTCCAAAGCTTTGGGTGTTTTGATCAAGAAAGGGCATTTGAAGCCCCTGGAGCCGCGGTCATTGCCACACAAACTTCCTCCCTCCCGTAACTCAGCTAAATACTGTGCCTTTCATCAACAGCATGGTCACGACACCGACCAGTGCTATAGATTGCGTCACGAGATCCAGGATCTCATTGACAATAAGGTGATCACGCCTCCGGAAAAACCAAATGTCACAACCAGCCCTCTCCCACCACATAACTAAGCTCCACTACCTAAACGCATCAACCTAATCCAAACTAGGGTTGTGTCATACGACCCTAGTATATATATCACACCTTCTTACCTACCCAAGCCGAAGGTGTTCATTCCAGACAACATGGATTTGTGCATATTGAGCACCTCCCAAATCCAACCCGAACCGGTGGTGGTGACTATAGAAGATAGAACAAGGATGACTTTGGGGGCATAGGGGAATGATGATTCAGAGCCTGAGGGGCCTGCGAGTTTCGTGTACAACCCGAGTGGTTACATCACATTAACGGGCCAGATTAAGCCTAGGATAGAGCTACCGGTTGGGGCAGAGATCTGTGTAGTTCGGGAGGATGGCCCTAGTCAGGGGTTAGATGACCTGGTAGAGCTAGAAGAGGACATTGTAAATTTGCAGTTCTTTGAAGAGCAGGACTCAGGGGATGTGGACATCAACTGGTTCAACTTGGATAGGTCAGCAGAGAATGCAGGGTGGCTCGACGACCAACCGGATATTGTTGAGCAGCCTTAGCCAGAATAGGGACCGTCAGGAACGAGAACTTCAGCAGTGGCTGGAATGGCTGGGAATCAAAAGACACTGCCGGAGAGCACCGGTGTTAAGAATTTTGCTCAAGATCCGGGCAGTTTGAATACAGAATATACTGAACAAAATACTGCGCTGAAGCAGCTTGAATAGGAAAAGATCAAAGATCTGAAGAGGGCTAGAAAGGCCAAAACCCCTACGGGGACGAAACGTGCTGTGAGCACAGGAATAGTTGCAACGGAACCGGATAGCTGTCTATCGGTTGCCGACGGGATGTGGTGGGAAGACGACGACTTACGTCTCGCCCACACCGATGAGGATTGGGGGCATAATCAACTCGATGATACCTGGTATATTGAAGAGGTAGATCATATGATGAGAAGTGGGCGGTACTTCAAGCCCCCACACTTAGATCAACCAGAGGCGTCCGGAAAGGACAAAAAAGCAGAGAGGCAGAAGGAAAAACTGCTCGAGGAGGAGGCTGTGTTGAAACAGCTTAAGAAAATCCAAGCAGACATCTCCATCTGGGGACTGCTTATGGCCTCAAGAGTTCACAGGCAGGCTGTCCTTTCCGCAATGGACAAGGCAAAACTCTCAATTGACACCACGCTCGAACAGCTGGTAGGGCTAGTTTTTCTGGGAGGAGCTTCCCCGATGTTGACCTTCACTGACAAGGAACTGTCGCCTGAGGGCTCAGATCATAACAAACCTCTCTATATCTTTGTCGAGTGTAGAGAGAAGTGGATACCGGTGGTCCTTGTTGACACAAGATCTGCTATCAACGTGTGTCCGTCAAGAACGACATATGCAATCGGGTTGAAGCCCGCGGATTTTGTGCCTACCGCCTAGGTGATTCGGGCGTATGACAATACTAGCAAAGAGGTGATGGGGACTGTACAGATTCGGACTTAGGTTGGTCCAGGACAACAGGATATAGATTTTCATGTCTTGGACGTTCTCGCAACCTTCAATCTACTCTTGGGGCGGCCGTGGCTACACCAGGCGAAGGCTGTCTCTTCCATCCTCCATCAAATGCTAAAGTACCCCCACGGGAAGGGGATAGCAATGGTCTTTGGGAATTCTTCAATCCATCCGCCGCCAGAGGTTTCTACACCAGTCCTGGAGATTGAGCATGGTGCGGAGGATGTGTTTTTGTTAGGGTTCACCCTAGCTGAGGCCCGGGTTGTACAGAACATACTAGCTGTTGATGAGGGGCTATACGTCAGCGCACAGTCTGTCTACCTTATGAACAAGCTCCCGCATATCCCTGGGATGGGATTAGGGCGAAGTGGCCGGAAAGGCGTTGCAGCATCGGCCGAAGTGCCGCATAACCCACATACCTTTGGTTTAAGTTATCTGCCTACCAAGGAGGACTGGGTAAGGAAAGGAAAAGAGATGGCCGGAAGAACCAGAGCAAAGCAAGCCGGGAAGCCTTATGAGTTGGTACACCGGCCTATCCAGGGTACCCTGAACGAACGCTTTGTCCGGGAGGGGGAGGACTTCCCATTCTGCTGCTTCCCAGGGCCATGGCTAAATACAAAGAGGCGGCGCTTGCTGGGATTTGAGATTTTCTTTGACTTGCAATTGTCCGGGGATGACGTTGGCAAAGAGTAGACAGACCCACCAGCTAAGGCTGAGCAGTGCAAGGAGGAGGATTCCAAGAGCACAGAGATTGAAATTGGGGTAGCACTGGCTTGTCTACTCTCAGATCCTCAGATTGTACAGGAGTGCTTGGGGGATAACTTCTCAGTGTCCATGATTGGGAATGAAGCGGCTGTGAGCCCATCTTCAAACATTTTGGATGCATCCATCGCACCCTCTCTCATTTGACAATACGAGGAGGGCTTTTTATTGAGCAGCACCAGGTCAGGTAGTGAGCCGGAATCTGATTTCACTGAGTCTATGAAGTCGAAATCAGGTTCCAACTCATCTGAGTCTGAGTCCGGTATTCTTGGGGGTGATAACCCGGATGCCACTGTCCTGTCCAGGTCGTCTTTTTCTTTTTTCTTTGAGTCTGTTGTAATAGAGGAATCAGGTGGACTAGATGTTTTTAATGAGAATGGTACGGCTATGGCTTCTGAGTACTTTTCTGTGCCTTTAATTTATTGCATTAATCAAGACTTTCAAAATTTTGATGAAAACGATGAGGAAGAAATTCCTCCGGTTTTACAACATTTGATTGATCAAGAGCAGGAGAGGTTTGTAAAACCCTTGGTTGATGAAATCACCACAATTAATGTTGGTACTAAGAAGGACCCGTGGCTGGTCCAGATCGGGTTCATGTTGTCTTCGGAGGTACGCGAGCGCTTAGTCGCTTTATTAAAAGATTTCAAAGATGTTTTCGCGTGGTCCTACGAAGACATGCCTGGAATCGATCTTGAGATTGTACAGCACCGGATCCCTCTTGACCTAGAGGCCCAACCTGTTAAGCAGAAGCTCCGAAGGATCCGCCCAGATTGGGCTCTTAAGATCAAAGAAGAGGTCACCAAGCAAATTGACGCAGGGTTCTTACTGGTATCTGAATACCCAACTTAGTTGGCCAATATAGTTCCAATGCCGAAGAAGGACGGCAGAATTCGGGTATGTGTGGACTTCAGGGATTTGAACAAAGCCAGTCCAAAGGACGACTTTCCTTTGCTGCATATCGACAAATTAGTGGACTTTACTACTGAGCATGCGCTGCTCTCATTCATGGATGGGTTTTCAGGCTACAATCAGATTTTGATGGCACCCGAAGACCGGGAGAAGACTGCTTTCACCACCTTGTGGGGAACCTATGGTTATAGGGTGATGCCGTTTGGGCTGAAGAATGCTGGAGCTACATATCAACGGGCTGCGACCACAATTTTGCATGACATGATCCATAAAGAGGTTGAGATGTACGTGGACGACATGATTGTCAAATCCAAGGAAAGAGAGGGCCACTACACCGCCTTACAAAAATTCTTCCAAAGGATCAGAGAATATCGGTTGCGGCTGAATCCTCAGAAATGTACTTTTGGTGTTATAGTAGGGAAAATACTGGGGTTCTTGATCACACAGAGAGGTATCGAGGTCGATCCTTCCAAAATCAAGGCCATCTTAGAAATGCCACCACTAAGGACCGAAAAGGAGGTGCGAGGCTTTCTGGGTAAAGTGCAATTCATAAGACGATTTATTGGAAAATTAACCTTGACTTGTGAACCACTCTTTGGTCTCCTGAAGAAAGGGAAGAAGTTCTAATGGGACGACCGATGCCAAGTTACTTTTAAGCAGATCAAACAATATTTACAGAACCCACCTGTGTTGTCACCGCCTGAGCTGGGGAAACCGTTGATTCTGTACCTTTCAGTAACTGAAAATACAATGGGCTGCATGCTTGCACAAGAGTCTGAGGACAAAGTGGCGAAGGCTATCTACTACCTGAGCAAGAAAATGTTGGATTACGAGACCCGCTACACTCCGCTGGAGAAGCCTTGTCTGGCCTCGGTATGGGCTACCAGGAAGCTGAGGCACTACCTGTTAGCTCACTCTGTAATACTGGTTTCAAGATTAGATCCATCAAATATCTCTTCGAGAAACCAACACTTATGGGTAAGCTAGCTCGTTGGTTGCTTCTGCTTGCCGAATTCAATCTGAAGTATATGACGAGCAAGTCAGTGAAAGGGAGAGCGGTAGCGGAGTTCCTAGCCGATCACCCAGTTGAACGGGATGAAGCAGTTGAGTATCTGTTCCCTGACGAGGCCATTCTGCATGTCGAAGAAGAGACTTGGATGATGTACTTTGACGGAGCGTCAAACCAATACAGGTATGGGATAGGGGTGTTGCTGATAGCACCCGACAATTCCTGCATACCTCTAGCATTCAAACTCCAGTTCAAAGTGTCAAATAATGAGGCAGAATATGAGGCATGTATTGCTGGACTAGAAGCCGCTCTGGAACTAGGGGTAAAATGGTTCGATGTCATCGGGGACTCGAACCTTGTTATATCTCAAACTAAAGGAGATTGGAAAGTTAAAGAAGAAAAAATGAGAATCTATCACCAGACCTTGGACGTACTGATTCGTCGGTTTGAAAAACTAAACTTCGCTCATCTGTTAAGAGAGAACAACAGGTTCGCTGATTCATTAGCAACTCTATCTTCTATGATAGACATCCCTTTCGGAGTCCGGATGCGTCCAATCATCATTGAACAGAAATTCGTGCCAGCCTACAAGCTGATTGCAGCCATAGATGAGATATAAGATGAGAATCCCTGTTATTATGATCTCTGGAACTTCTTGGAAAAGGAAACGTATCGACCAGGGGCAAATGCCAAAGATAAGAGGGCAATTCGAATAATGGCTGCTCAGTTCATCGTCTGCGGGGGTAAACTGTACAAGCAGGGTCATCTCGGGATGCATAAGCTGTGTGTTGATGCTAAAGAATCCAAGCACCTGATGGAGGCCATCCATGGAGGAGAGTACGGAGTGGACATGAGTGGGGTGATGCTAGCCCGGAAGATCCTTAGACAGGGTTATTACTGGTCCACTATGGAAGAGGATTGTATTGGCTTTGTTCGGCGATGCCACAAATGTCAGATCTATGCAAACCGCATGAACATTCCGCCATCAAAGCTGTACAACATGACTTCGCCATGGCCATTTTCAGTCTGGGGGATTGATGTGATTGGGGCTGTCACTCCGAAGGGGTCCAACGGGCATGAGTACATTCTGATAGCGATAGACTACTTCACAAAGTGGGTCGAGGCCCAATCTTACGTGGTGTTGAAGGCATCACATGTCGCTAAGTTCATCAGAAACAACATCATCTGTCGCTACGGGGTGCCGAATGAGGTAATTTCAGATAATGGTTCCCACTTCAAGAAGGAGGTGATCGACTTGTTGGAGAAGTACAACGTGGCTTTTCATAAGTCATCTACATATAGGCCGCAAACCAACAGAGCTGTTGAGGCCGTCAACAAGAACATCAAGCACATTCTACAGAATATGGTGGAAACCTGTAGAGACTGGCCAAATAAGCTATCATTCGCTCTTTGGGGCTACCAGACTTCAATTCGAACTTCGACTGGGGCAACTCCGTATTCCTTGGTCTATGGGATGGAGGCTGTTCTGCCTATCGAAGTTGAGGTTCCGTCATTACAGGTATTGGCTGAGTGTCAGATAGCTGATGTAGATTGGCAGCAAAGCAGGTTTGAAGAACTCATGCTCTTTGATGAAAGAAGGCTGAAAGCACTATATCACGTTCAGGGTTATCAACAAAGAATTGCCAGGGCTTTCAACAAAAAGGTTAAGTCCAGGAATTTGAAAGAGCGAGATCTTGTGCTCAAAGACAACCGAGCTCCCATCCACGACCCTAGGGGCAAGTTCAGACCCAATTGGACTGGCCTTTACATCATCAAGTCTATCTAGTCGGGTGGAGCTGTCGTTCTGATGGACCTAGATGGCCTAGAGTTCTCCCAGCCGATCAACATGGACAAGTTGAAAAAATACTATCCCTGAGTGGCTCGCTAGGCGGAAAACCCGAAAGGGGCAACCTAGGCAAACGTTAGAGCATGAAAATTTTGAAATAAGAAAAACTGAGCTCGCAAGGTTGAAAACTCAGAAAGGGCGACCTTGGCAAAAGTTAGAGCGCAAAAGGAGAGTGTTAATACATGAGTGAACCTGAGCCGAACTACGTAAGGCTTGATTCCCATCTTCGGGATACGTAGGCAACTTCATTCTAAAGTCCAGCCGTAAACACTTCCCCAAATCAGCTTTGTCCGTATGATCATGTTGGTCATCCTTGTCTATTCTTCATTTAAGAGCTCGGTTGCGATCTCCAGTGCAGTGCTAGTCAGACTAGGGGCAACTTTCCAGTTGCTGGGATTCGGGGTTGTACATCTCAGTGATAGATCTCGGGCTTGTCCAGTTATGATCCATATCGAAAATGGTTTTGAAAAGTTTTAATAATAGTTGATTTTGGTCAAATTAATTTTTTTACAACTTAAACCATTTTTGGACCAAACGGAAAATTTTCAGTACCCACAACCTTCAATTACATTAATTTCAGAACAGAGTTCTCATACTCTTGAATACAAATTGAAGTTGCTTTTTGTTACATTCATAAGAAAACTTGAAAGTACTGATTAAAGCAAATAAATTCGGGGCATGGACAAGACAGGTATTCCTGCGCCCCCTCCCAGAGTTAATCGAAGCCTTTGATGCCAAAGTAGGCCCAACTTGCACCTCTTCATCAAGCCAAGCTATGCACTCATCAGAGAGGGTGCAACTGAAAGCGGGAGCGGGGGCCAGAAGCTCTTTTGTCCTCCATGCTGTGGCATACCGAGCTAACTGTACGCCTCGGACTGGAAATGCAGCAGGGTACTCTATCCCTTCCTCCAGGCAAGTCTAATCATGTCCGAACTGACGTCGGATTCAGAATGGGAAATAAAGGACACAGTGTGTCAAGGCGATCAACTGAATCCCGGGCTGGCGAGTTATGCTGTAGCTCATCGCCGGTAAATTGAGCCAGGGGCAACGCTAAGCAATATCGGTAGCAGACAAGTGTAGACACCCCATTTTTGACCGTCCTCAAGACTTGGTCGTCACCGTTTGAACACTCGGTGATTATCCATGTTTGTGTTCGTCTTGAGTTCCCGGAGGTCTCGGCTATGCGCCTCGCCTCAGGATCTCTCGATTCGACTGTTTTGTGTCTGGTTTTGCACCAAACACTTGCGTTTTTGCCTTTGAGGGACAGGGTAGGGCTTGTGGGCCATCCCCACACCTCACTGGCCAGGGCTTGAGGCCACCGGCCCTATTTTCTTGCCACCGGCCATTGGTGATGGCCGGTCTGCATTATTGGTGGTCGGTCGGCACATTTTGTGGTCGGTCGGCCATCTTTGTTGGCCAATTGGCTCTTTTTCTGGCCGAAACCTCTTCTTGGGGAGGCTTGACCCTTTTGCCCCCCCTGTTCTAGCTTCTTGAGGAGGTTGGACCCTTTTGCCCCCCTGTTCTAGCTTCTTGAGGAAGCTTGAACCTTTTGAACCTTGGTTCTAGCTTCTCCAAGAAGCTTGAACCTTTTTAGCTTCTCCAAGAAGCTTGCACCTTTCTAGCTTCCAAGAGAAGCTTGCACCTCTTGAACCTTTTGCCGAGCTTCTCCAAGAAGCTTGGCTCTTTTGTGTAGCTTCTCCAAGAAGCTTGGCCTTCTTGACCCCTTTGCTTAGCTTCCCTTGGAAGCTTGCCCATTTTGACCCTTTTTGTGTTAGCTTCTCTAAGAAGCTTAGCACCTTGTCTTGCTCTATATATAGAGAGCCTCTCCACCATTTTCAAGGGTTAGAAAAATATGATATATAGAATATATATCACTCTCTCTCTATATCTCTCTCTCTCTACATTTGTATGTGTTAGAGTGTTCCAAAGTGAGTGATTCTTAGCCTATTGCACCACACCTCACAACCACACCTCTCCATTACCAACCTAAGCTTCTTGGAGGGTCTTGAGAGGTCCTAAGGAGCTGCATTTTTGGTCCCTAAGCTGCTGGAATCGCAGCCTTGAAGAAGTTCACCAAGGGTGAGTTTTTAAGTCTTAAATCACCCTTTCTTGCACACTTTTTTAGCCTGCCTTGAAGATTGTTTTAGGCTTTGTCATAAACAGAAAAAAGTCTTTTTTTTGAGTGCTTTAAATAGTTGTTTAAGGTCACTTTGTCGTTTGGGATTGTTTGACCCCTCTTAGGCCTTGTTTGGCCCCATTTTGTGCTATTTTTGGTGAGCTCTGGGACCACCTTGTTTGGGCCTCCTCACCATTGAAATCTTGAGAGATTTCAATGGTGAGGATGGTGGTTTAAGGTCCTAAGAAGGAGAGGGCCATCCCCTCTCCTTGTTGTCTTCAAAAAGTCCCATTTTAGCCTCATGAGTGAGCACCATTTTTAAGTTCATGTTGGCCATGTCTTAAGTGTTATTTGTGCTTATTTTGCCATGATATAGCACTGTTTTTAATTGGTTTAGACACACCATGCATGCTTAGCATACTTGTCTTGTAATGCCATGAAATTGCCTTAACATGTATCTAACATTTGGACCACTATGCTTACTTGTTTTGGCTTAGCTTTGTGAAGCTTTTATACTTGTTTTGACATGATTAAGGACCATTTTGGGTCATTTGAGTCATCCATGCTTTGCTTAGTATAGCTACCATGCAACCTCTCTTGTATACCTTAAGCGTTGACCCCTCTAGCATGCCATCCTTGCTTTGTTTCAGTGGTTTGGAACCATTTTTCATGCCATTTCAGTTCTCATGGTGTGCCTATATGCTTGCATTTGATGTCTCTTTAATGCTTTATAAGATTGTCATCTCATGCTCCATGTTTGGCCTCTTTTGTATGCTTGTATGTTTAGACCATTTAGATGCCATCTAGGTGTGTCTTTGGTCTTTTTTAGATCTACAATGGGGCTGTTTGGGGTCCCCCTTGGCCCTTTGGGGTTTGGTTGGCATGGCCATGGTTTGAGCCCTTTGATTGGTCTCAAGCTTTGGGCTTGTTTATATGCTTTGATTGCTTGGTTTAATTGGTTTGGCACCATATTCTTGCATGTTTTCAGAGTTTAATATGCATGCCATATGCCCATGTTGTTCCTCTTTTAAGTGTGCTTAAAAGTTATCTCTATGTGCCTAAGTGTTGGACATTGCATGCATGCCTATTTGTATGTGTTTTGGCTTCCATTCTTGAGCATGTTGGCCACTGTTTTGGGCCTAGTTGAGGGCTGTCCAAATTAGTTTAAGTCCACTCTTTACATGTTGTTACATGCCTTACACTTTGCATGCTTTGATTGCATCATGTCTTCCATGACCACTAGCTCGCATACTTGTTCATTATTTGCTTGTTTGCATTGCCATGTTGCATACTTAGTTAACATGCCTAGGTTGCATTGCATTTGGCATGCATGCCTTGCCTCTTGATCAAGTGATAGAGGTTGGGCTTTATATGTTTATTTGGTTTGCATGACATTTGAAATCAAAGTGCATACCTTGGTTTCTTTGGGCCATCACGCATCGAAATGCGCGAATTGGTGGTCCGAGAATCAAGAAACATACCCCTTTGAGTCAAAAGCATGATAAGGGATGTGTTGGTGCACACATTTGCTTGAAAATTCCATGCCATACACTGCTTGCCCTCTGCTGCTATCAATTGCAGGTTCTGCAGGAAGTTTTGGCCGGTCGGCTGCATATAGTGCCGACCGGCCATCCATTGTCGGCCGATGGATTAATTTGTGGCCGGTGGTCATTTCCCTTGGCCGGTGGCCATTCCCCTTAGCCGATGGTGTTCCACAGCACTTAGAGAAGCAATCCTGGGACTTTGGCAATTTTCAGAGGAGCAGGGCAGTGTAAACAGAGGCAACAGTGCAATGGCAGCGAGTTTCCGGGCGAAGCCAATCCAAGCATGCGTGCATCCCTCTTCCCGAGGCCATTTTACTGCTTTAAATAGCTTAATTAATTTGTTAATTAGTTAAGGTTTTGTAATAGTTAATTAGCTAGGGTAGTTAATTATTTATTCGGTCTGTATATTTATTTGGTCCCGCCGAGTGAGGGCGTATTTGTAATAAGTGTGCGTGGGTGTGTGCATGTCTTCCAACCCCACGTCTTTCTCACTTTTATTTACCTGCTTATGATGGTAGATTAGGGCATGTTTAAATTAGCATACCTTATGCTATGCATGCGTGCATCCATACATTTGTCTCACATGCATCGGGCTCGGCACATCATACAAACTGCATCGTACTTCAACTCCAAATTGAATACATGTTATTTGTAGCATTCCATATACCATGTTTAGGATAGCCGAGCCTGTCTAAGATTGCATCCTTGCTTGTGTTGCATTAGCCACTTAACATGAACTAGGATCATGCATTTGATTACTAACTAGTTTCTGTTTTGGCTTGGAGTACTAGGTAAGCTTTTATGCTTTAGCATATCGCATGCGTGTGAATGTTGCCATAATAGCATGATTACCATGAGGCTAGTTGCATATGTGATATAACTGCTTGAATGCCCGTGGATGGAGGTCAAATCACTTAAGTTGGAACAATGCATGAAAACTGTGAGTTCTTTTTTAATCCCACTAAATAGTGGCAAAACCGTCTTTTCTAAAGACCACTTGAGGGTGGCAAAACCTGCATTTTAGCATGCTTGCGAGTAGCAAACCATTTTCAAAACAAACATGAAATGTTTTGTTCCAACTTAGGCGATTTGGTCTATACTTGTTTGCTGTGCGCATAACATAGTAATTCTAGGCTAATAACCGGAATAAGAACACATAATGTTTTCAAAATTAGATATCACGGTTAGTAGAGGCCGATTTTCGGATCGGGCGACAGGGGGTGCTCATAGCTGATCTTCCCTAATCGTACCCAAGTTCCCGAGCCGAGGCAACTTTGGTGATGACGGACACGTGGCCTTTGGCACCGAGTCAGGGTTTCCTAAATTTCCCCATTAAAAAATATTTAGGTGGCGACTCTGTATCTGGCAAAGCAGTCCATGTTTGGCACTTCTTTTCAAAATCTGTTTTTTTCTCAAAACGATTTGCCAGAGTTGGACTCTTTGGTTCAGATTTAGAACCGTGACAATTCGAGTCCGAACTGTAGTAGACCCACAAACGAACAGAACGGGGGTTCATCCCCCCGGGGCGTTCGGGGACGTCTACAACAAGCTGCACATCCATTCACACCACCATCCCTTATCAGAGGCATCAACTAGACGTCGCTGGCAGAAATAGCCACGAGCTAAATATGCTGAGCATGAGCCCACAACCTTCAATTTATCTATCAACCATATCTGGGGAGGGATGAAAAATGAGAGATTAAAGAATAGAGAGGTGTACGTGGAGAGAAAAGTGAGAAAAGGGTTTTGAGAGAAAAACCGAGCCTGAGGGCCGAGTGATGTGAGAAACATATGTGAGATAGGGTGGGAAACATTACCTGCAGCAATAGTGGACTCCCTGCGAATCTAGTCGTCTCCCGGCGATGGAAAGCATCCGAGACCATCAATGTCTCAGCTAGTGTCATGGTGATGCAGCTCTTGCCCTCTTTCAAGCCTTTGGCAACCTCAATCAAACGAGCGCTAAACCCACTGGAGCTTGGGGCAAGAAAGAAATAAGACAACTTGCACAAGCAAAGCGCGTGTCGCCGAAAACCCTGCCAGTCATGATCGTCGCGGTCACCGGCATCAGAAAACTGACGAACCAAGCTCGAAATGTCCAGCTCCCCGTCGCGGATCAATGAACGAGTGTCATGCAAAGTGAGCTCGCACATCCGTTCTAAGGCTTAGACGTGGCCGAAACGGAACTGGGGCAAGATCTCTTCCTCACGCTCGGACTCCATCAAAGCTTGGAAGTCTTCGAAAGTGGGACATATCTCTTGTTCGCCAAAGCTAAAAACGTTAGTTACCGAATTCCAACACCTTGCCGCAGCATGAAGGAACGGAAAACACAGCGGGGTGCGGCTTAGCGTGAATAGTGCATTTATGCTGAAGCCCCGAAAATTTCGCTTTTCCGAGCCATCCAAGGTAGCAATCCAATTTGTGAGATTTTGGACAAGAAATGCCTCCATTTGGTGCAAAACTGAGTTAAAATGAGGAAACCATGAAGCTGGAACCTTTATGGAGGATAAGGCATTGTTTAGAGGACATGTGGCAAGAATCTGGAGGTCCCCAGGATGACTGGTCGGCCGGCCATTTTTTCTGGTCTACAGACCAAAAAAGTGGTCGGCCAGCCCTTTTGGTGGTCGGCCATGAGCAAAACAGTGGTCTACAGCTGTTGTTTGCCGCCAGAAGAGAGTTCCTAGCCTTCTTATGTGCTGAGAGTGCTGAAGCTCTGAGTTTACCTCTGTTTTGAATGCATTCTGTCGCTTTGTTTATCCAATATGCATTTGCTTATCGAGTTGTTAAGTTTTGTTTATCGAGTTGTTACTCTTTAGTTATCGAGCTGTTGCTCTTTGTTTATCGAGTTGTTGCTCTTTTGTTATCGATTTGTTTATCGAGTTGTTGCTTTTTTCTTATCGAGTTGTAAACTTGTTAAGGTCTTGTTGTTGCTTATTCAGCTAAGTTGTTTAGTTTGTTATATTAGTTCACTACCTGACTTGGTAATACACGATGTTCAATTTCCATTCAATCTCATTTTTGTGCAAAATGATGCGATGCGATGCTTAGAATACAAATACAACACTTTTTGTACAAAAAGCTATTTTCATTCCATCATTGTTTCTTTTTTACAACAAGGTACAAGTTTTAAGGAAAATAAAACTGCCTAACACTGTACAATGTGCTACAACTACTAGTAAAATGAAAATAAAGCAAAACAGCTGCATCGGTGCTATCGGGCTCAAGATCGAGAGGCTCTCTTCACCCTCTTCGGCTGAGCAGCCTCTGTACCACCACCGCCAGCACCACCATCTAAATCGGAGCCGCCATCCTCAGAATCCTCCTCGGCGTCACCTCTGTCCTCAGAACCGGAACCGGAGTCATCATCTCTACCTCTAGACGTCTCTGACTGAGGATGCAGTGACTCCTCCTCCTCACTGGACTTATCATCCTGTCTAGCAGGCGCTCTACGCCTCCCTTGGCCGCGAGTCGAGACCTCTCTCCTAGCTGCTCGAGAAGGCCTGGATAGCTCGGCCTGTAGTGGTGCGACCTGAAAAGGCAGTTCAAATACATCAGCCAGAGTATGTATATCAGATATCATATGCAAGAATGGTACATAGAGTGTATGCATGTAGATATAGTATGTGAATGTGATGTGTCAGATGTGCTCTACACATGCAGTGAATCAGTGCAGTGAAATGTTCAGTTTCAATATGTCATCAGAAGTATGATAAATAAAAGGAATTGAAAAGTACCGAAATGCCGGAGGCGTACAGCAGCATCTCCCTCCGCAAGACCATACTCTCGAGTGAGGCCACCATCTCGAGCAACCCCTCAGTATATCCTCTGGGAGGCTGCAGATGCAAGTTCAAGTCATCAGTGAATGAATGAATGTCTAAATATCTGAATGATAAATGAAAACCGTGGAGCATACCGGCGGTGAGTCAGGGTCACTGACATATCGATGATCGGGCAATGGAGGCTCCAGCGGAATCTGGTAAGGCGTCTCATACCACCAGCCTGTCAGCTCGGTCAGAAGATCTGGCCATCCAGCACACTGCCTAATGAGGGGGATCCCCCTACTCCTACCTCCCGAAGCGCTAGCCCTGCTAGTCGAGGGAATGTCTGTAGCTTGGGCATGACTCGATGACGGCATATCAGCAGCCCTCCTCATGGGAGTACGAATACCTGTCAGTGGAGGCATCAAGTATGTATGGCGGTATGTCGCGTACTCCCCCTCCTCCAGGAAAAGAACTGCGTCAACACCCAACATAAGGTCGTTAACCTCCCGGGGAGTGACACTCTCTGTGGATCGCATGTCCAGTGGAGGCGGCGAAGGGATCTCCTGAACGGGATTACCCATCGTCTGGCACATGAAGCGCTCTCCGAGAAGCCAGGCTCTGCCGACTGGTTCCTCATACAAAATCCTGTACCGAGAGGCGCCCCATGCCCCAACGAACTGGAACCGAAAATACCCCCGGCATTGACAGCCAGGGCTGCCAAGTGATCTGCGGATAGGAAGTGCATGAATTGATTAGATGTCATAAATATGCAAGATGAATCAAAGCTGAAAGCATGAAGAACTGAGAGTTCTGGTTTACCTCGGTCGGCCGCACAGTGTCAAAATACTACCGAAGATATGGCAATGTCTCCCGGGGCTTGGGCCGACATCGACCCTCGAATCTGCGCAAGTATGGTATCTCAAGCAGTGCCTCGACCTCCAGCTTGGGGGCGAGTGTCGGGAAGTAGGCGTAAACCCACAGCTGTGAAAAGCAAGATAGTGATAATGAGAATATAGAATATACATAATGCAGAATGCTGAGTGCAGAATGCAAATACAGAATGTACAGAGAATGCAGAATGCTGAGTTCAGGATGTAGAGTACAGAATGTAATGTGTGTAGTGTGCAGTGTACAGATAATGAAAAATAGAAAAGTAAATCAAGAGGGCAGAAGGTACCTCCCAGGCTCGCCAGTAGCTACCTACTATGGTCCCCCACCCGCGAGAGGTCGCGCTCATGTAGCAGTAAAGGGTAGCGAGTCCAACGCCACCCCAGTCAAAGTGCCGGACCTGTGTTAGGTCAACCAGAGCACTGAGAAGATAAAGCCCGACCGTGTTCCCCCTGTCGGAGAATAGTGTGGTCCCGAGAAGGAACATCAGAAAGCCCCAGGCATATTGCTGTATGGCCTCAACAATCTCGGGTATAGTCCTCATGTACTGCTCGGTAAACCAGGTGTACCTGACCATGCATGGTGATCTGCAGGTCGGCGGATGAGCTCCAAGCAGATAAGTCCAAGCTGCCTCCCACTTGCCCATGTCAAAATCGTAGGGGATCAGCCGGCCTTCCACGTCGAGGCCCGTCAGCATGGAAAAGTCATACGGGGTCATTGTCATGTCCCCGGCAACAGAGAAATGAAAGGAGTTGGTGGTGTCCCACCATCTCTCTACAAGTGCACCCAGAAGGGTCTTGCTCGCCGGATGACATGACAACCCTATACAAAATGGGCCAAACCCTGCCTCATCCACAATGTGTCAAATAGCATCTGGGAGCTCCATGTACCACTCCCTCGCAATAATCAACCCGTACCCCTGTATGAAACGGGAAGCTACCTGCATTCAAAATGAACAGATGTATTCAGTTTCAAGCTGACTAGTGTACTGTGTTATGAGCTGTGTGTTCAGATTGAACAGTGTACTGTGTTATGAGTTGGGTGTTCAGATTGAACAGTGTACTGTGTTATGAGCTGCGTGTTCAGATTGAACAGTGTACTGTGTTATGAGCTGTGTGTTCAGATTCAACAGTGTACTGTGTTATGAGCTGTGTTCAGATTGAATAATGTATTGTGTTATGAGCTGTATGCCCAATGAATAGAATACTGTGTTGTGAACAGCGTGCCAAATTAACAAAGTGTTGTGTTGTGAGTTATATGCCAAATGAACAGAGTGTTGTGTTTTGAGCTGTGTGCCCAATGAACAGAATATTGTGTTGAGAGCTATGTGCCAAGTCAACATAGTGTTATGTATGAGTTGTGTGTTCAGAATGAACAGAATATTGTGTTGTGAGCTGCGTGCCAAATTAACAAAGTGTTGTGTTATGAGCTGTGTGCCAAATAAAAAGAATGCTGTGTTATAAGCTATGTACCAAGTGAGCAGAGTGTCATGTATGAGCTGTGTGCCAAATGAATAGAAAACTGTGTTGTGAATTATGTTCAGAACGAGCAGAAGCGCTGTGTATGTAAATGTGTTCAGAACGAGCAGATACAATACATAGTGAAAGCATAAAGTATGCAAGAAATGTAAAACACATCGCAGAAAATGTAAAAGTGAAGTACGCACCTCGCGCGCCTGATGAGATAAGTGGGACTCAGGCTCCCGTAGCAGCAAGTCTGCGGGAGCTCGTTGCGCAAAATCCGTAAAATGATAGAAGGTGCTGGAAGGTAGTATGTGCGCCTGAGGTTGGTACCTTTCGAGGTAGAAAGGCCGAATCCTCGGAGGCAGTGGCATGACATCAGGCTCGTCCTCTACTCACGGGGAGCCCCCGTCGCGTGGAATGTGGCCCACCATCTGAAAAGAATCTAAAAAAAGGTGCAAAAATAAGCGAAATAAGCCAAAATTGCAAAAAGTCAACAAAAGTCAACTCTCGGAAAGAGAAAAAGTCAACGCCTGGGGAAAGGTGCTAAACTTCAAGAGAAACATACCTCAAGTGGTGAAAATGGAGAAAGAAGCTCCGAAAACAAATTCTGATCGGTTCAAAACGAAGAGAATCGAAAGTTTTCGCGAATCAACTTCGCGTGGGGCGTTGGAAAACGCGTATAAAGTGCAGATCTGAGAAAGAAAAGTGTCTAGGATGGAAGACAAGTGTATTTCGGCCTTGGAGGTGTGATGAAAAGTGATTTGAAGTTGTGTACTTAAAGAGCCGGCCTTTAAAAGACCAAGCCGTCCCTGTTTTGGTAAACTGGTCGGCCGACCAGTTTTTCTGGTTGGCCAACCACTTAAGTGGTCTGCAACTGGTCGGCAACAATTCTAGGTGGTCGGCCACCCTCCTGGATGGTCTCTAGGGCCCCATTGTCCTCCCTGTGTGTTTTTGTGATGATTGGAGTCCTCGGCCCTCGAGAAAGTGCAAGGAAAGTATACTTTTTCGACTCAAAATGTCCCCGCAGGAACTTCGATTCAAGTCTTCGATGTATGGCTCATCGTCACTCGTCAAGAGCAGGGTGTATCCTTTCTGAGTATGTTGTGACCCCTCCGAGAGGTAAATCGGAGGTTCCGATTGAATCGGTCTCGTTAAGACTTATATTTCCTTATTCCGCATTTTGCTTCAAACATGCTATTAAAGTTATGCACATCTATCTGGCATTGTTATGCGTATCTTATTTGCGTTGTCACGAACACTTTACTCGCATTGTCATGCACTCTTCACTTGCGTGGTCGCGCACGTTTTATTTGCATTGTTATGCACATACTTGTTGCATTGTCATGCACTCTTCATATGCGTTGTCGTGCACCTTCCACGTGCATTGTCATGCACTCTTCACATACGTTGTCATGCATGTTCCACCCGCATTGTCATGCACTCTTCACATGCATTGTCACGCACGTTCCGCTTGCATTGTTATGCACCCTTCCACCCGCATTGTCATGCACTCTTCACATGCGTCGTCGCGCACGTTCCACTTGCATTGCACTCTTCACATGCGTTGTCGCGCATGTTCAGTTGCATTGTTATGCACACTTCACTTGCGTTGTCGCGCATGTTCAGTTGCATTGTTATGCACTTTTCACTTGCATTGCTATGCATATTTCCATCGACATCATATGTGCATGCGTTTATCTTGTATTGAAATTGTATCTTGACATAGCGTTGATCATATGTTCCTGTTATATTGTAATTGTCAAAACCTCTCTTTTGTGCAGGCACGATATTGTATGTACGGTTCATTCAAGAGAAGTTCCGATTCAGTTTGACTGCTACCATTCTCCACTCGCATTTGGCATGCGTTTGGACGTACCCTTCTCCTAGAAGGTGTTTCGTTTGAGACTCTGGGTGTCCTCGGTAGTCGCTTTTAGCCTTCTCCATGTAAGACGCAGTGACAATTGTATAATTTTCTTACATCCTTTCTGCATGAGATGTAGTTTGGTTCGTGTTTACTTGCTTGCATAGCATTCGCTTAAAATGTTGCATTTATCATGCATATTTGCTTCATTACAGCTCCCTTTGCATGATCACGAGTTATGTTCGGCATTTTGCATGTCATTTGCATTTTGCCCCTGCCTGCGGGCGCATCTCTTTGTTATCTTGCCTGTTTGTCTAAGTCTTCAGCCTTGTCAAAAATGGGTCGTCTCTGGGCTTTGATATTCACTCCCGTCACTTCTTGACTTTTGAGTTCTGTCAAAGAGGGGCAATTGTAGACACCCCATTTTTGACCGACCTTAAGACTCAGACGTCATCGTTTGAGCGCTCGATGATTGTGCATGTTTGTGCTAGTTTCGAGTTTCCGGAGTTTTCGGCTGAGTGCCTTGCCTTCGGACCTCTGAACTCTTTGTGTTTTGGCTCGGTTTGTAGACCTAACCTTGTTTTCCCTTGCCTAGAGGGACACTGAGGTCTTGGAGACCAGTTTTTGTGGTCATAGACCACTTTTCCCCCTTGGAGACTAGTTTCCGATTTTCGGAGCCTTCGGCCGCGCGCCTTGTCTCGGGACCGCTTAACGTTCTCCTCTTGGCGTGGTTTTCGGACCAAGCCTTATTGCCTTTGCCTAGAGGGACACTAAGGTTTGGGAGACCACTTTTTGTGGTCGTAGACCACTTTTCCCTCGTAGACCCCTTTTGGTGCCCGTAGACTAGCTTTTGAGGCTTCCAGCTGCGAACCTTGACCTCCAGACCCTTGTCTTGCATCCTTTTTGGTTTTTTTTTTTTGCACAAACCTTGTTTTCCTTGCTTGGAGGGTGGAATAAGGGTGGGAGACCAGTTTCTCTCCCTGAAAAGCACTTTTCTTCCCACCAGCAAGTTTTCTGCTCGGCCAACTGGTCTTGGTGGCCTTTGGACCACCAAAAGTGGTAGGCCACCATGCCACCACCTTGCTTTTTGTGTGCAGACCACCCCTCCCCCTGGCCGACCACTTTTCTTTCTGGGAGACCACTTTAAGTGGTCAGCCGACCAGTGGAAGTAGCTGGCCGACCACTTCAAGTGGTTTGCAGCTTTCCTAAATCATTTTGAAGATATTTTGGTGCCAGCTGTAACAGCTGGAAGGCACAAAAATCATCCTCCATACACTATGGAGGGATGGCTTGGAGCTCTTAGCTTCCTCAACAAGCTTGTTTCTTGTTTTCCTATAAAAGGGAGACCCTCCCTCCCTTCTCCAAGTTCAGAAAAAGTTTCTTGAGATATACATATACCATCTATCTCTATATTGCTCTTTCCCCTCATATTTGTGCTTAAAAGTCCCTTTTCTTCTTACTTTTACACATAAACACATAGTGAAAAACCATCCTTTTGTTGCTGAGGCACCTAGGAGTTGGTTTTAGTGTTTTTGGACTGGTTTGAGCTCAGAAAAGTTGCTGCTTTGAAGTGGTTCTACAAGGGTGAGCTTCTAACCCTTTAAACCTTGGTTTTTGTTTAAGCTTTTGGCCCCATTTGCATGCTTATTTAGGCCTAACTTTCTACTGCAAAAAGTTTTGATTTTTAGTGTTCTAAATGTTTGTTTAAGGCCTTGTTGGTGTTGGGGGTGGTCTACCCCCTCTTGTGCCTTGGTTGGCCTTGGTTTTGTGCTATCCTTTTAAGTTATTGGGACCACCTCCTTTTGGCCTTCTCACCACTGAAACTCAGAGGAATTTTAGTGGTGGAAAGTGTGTTTTGAGGTCCCAAATAGAAGGGGGTCATCCCCTCTCCTTGTATCTTGAATGCTTGCCTTATTAGCCTCATGTTTGAGCATGTTTATCTAGCATATGTTGGCTCCATCTCAGCATATTTTTGGTGTTATTTTGACATGGCATACCTCTTTTTTAACTTGGTTGAGTCACCACTTGCATGCATTCTATACTTGTAGTGTAATCTTGCAATCTAGCTTAACGTGCATCACACTTTTGACCATCATTCTAGCATGATTTTGGCTCAGCTCCAGCAAGCTTTTGTTCATGTTTTACCATGTTTAAGCTCTGATTCATGTTGTTTTGGTCATGCATTCCATGCTTTGTATAGTTATAGTGCATTCTAGTTCACTAGCTTTGAGTTTTCAAGTCACTAGCATGCTTTACTTGAGCCATTTGCATGATTTGGCATCATTTGTATGTGATTTCAGTACATATAGTGTGGCCATACACTCACATATGTCACTCTTACAATGCAATGGAGGGTTCATGCTTTATGCTTTAAACTTGAGCCTTTGTGTATGCCATCTTGCCTAAGCCTTTGGGCTACCATATCAAGCTTTCAGTCTCCTAGCATGCTTCATTTGTAACATGTACATGATTTGGCATCATTTACCATGTTTTTTCAGAGCATATAGTATTACCATGCTCCCACTTCTTTCATTCTTTGAGTGCCTTTAAAGGTTGTGCATTATTGCCTTGTTTGTGGCCTAGCTTGTATGCATGCATGCCGTGCCTTTTGAGCTCCCATCTCAGCATGTTTTGGTCTTGGTTTTGACCTATTTGAGCTCTGTTTGTGGCTGGTTCATCCATTTGTGCCATGCATTGCATGCCTCTTGTGTAGTCTCATTCACTAGCTTTCATGCTTAAGGGCTCTTGCATGCCATACTTGTGTTGTTTGAGTGGTTTGGCACCATTTCATACCTGATTTCAGTGCTTATAGCGTTGTCACACTTGTAACAACCCAACCCTCTATATGTTTTCTGGTATGCCTTCGGTTTCTTACTGTGTGCATTTATCTGTTTAAATGTGAAATTTCATGTAGAAATAAGCTTAATTGTGTGAGCCTTATGATTATAGGCTCATATCTGTTTAATAAGAGAAGAAAAAAATCTGTTACAATTATAATGTTTAGATCAGAAATTGGAAGCCTTAGAAGCTTGATAATCTGAAATTGATTTTATATTTGAGACCAACATGATTTTTAGGTCATGATATGATTTTTTGTGAAATTTTGATTTGGAATGATTAAACTGATTGATTTTCATCCTTATTCTTCTTTTATATATATATATATATATATGTTCTTTAAACATTTGAAACCATTACACAAATATCTCCTGAGAGAGAGAGAGAGTTAGAGAAAAAGAGAGTTGAGAGAAGAAGAGAAGTTCAACAAGGAAGCGGATTGGTAAAATTGAGAGGGTTTGTAAAGATTTGAACCAAGGTATGTATGATCCACCTAGAATAACCTCTCTAATTAACTTAAGTGAGCTTTTCTAAACATTTTGTGAGCTAGAGTTTACAATTGAGGTAATGAGTGTATCAATTGTTTAGTTGGAGAAATGTGTAATGATTTGTGTTACTTTGAGTTATTTGGAGATGAATTACATTATATCCCTTCCTTTTCCATGCTTGAATCTGTGTATGTATTTAGATGATTACACATTTGAAAAACAAAATATGGTTAGAAACTCAAAGTGATTAAATTATGGTTATGAGTTTAAAGCTTTCAAGGATCAAATTGAGTTTGTGAATTATGTTTATGGTAATAATACATCCTAAAAATTACATTGTTGTGCCTATATTTATACTCTTCCATGTATTGGCTTTGTTGCATTTGTGGCTTGGTACGGATTGTCTGATTTTGCCCAGGCCGCACGAGCGGCCACGGGCACCGCACGAGCGGAACATGAGAAAAAACAGAGCATTGCATTCTACTTAACCCACCGCTCGAGCGGCCAAGTCCACTGCTCGAGCGGCCCAGTCACCCCACGAGCGGCCAAAGTGGGTGCACGAGCGGCCATCCCTGTTTCAGCATATACTGGGTAACTTTGAATAAGCATATCTTTTGTATCCGAACTCCGTTTTGAGTGATTCTTGAGCCTAAAATCAAGCCCGGAAGTCTAGTTTCCAATAGTGGTGGTCTCACCCCTAAATTCTAAGTACAGAAATAGTTATTCCCAAATTAGTGACGATTGTTCACTTTCTGTTTACTGGTTTGTGCCGTTTCTTTGCTTAAACCATTTTCCATCGATTCCTCCTATTTTCTGAGACATGGATTATAAGTTATTGAGGAATAATGAGCTTGGTACCACCATGGCTAAGTGATTAATTGATCAAAGAGAATAAGTAAAGGATCGGTTATTATCTCATATTATGTGTTGTGCACTGTGTTTGTAGGTCGAGACGAGGACATCGTCCCATTTTTATCGAAAGCCGATCACTGTAAGTAATAGTACTGTAGCAATATATTCCGTTTATGGTTAGTGGTTATCATTAATGTTCTGTTACCTGTAAGTTGCCTATGTCTCCGCATGGGAATTGCATACGAACTATTAATATTGGATTGGTCTAGAGATGAACATAGTTGAGAATATCTTTATTATGATAGAAAGTGACCTATGTTATGGGAAGACACGAACTGTGTACTTAAGGGAATGATTTCTACTGTGTTTCTGTATTTGGAAATTGATACTGTGGAATTTGTTGACAGGAAGAAATTGTGAATATAAACCTCGCCTACTGAGAACATGATATTTTGAATGTCCTATAATGGACTCTTACAGCCTTGTTTTGTTCGACACATGTTCTATGAAATAGATATTTGCCTAAAATGGATCGTCGAAATGAATAATCGGATAGAACTATGGGTTGCTTTATATGTTAATGACCGTTGAGAAGCTATGATAAATATCGGATTGACCTGTGAATTGCTCAAACTAAGGAAGGAATTGAATATCTATAACATTGTTATATGACTTACATTATGATGTGAATTGTTCTGTCCCTATGGATAGTACTATAGTGATACATGCGCTTTCTGTTAATAGTTATTAGTAATGTTCTGTTATACACAAGACAACTATGTCGACCTGTACTAAACCATGGGGGAAATTTATGTGCACTACTGTGTAATGGTATTCTTATGAATCTGGGATTATTCTGTATAATCTATTAGGCCTATGACCGTTCTATATAATCTGTTGGACCTATGGCTGATCTGTATAATCTGTTGGGCCTGAGGCCGCTCTGTACAATCTATTGATATCTGGGCTCAAGGCCATTCTGGAATGTTTACAAGACAAGATTAATTATATGACCTCTGCACTTATATACGTTATAATTATTACAATTCAAGTTTAATCATTAAATTGTTTGAGTGCTATTATCAACTGAGCCTTGCTCACTTTGTATTATGTCTGTTTCTGTAGGCAATCAACCTGGAGGTCGGTCTTAGTTCAGCTTTGGTCACCCCTTCTTGGTCAAGCCATGTAGAGAAGTTTATGCATTTTGTAGGGTTCCCTTAATGACCCCTAGTTTGGTCCTTAATCTTTTGTCTAATGTAATTAGTCGTGTATAATCTCATTTACCAATATTTTTGCTGTATGCCCACGTGTGGGGCTGGTTCTGTACATATGTGCCTATATATGTTATTGTGTGAATGCAAATATCTGCTTCTTGTATATCTGTCTATCATGTAAGGAACTGGTAAATGGCACATTGAGATCTTGGCATATAGGTGTTAGCTCGATGGATGGTAATTTATGTTATTTTATGTTATTGAATGCTTCCGTTCAGGCCCCATATGTTGTATATATTGAATTAAGTGTCCGTTTCTGAAGTGTTCATGCCCAAACTTTTAGGGGTGGGTTTGGGGCGTGACAAGTGGTATCAGAGCACGAGTTGCTATCTCACACACGAATCCATTGAGCTTTAGGATGTCTAGAAAAGACTTAGGCATCATGCATGACATCCTTAGTGCATATGAAAAAGATTGATGGCAACGATACTTGTGTGTGTAATATCTGCTAACCGCAATGGTTACTATCCATGTCTATTGTATATCCTTCGTGTATATTGTGATTGATTGTTATGCAGAAAGAACTATTGTCTCTGTTATCCTAAATAGATTGGCGGACAATGCAAGACATGCAGATGGGATTAAATCAACAGAGTTGCACTGCGGAAGCGTAGTGAGGGTTCGAGCTGATCGGTAAGACAATTTATATGCAAATGGTTAGATGGAATGTGTGTTATCGGTTGTTATTTTTGGATTGATAGTTACCCGTGGGGAATAATGACAACGTGATTGTGCTCCCTAGCATTTATTTAGATAGATTGGTTACACTCTAAATGTTGAATATTCTTAAGATCTAGCGACTAAATAAAATGATATATGCGATGTTTTAACTTTTATAACATAGCTACGTCTTCCTTGCTATAGCAATGTTTAGACTTATGATTTTGAGAAGTTACTATGCCTAGATATGGTGATAAGAAGTTATGCATATAGTGACCCCTCTTATAATTGTGTAAGGAGTAAATTGATCGTGATTCTGTTTCCTACTAATTGATTAAATGGAAAAGGGAATGGCTTACACATTAGTTATGCCTGGAAGTTAATTAATGACCTTGAACAACATATAATTAATATGATTTCGTGAATCAATAGAATTATTGACGACTTCTGATGGTGAACCGAGGGAATTATTGATGGTGTCTAATGAGTATTGTTTATGTGTAATTGGGATTTGTTTATGAGAATCTGTAATCTGTAATCTGTTTTGTTTACGTGTAATCTGTAATCGGGATTTCTTATAAGGAATGGTTGAACGACATAAAGGACCCCACCCATATTACGTATTTGCTCATGTGACACTTGTAGAAAGAAAAGTAATTATCGACTAATTTGGAATTGAAACTAAATGATTGGCGATTTAATAAGTACCGCAAGAACTGAAATCCTACCTATGTATATTAATAACTTAAGAGTGGGAAGGTAGTGGGAAGGTATTTCTGTGATATATTTCTGTGTCAATACGTAAATGTTGGATATTGCAAATTGCCAAATTGGTCATCTCTTTCATATTTGGGGGTTATATATGGACTGTTTTGCATGACATTGTGAAATTTTTTTAAAAACAAATAGACAGGGGAATATTCTGTCTTGATGATGGGTGACTGATACGTACTGGGCATTTATCTCCTATTGCATGCTTATACAGACTTGTACAATACTCACTACGTGGTTATGAATCGATTTACTATCATATTGAACTGAGCTTGCCAAGAATCACTAACTTTGATATTAATTGGTCAAATCATTCTTTTGCTAGACCATTTCATATTCTATTTTGACACGATGGAATCTAAGTGGGTGTGAGTATTATGATCGCTGTATATTTAATAGGATTTATGACCCTATGAACGGACATGGTAAGACCTACGTATTGGGAGTCACTGGATACTCTGCTTATGTTAAGCGACTAAGCCACATGACTGGTCTATGATTTTCGTATGGTTGTTTGCCGACCCACTGTATTTATAAATTATAAAGACGGAACAATGTGGTTGATCTTGTGCCCTACAGTTGGAAAAGGAAGAATTACGTAAACAATGGAACACTGAAAAAAGGAGATGGGGGAAATCGAGTTACTTTTACCGTAACAAGAGGAACGACTTAATAAGGGAGGATATGGTACCTTACTGTTATGACTGATTAACTAAATATAATTTTCAATTTGATTTCTGACTTTATCTTTGGATGACCCCCTTTGCTCGAAATGATGGTTGCTATAGTTGTATTTATTGCTCAGATTCGAACTTATGATGGTATGACTAAGTGTCTACAATGGTATGTCTGCATAAATTTACAAAACTGTATGGTACTTGCTTTGATATTACCGTAACTGTTTGATTCAGAGTATGGTTCTCTTTGTGTTACTGTACTTAGAAGTAATGCTATGAAGAATTAACGATGTTTACTGGGATTCTTCTTTCTATCGTTCTGATCTTGTCAAGAATTATTATATATGATTTTGAACCAATATAATGATATGACTTTGATATGTTTTTGGAAGTAGAGGAATACTAGAAACTAATAGTGAAGTTAGTGGCTACGTACCTAAGCGACTTATTTGTGATTGCTGGAATGACGTATACCTTGCTTATTAGGCAGAACCTTCTTGGTAGGCTCTGATATCTAATTTAATTAAACACCATCAGATTTGAATCTAATCATGTAATTGAATTCTTTTGAAAACGATAATCAGACTTGGTTCTTTTGAATCTACTACAACACCAATATCTGAATTTATTTCTATCGCAAGGTAAAACAAGTCTGAAGGACCAAACTTATTTAAGGGGGGAAGAGTGTAATAACCCAACCCTCTATATGTTTTCTGGTATGCCTTCGATTTCTTACTGTGTGCATTTATCTGTTTAAATGTGAAATTTCATGTGGAAATAAGCTTAATTGTGTGAGCCTCATGATTATAGGCTCATATCTGTTTATAAGAGAAAAAAAATCTGTTACAATTATAATTTTTAGATCAGAAATTGGAAGCCTTAGAAGCTTGATAATCTGAAATTGATTTTATGTTTGAGACCGGCATGATTTTTAGGTCATGATATGATTTTCTGTGAAATTTTGATTTGGAATGATTAAACTGATTGATTTTCGTCCTTATTCATCTTATATGTATATATGGTCTTTAAACATTTGAAGCCATTACATAAATATCTCCTGAGAGAGAGAGTTAGAGAAGAAGAGAGTTGAGAGAAGAAGAGAAGTTCAACAAGGAAGAGGATTGGGAAAATTGAGAGGGTTTGTAAAGATTTGAACCAAGGTATGTATGATCCTCCTAGAATAACATCTCTAATTAACTTAAGTGAGCTTTTCTAAACATTTTGTGAGCCAGGGTTTACAATTGAGGTAATGAGTGTATCAATTGATTAGTTGGAGAAATGTTTAAAGATTTGTGTTACTTTGAGTTATTTGGAGATGAATTACATTATATCCCTTCCTTTTCCATGCTTGAATTTGTGTATGTATTTAGATGATTACATATTTGAAAAACAAAACATGGTTAGAAACTCAAAGTGATTAAATTGTGGTTATGAGTTTAAAGCTTTCAAGGATCAAATTGAGTTTGTGAATTATGTTTATGGTAATAATACATCCTAAAAATTACATTGTTGTGCCTATATTTCTACTCTTCCATGTATTGGCTTTGTTGCATTTGTGGCTTGGTTCGGACTGTCTGATTTTGCCTAGTCCGCATGAGCGGCCATGGGCACCGCACGAGCGGAACATGAGAAAAAACAGAGCATTGCATTCTGCTTAACCCACCGCTCGAGCGGCCCAGTCACCGCACGAGCGGCCAAAGTGGGCGCACGAGCGGCCATCCCTGTTTCAGCACATACTGGGTAACTTTGAATAAGCATATCTTTTGCATCCGGACTCCGTTTTGAGTGATTCTTGAGCCTAAAATCAAGCCCCGAAAGTCTAGTTTCCAATGGTGGTGGTCTCACCCCTAAATCCTAAGTAAAGAAATAGGTATGCCCAACTTAGTGACGATTGTTCACTTTCTATTTACCGGTTTGTGCCGTTTCTTCGCTTAAACCATTTTCCATCGATCCCTCCTATTTTCTGAGACATGGATTATAAGTTATTAAGGAATAATGAGCTTGGTACCACCATGGCTAAGTGATTAATTGATCAAAGAGAATAAGTAAAGGATCAGTTTAAATCTCATATGTTGTATATATTGAATTAAGTGTCCGTTTCTGAAGTGCTCATGCCCAAACATTTAGGGGCGGGTTTGGGGCATGACAACACTTCCACATTTGTCACTCCTTGAGCACTTTTGAGAGTTTTGCTTTTATGCTTAGTTGGTGGGCTAGAGCATGTGCATGCTTTGTTTTGCATTTCATGCCATCATTTCAACATTTTGCCCGCTGTTTTGGGCATGATTGAGATCTGTCCATATGCGGTTTAAGTCCATATAGCATGTTTGTTTGCATGTTGTTCACATGTTTTACATTCCATGTTGTTTGCATGTGCACGCATTGCATAGTATGTGCATGCCTTGCATTGTGTTTGGAATTTTGTGCACGCCATCCTAGCATTGGTAGAATAGCATGTTGTATGCTTGTTGCATTTCATTATGTTGTTGCATGCTTGTTGCATTGCATTATATGGTTGCATACTCATGTTGTTTACATTATACTTGCCATGCTCATGTTGCATTGCATTGTATTCCTATGTGCATGCATTGCATTGGTTTGGATAGGGTGTTAGTCCAAACACAAAAAAATGAGGGACGTTTCATACTTGAAGTGATGAAACGTGCCTCATTTCTCGGTCGCCGACCCTCTTGATCATGCATGATAGAGGTTAAGGCTCTTAGGTGTTATTTGTGCATTCATTTACATTGAAATGTGCAAATCTTGGCTTCTCACCATCGTACATTGCGATGCTCAGTTGGTGGCCCGAGAGTCGAGAACCGCACTCCCTTGAGCCTAAGAAATGATAGGGAGAGTGGTTGTGCACACATATCTTGCAAATACATTGCCATGCCCCTTCTTGTTCTCTGTTGCAGCAAACTGAAGAAGTGCAGCAAAAACTGGTCGGCAGACCAGTAAAAGTGGCTGGCCGACCACTTTTCCTGGTCTGCAGCAAAGGCAAGTGGTCGGCAAGTGGTCGGCAACACCACCAAGTGGTCGGCCATGCTCCTAGAGGTTCCCCTGGTAGAGAAAAAGCTATCTGGAGCTTTGTACAGTGTTCTGAGAACAATTGAAAACAGAGGCAAGTTGGGGCATCGCGATGGATTTACGAACGAGGCGACCGAGCATGCATGCGTTTCTCGCTCCGAGGTCGCTTCTATTTGCTTTACTTAGTTGCTTTGCTTAAGCTAGCTAATGCATTCGTTTTTGTACTTAAATAGTTAATGCGCTTAACTATTCATTTGTGTCTGTAATAACTAATTAGTTAGCTTGTAGGTAAATTAGTCTTGTGATGTAATAATTAGTTTAATTAGCTTAGATTAGCTAGTTAGCTTATTATTCGGACCCTCCGTCGAGAGGGCACAACTGTTGTAATAAGTGTGCATGTGTGTGATGCATGTCTTCCAACCCCCATTTCTTTCTCCCTTTTACTTATCTGCTTTCAGTGGTTAGTTTTAGGGCACAATTCAATTAGCATCCTTATGCTTTGCATGCGTGCATCATTCATTCGTCTTGCATGCACCGGGCTCGGCGCATCATACAAACTGCATTGTATTTCAATTCCAATTTGAATACATGTTATCTAGTTGCATTCACATGACATCTTAGACTAGCCGAGCCTATCTTAGATGCATTTTTGCATGTTGCATTGGGCATTCTTGACATAGCTATGATCATGCATTGATTACTAACTAGCTTCTTTTTTGGCTCGGAGTACACTGTGAGTGTTTATGCTTTAGCATCCTTGCATGTGTGTAAGTGACTGCCATGATAGCATGATTGCCATGAGGCTAACTGCTTAATTGATTAACTGCATGAATGCCTATGGATGGAGGTTGTATTGCTTGAATTGGAACAATTCATCGAAACGTGTGGTTTAAGCCCACTTGAGAGTGGCAAAACATGTTATTTTCTGAGCCCACTCGAGGGTGGCAAAACCGCGACTTAGCCTACTTGCGAGTAGCAACTTCAAACCATTTTCAAACAAACAAACATGAGATGTTTTGTTCCAATTTAGGCGATCTAGTCTATACTTGTATGTTGTGCGCATCACATAGTAAGATTAGCTAATTAACCAGAATAAGAACGCATATGTTTTCAAAAACAACATATCATGTTAGTAAAGGCCGATCCTTTGATCGGGCAAGCGGGGGTGCTCATTGCATGACCTTCCCCCCTCGTACCCAAGTTCCCGAGCCAAGGTAACTTTGGTAATGACGGGCACGTGGCTTTAGGCACGAGTTAGGGTTTCCTAAATTTTCCCAAAATAAAATATTTAGGTGGCGACTCTGAAATCTGGCAAAGCAGTCCATGTTTGTCACTTTTTAATTAAAATCGATTTGCCAGATTTGGACTCTTTGGTGATTTATCAGTCTTACATTGCACTTTGTGAGATTAGATTCAGAACCGTGACATGAGTCCGAACTGTAGTAGCTAAGAACAACGATTCGAGCCCTCGCGCGCGGAACCGAGCGGAGTTCCGAGCAGTCTACATCAGGGAGTTAACTCGATCCCAGACATAGAGAACGGCTACACAGATTCGGCAGTGACCTTGCCAGATAGATTTAAAATGCCTCACATAGACCACTTCGACGGCTCGGGCGATCCTATGGTCCATTTGAGGCTGTTCTCAGATATTCTACGGCCGATGGGCCTGACTAGACTGCAAAAGCTATCCCTTTTTGGTCGGACCCTGTTGGGTATTGAGGCCATCTGGTATGCTAAATTGGAGGATTCAGTAAAAAGAAGTTGGGAGGAGATGGCCGAGGCCTTCATTGCCCAATATTCATACAATACTCAAATCGAGATCACAACTCGTGATCTTAAGGCAACCAGGCAAGAGCCAAAGGAGGGCTTCTCTGACTTTGTCACTCGATGGAGGGCCAAGGCCTCCATGATGACCACCAGGCCAGCTGAGAAAGATCAGATAAGGATGGTTGTCCGGAATCTGCAGCCGAAGCTGATGCAGAGGATGATTGTCTTACCCCTCCCCACCTTTGCCGATTTACATGAGATAGGGGTACAGATCAAAGATGCTATGAAACAGGGTCTGATTGACTAGGAGAGAGAGCAGCGCAAGAGGGCCTTTACACGCAGTTCAAATGCAGCTATGAGTGGCAATGCAGTCGTAAGGACTTCTGACGTCGGGATGGTCACCACAGCACCAAAAGCAGCCACACCCTTTACTAGTACATCCGGAACCACCCCACCACCTGTAAAATACCCACCTAGAGGCCAGAGGACCTTCACCCCACTATATATGTCTCTATCAGCGGCCTTGAGGGTCCTGATCAGGAAAGGGCATCTAAAGCCCCTGGAACCACGCCCATTGCCAAATCCCCTCCCTCCTACACATAACCCGGCCAAGTATTGTGCCTTCCATCAGCAGCATAGGCATGATACTGACCAATGCTTCCGGCTCCGTCATGAGATTCAGGATCTCATCGACAATAAAGTGATAGCTCCTCCTGAGAAGCCAAATGTCACCATAAACCCTCTCCCACCACATAACCAACCCCCTCCTCCACCCAGGCAAGTAAACCTGATCCAAATAATGGCCATCCCATACGACCCTAGCATATATATCACTCCCTCCTACCTGCCTAAGCCGGCGTTGTTCATTCCAGAATGCACAGACTTATGCATGATGAGCACGTCAATATCCCAACCTGAACCCATGGTTGTAGCTGTGATAGAAGAGGGAACGCGTGAGGGTTCTGCAAGCTTAATTGAGGAAGCATACAACCCTTACCGTTTTATTGTGCCAGCTGATCAGGCCAAGCTGAGGGTAGAATTGCCGGGGGAAACCAAGGTGAATGTGGGCCGGGAACACAGGCCAAATCAGGGGCTGGATGATTTAGCAGAGCTGGAAGAGGACATTGCTAATCTTCAGTTCTTTGATGAGCAGGATCCGGGGGATGTGAGCATCAACTAGTTTGACCTGGATGGAGCAACAAATAATACCGGGTTACTTAGTGATGAGCCAGATATTAATGAGGGGTCTCAGCCGAAACAGGGACAATCAGAAACAAGAACGTCTGCAATGGCCAGAACGGTCGATGACAAGGGGGAGTTACCGGAGAGCACCAGTACGAATAATTTTGCTCGGGAATTGAGCAGCATTTGTACAGCTGACATAGAACAAGAGGCCGCGTTGAAGCGGTTTGAACAAGAAAGGATCGAGACTGATTAGAGGGCTAGAAAAGCCAAGGCCCCTGCGGGGACAGAATGTGTTGTGAATATGGAAACAACTACAGCGGGACTGGACAGTTGTTTGTCGATTGTCGAGGGAATGTGGTGGAAAGGCGATGATTTGCGTCTGACCCATACTAATGAGAACTGGGGACAGAATCTTCCGGATGATACGTGGTACACCGAAGAAGTCAACCACATGACCCGGAGTGGGTGGTACTTTAAGCCCCCACACCTAGACCAGCCAAAAGCATTGGCGAAAGACAAAGAAACTGAGAAACAGAAAGACAAGCTGTTAGAGGAGGAAGCTGTACTAAAGCAGCTGAAAAAGATTCAAGCAGACATCTCTATCTGGGGACTGCTCATGGCCTCACGGGTGCATAGACAAGCCGTCACGTCAGCGATGGACAAGGCTAAGCTTTCTATTTGATACAACCCCCGAACAGTTAGTGGGACTGGTGTTTCCGGGTGGCGCTTCACCGACTTTGACCTTCACAGATAAAGAATTACCGCCTGAGGGCTTGGAGCACAACAAGCCTTTATACATCTCTGTGGAGTGTAAGGATAAGTGGATACCAGTTGTCTTCGTTGATACGGGATCTGCCATAAATGTGTGTCCGTCATGTACCGCCTATGCTATTGGGTTGAAGCCCATAGATTTCGTACCAACAGCCCAGGTAATTCGAGCTTATTACAACACCAGTCGAGAAGTAATGGGGATAGTGCGGATCAGAACTCAGGTTGGCCTGGCCCAACAGGACATCGAGTTTCATGTTCTAGATGTGCCAGCCACCTTCAACTTACTCCTTGGACGGTCGTGGTTGCACCAAGTAAGAGTTGTCTCTTCCACTTTACACCAGATGTTAAAATAACCCCATGGGAAGAGGGTAGCAATTGTTTTTGGAAACTCTTCCATACATCCGCCGCCGGAGGTTACTACGCCGATCTTGGAAATTGCACACGGGGAGGAGGATGTCTTCCTGTCTGGGTTCACCTTGGCTGAGGCTCGGGTAAGGCAAGATCTTTTAGTTGTTGATGAGGGACTATATGTCAGTGCGCAATCTGTTTGTCTCATGAATAGGCTTCAACATATACACAGGATGGGATTGGGAAGGAGTGGCCGAAAGGGCGTCGTTGCATTGGCTGAAGTGCCACACAATCCCCATACCTTTGGTTTAGGTTATACGCCTACCAAAGAGGATTGGGTGAGAAAGGGAAAGGAAATGGATGGAAGAGCCAAGCCTAAACAAGCTGGGAAGCACTATAAGTTAGTGCACAGATCCATCCAAGGAACCCTGAATGGACGCTTTGTCCGGGAGGGGGAAGATTTCCCATTTTACAACTTTCCGAAGCCATGGCTGAATTCAGAGAAGCGACGCTTGCCCAGCTTTGAGATCTTTTTTGACTTACAGTTGCCAGGGGATGAAGTTGCAGAAGAGCAGACTGACCCAACAACTGAGGCTGAACAGTGCAAAGAGGATGAGTCCAATGGCACAGATTTTGAGATGGGAGCAGCGCTGGCTTGTCTCCTCTCGGATCCTCAGATCATCCCGGAGTGCTCGGGGGATGATTTCTCTGTTTCCATGATTGGGAATCAACCAGCTGTGGGCCCTTCTTCCGGCATTCTGGACGCATCTGCCACACCCTCTCTCGTCTGGCAGTACGAGAAAGGCTTTTTGTGTAGTAGTTCTGGGTCAGGCAGTGAACCGGAATCTGATTCTACAGAGTCTGTGGAGTCGAAATCAGATTCTAGTTCTTCTGAGTCAGAGTCCAGTATTCCTGGGGTTGATAATCCGGATGCCGTTGTGTTGTCCAGGTCGTTTTTTTCATTTTCTTTTGAGTCAGTTATAACCGAAGAATCAGACGAACTGAAAGTTGCTAATGAGAATGGTACCACTGCTGTTTCTAAGTACTTTTCTATGTCGCTCGTTTATTGCATTAATCAGGACTTTCAAAATTTTGATGAAAACGACAAGAAAGAAATTCCTCCGATTTTGAAACATTTGATTGATCAAGAGCAGGAGAGGTTTATAAAACCTTTGGTTGATGAAATCACTTCAATTAATGTTGGTACTAAGAAGGATCCGCGTATGGTCCAGATCGGGTCCACGTTGTCTTCGGAGGAACGCGAGCGCTTAGTCGCTTTATTAAAAGATTTCAAAGATGTTTTTGCGTGGTCCTATGAAGACATGCCTGGAATCAATCCTGAGATTGTACAGCACCAGATCCCTCTTGACCCTAAGACCCGACCTGTTAAGCAGAAGCTTCAAAGAATACGCCCGGATTGGGCTCTGAAAATCAAGGAAAAGGTCACCAAGCAGATTGATGCAGGGTTCCTGTTAGTATCTGAGTATCCTACTTGGTTGGCCAACATTGTTCTGGTACTGAAAAAAGATGGAAGAATTCGGGTATGTGTGGATTTCAGAGATCTGAACAAAGCCAGTCCGAAGGACGACTTTCCTTTGTCGTATATCGACGAATTGGTGGATTTCACAGCAGGGCATACGCTGTTCTCTTTTATGGATGGGTTTTCCGAGTACAACCAGATCTTGATGGCACCCGAGGATAAGGAAAAGAATGCCTTCACCACCTCGTGGGGGACCTACTGTTATAGGGTGATGCCGTTCAGTTTGAAAAATGTTGGGGCTACTTATCAACGGGCTGCAACTATGATCTTGCACAATATGATCCACAAAGAAATTGAGGTGTACGTGGATCACATGATTGTCAAGTTCAAGGAAAGAGAGGGCCACTACACCGCTTTAAAGAAGCTTTTCGAACGAATCAGAGAGTATCGGCTACGACTGAATCCTCAGAAATGTACTTTTGGTGTTACAGCAGGGAAAATGCTAGGGTTCTTGATTACAAAAAGGGGCATTGAGGTCGATCCTTCCAAGATTAAGGCCATCTTAGAAATACCACCACTAAGGACTGAAAAAGAGGTGCGAGGCTTTCTGGGAAAAGTGCAATTCATAAGACGGTTTATTACAAAATGAACCTTGACTTGTGAACCACTATTTGGTCTCTTGAAGAAATGAAAGAAATTCCAGTGGGATGACCGATGCCAGGTTATTTTCGAGTAGAACAAGCAGTACCTACAGAAGTCGACACAACAATGAGCTGCATGCTTGCACAGGAGTCTGAGGACGAAGTGGAGAAGGCTATCTATTACCTGAGTAAGAAGATGCTAGAATATGAGACCCGCTACACTCCGCTGGAGAAGGCTTGTTTGGCCTTGGTATGGGCTACCAAGAAGTTGAGGCACTACATGTTCGCTCACTCCATAATTTTGGTTTTGAGATTGCATCCCATCAAATATCTCTTCGAGAAACCAGCACTTATGGATAGGCTAGCTCGTTGGTTGCTTCTTCTCTCCGAATTTTTGATTTGAAGTATATGACTCGCAAGTCTGTGAAAGGGAGAACGATAGCGAAGTTCCTAGCCGATCACCAAGTGAAGGGAGATGAAACAGTAGAGTATATGTTCCCTGATGAGGCCATTTTGCAGGTTAAAGAAGAGATTTAGACTATGTACTTTGACGGAGCATCTAATCAGTACGAGTCTGGGATAGGGGTGTTGCTGATAGCACCCGACAATTCCCACATACCCTTAGCTTTCAAACTTCGATTCAAGGTATCAAACAACGAAGTAGAGTATGAGGCATGTATCGCTGGCTTGGAAGCCGCCCTGGAACTAGGGGCAAAATGGTTAGACATCATTGGGGACTCGAACCTGGTTGTGTCTCAAGTGAAAGGAGACTGCAAGGTTAAAGGAGAAAGAATGAAAATCTATCACCAAACCCTAGACATTCTAATTCCCAGGTTTGAGAAGCTAACCTTCACCCATCTGTTAAGAGAGAGCAACAGGTTTGCTAACGCCTTATCAATTCTATCTTCCATGATCGACATCCCTTTGGGAGTCCGGATGCGTCCAATCATTATTGAACAGAGGTATGTGCCGGCCTACGAGCTGATTGCCGCGATAGATGAAGTACAAGATCAGAACCCCGGGTATCATGGCATCTGGAACTTCTTGGAAAATGAGGCTTATCCACCAGGGGCAAATGCCAAAGACAAGGGGGCGATACGGCGAATGGCTGCTCAGTTTATCATCTGCGGGGGTAAATTGTACAAACGAGGCCATCTGGGAATGCATAAACTGTGTGTTGATGCTGAAGAGTCGGGGCGCCTGATGGAGGCCATCCACGGAGGAGAGTGCGGATTGCACATGAGCGGAGTGATGCTAGCTCGAAAGATTCTCAGACAGGGTTACTACTAGTCAACCATGGAGGAGGATTGTATCGGTTTTGTTTGGCGATGCCACAAATGCTAGATCTATACAAATCGCATAAACATCCCGCCGTCAAAGCTGTACAACATGACTTCACCATGGCCATTTTCAGCCTGGGAGATTAATGTTATTGGGGCAGTTACTCCGAAGGGGTCGAACGGGCATGAATATATCTTGGTGGTGATAAACTACTTTACAAAGTGGGTCGAGGCCCAATCCTACGCAATGCTGAAAGCGTCACATGTAGCTAAGTTCATCAGGAATAACATCATCTGTCGGTATGGGGTCCTGAATGAGATCATCTCGGATAATGGTTCTCACTTCAAAAAGGAAGTGATCGACTTGTTGGAGAAATACAACTTGGCTTTTCATAAGTCATCTACATATCGGCCACAAACCAACGGAGCAATTGAGGCTACCAACAAGAACATCAAGCGCATTCTACAGAAGATGGTAGAAACCTACAGGGACTGGCCAGATAAGCTGCCATTTGCTCTTTGGGGTTACAGAACATCGATCTGAACATCTACTGGGGAAATTTTGTATTCTTTGGTTTATGGGATGGAGGCTGTTCTACAGATTGAAGTTGAGGTTCCATCGCAGCGAGTGATGGCTGAGTGCCAAATAGCGGAAGTAAATAGGCAGCAGACTAGGTTTGAGGAACTTATGCTATTCGATGAAAGAAGGCTGAAAGCATTGTTCCACATCCAAGGTTATTAACGCAGGATTGCCAGGGCTTTCAACAAAAAAGTTAAGTCTAGGAATCTGAAAGCAGGGGATTTGGTGCTCAAAGACAACCGAGCTCCCATCCACGACCCTAGGGGCAAGTTCAGACCTAATTGGACTGGTCCTTACATCATCAAATCTATTCGGTCGGGTGGAGCTGTCACTCTTATGGACTTAGATGGCCTTGAGTTCACCCAACCGGTCAACATGGACAAGTTGAAAAAATACTACCCTTGAGTGGCTCGCTAGGCCGAAAACCCGAAATGGTGACCTAGGCAAAAGTTAGAGCACAAAAAATTTGAAATAAGAAAAACTGAGCTTGCAAGGTTGAAAACCCAGAAAGGGCGGCCTTGGCAAAAATTAGAGCGCAAAAGGAGAGTGTTAAAACCCGAGTGAACCCTAACCCAACTACGTAAGGCTTGATTCCCATCTTCAGGATACGTAGGCAACTTCATTCTGAAGTCTAGCCGTAAACACTTCCAAATCAACTATGTCCATGTGATTGTTTTGGTCATCTTTGTCCTTTTCTACATCCAAGAGCTCGGTTGTGAGCTACAGTGCAGTGCTATTCAGACAAGGGGCAACTTTCCAGTTATCGGATTTGGGGTTGTACATCTCAGTGATAGATCTCGGGTGTGTCCAATTGTGATCCATATCGAAAATGGTTTTGAAAAGTTTTGATAAAAGTTGATTTTGTTCAAATTAATCTTTTACAACTTAGACCATTTTTGGACCAAAACGGAAAATTTTCAGTACCCACAACCTTCAATTGCATTGATTTCACTACAGAGTTCTCCGACTCTCGATACAAATTGAAGTTTCTTTTTAATACATTCAAAAAGGAAACTTGAAAGCACAGATTAAAGCAATAAACTTGGGGCATGGTCAAGTCAGGTGTTCCTGCGCCCCCGCCTAGAGCTTGTGGAAGCTTCAGATGCTAAAGTAGGCCCAGTTTATGCGTCATCTTCAAGCCAAGCTATGCATTCGCTGGAAAGGGCGCAATTGAAAGTGGGAGCGGGGGCCAGAAGTTCTCTCGTCCTCCATGCAGTGGCATACCAAGCTAGCTGTGGGCCTCGGATTGGAAATGAAGCTAGGTACTCTATCCCCCCTTCCGGACAAGTCTGGTCGTGGCTGACCTGACGCCTGAACTGAAATGGAAAATAGAAGACACAGTGTGTTAAGCCAACTAACTGAATGCTAGGCTGCCGGGACATGCTGTAGCTCATCTCAGGTAGATCAAACCAGGGGCAATGCCAAGCAATGTTAACAGCAGACCTGTTGCACATCCAGTGGCACCACCATCCCTCGTTCGGAAAGTCAACAAGTCGTGGGCGAAAGAAATAGCCGCGTGCTAAATATGCAGGACAAGAGTCCACTACTTTCAACTTCTCCATGAGCCAAACCTGGGGAGGGACGAAAAATAAGAGAGATTAAAGAATAGAGAGATATACGTGGAGAGAAAAGTGAGAAAAGGTTTTGAGAGAAAAACAAAGCCTGAGGGCCAAGTGATGTGAGAAATACATGTGAGAAAGGTGGAAAACATTACCTGCAATAGTAATGGACTTCCTATGAACTTGGTTGTCTCCCGGCGATGGAAAGCATCCAAGCCCATCAAAGTCTCGGCTAGTGTCAAGCCGATACAGCTTTTGCCTTCTTTCAAGCCTTGGACAACTTCGATCAAGCGAATGCTAGACCCTCCAAAGCCAGGGGCAAGTAGAAAATGAGCCAACATACACAAGCAGAGGGCATGTTGCCGAAAACTTTGCCAAAAGTGGTCACCGCGGTTGCTGGCATTGGAAAACTGATAAATAAGATTGGGGATGTCCAACTCCCCATTGTGAACCAAAGATCAGGCATTATGTAAAGTAAGCCCACACATCCTTCCTAAAGCTTGGATGTGGCCAAAGCGACACTGGGGAAAAATCTCCTCGTCGCGTCGGGATTCCATCAAAGCTTGGAATTCTTCAATTGTGGGGCATATCTCTTGCCTGCCAAAGCTAAAAACATGTGTGATCGGATTCCAACATCTCACTACGGCATGGAGGAATGGAAAACACAGTGGTGTGCGGTTCAGCGGGAATAGTGCGTTTATCCCGAAACCCCAAAAATTCATCTTTTCCGTGTCATCCAAGTTTGCAATCCAGTCGGAGAGTTTTTCGGCGAAGAACGGCTCCATTGGAAGCAAAAACAAAGTTGAAATGAAAAAACCCCAAAGCTGGAGCTTTTGTAGAAGATAAGGCATTGAGTGAAATACAGGTGGCAGCAATCTGGAGGCTCCCACCATAGTTGGCCGACCGACCAGTTGGAGTAGCCGACCAGCCACCTTTTCTAGCCGACTGGCCACTTAAGTGGTCGACACCCACCACTAAGTGGCCGACAATGGCTATAAGTGGCCGACAGCCTCTGTTTGTCCCCAGCAGTGTGTCTTTGGTCTTCTTGTGTGCTGAGGATGCTGAAAACCTGTGTTCTGTTCCACTCTAGATGCATTCTGCTGCGGTTTTGTTGAGTCATTCTCAATTTTGTTTCAATTTGTATATTGAGTTGTCGCAGTTTGTTTATCGAGTTGTTGCAATTTGCTTATCGAGTTGTTGTTGTTTATCGAGTTGTGCATTAGTTGTTCCTTGTGTTGCCTTATTTTCTTTGTTTTGGTTCGTTCACTACCTGACTAAGCAATTGCCAAGACAATATACAATGTTCAATTTTCATTAATCCTGTTTTTGTGTAAAATGGTGCAATGCGATGCTCAGAATATAAATGCAACACTTTTTAATCAAAAGGCCGTTCTCATTTCATCATGGTTTCTTTTTACATGGGAACAAGTTTTAAAGAAAATAAAACTGCCTAAAGATGTACAATATGCTAATACTACTAGCAAAAGGAGAAATAAAGCAAAATGCATCTAAATCGGTGCCACCCAACTCAGGATTGAGAGGCCCTCTTCATCCTCTTCCTCAGCTGAGCAGACTCTGCACCATCGTCGTCGGCGCCACCGTCCGAATCTGAGCCAAAGCCGGAATCGGAGCTGCCTCCGCTCCCATCCTCTGACCCCTCCTTAGCATCGTCACCACCCTCAGAACCTGAGCCGGTGCCGTCGCCACCACCCTCAGATGACTCTGATTGTGGACTCGCAGGCTCCTCGTCCTCACTAGACTCGTCATCGTCATCGCACCTGATAGGCTCTCGACGTCTCCATCGGCCGTGTGCCGGAATCTCTCTATCTGCTGCTGGAGAAGGCTCTGAGGGTCATGTCTGTAAGGGTGTGACTTGAAGCTGTTTGAATATATTAGCCATCGTATGTATATCAGATGCAAGTATGATGTGCAGGGTGAGTCTATGCAGAAGTCAGATATAGTATGTGGTGCAATGTGCCATATGTACTCTATACATGCAGTGTATTAGTGTAGCGTGGGAAAATGTTCAATTAAGATATCAGTTTCAGTATATCAGCAGGAATATAATAACCGAAATAAAAGAAAACTAAAAAGTTACCTGGATGCCATGAGAGTTCAGCATCACCTCTCTCCTCAAGATCATGCCCTCAAATGAAGCCATCACCTCGAGTAACCCTCTACATGCTCTATGGAGGGCTGCAAATGCATGTTGAAATGATCAATGCCTGAATGAATGCATAAGAATCTGAGTGAAAATGAAATGCATAAAAGCTGTAAAGTATACCGGTGGCGAGCCAGGTGTCCTGACATATCGGTGATCAGGCAACGGGGGCTCAAGTGGAATTTGAGAAGGCACTCTGGAATACCGCCAACCTGTCAGCTTGGTCGGAAGATCCGGCCATCCAGCGCTGTGCCTGGTAGGAGGCATCTCTATAGCCTCACCCCTTGGTGCCCGAGCCCTGTTCATCGAGGGAACATCTGTTGCCCGAGCCCTGCTCGTCGAAGGAGCATCTACAGCCCAAGCTCTACTCACCTGTCCTCCTCGTGTGTGAGCATGAGCACCTGCTAGAGTAGGCATGAGGTATGCCTGGATGTAGATCATATAGTCCTCCTCCCCAATGAACCGGTCTTCATCTGCACCTTGTATGGAGTCAGTAAGCTCCTGAGGAGAGAGACTCTCTGTGGCCCGCATAGATGGTGGAGTTAGCAAAGGAATTGACTGTAGTGGCAGGCCTAGTGTCTGGCGCATGAAGCACTCACCAAGGAACCAGGCCCATCCTACTGGCCCCTTGAGCAGAAGCCAATATCAGGAGGCGGCCCGAGCTGCGGTCAAATGAAATCTGGTCCCCTCTGGAATCATCGCCCATGGCTGCCAGGTGACCTGCAGACAACAAAGTGCATAGACTGATGAGTTGCTGTTGAATATGTAAAATGTAACATGAATTAAAGCTGAAAGCGGAAAAAGTTGTGAGTTTTGAATTACCTCTACCGTCCTCACTGTGTCGAAGTACTGACAAAGGTAAGGGAGGGTCTCTTGGGCCCTAGGCTGGGACCGACCGTTATATCGATATATGGCAGAAAGCAATTTTTGGTAGATATTTTGCTCCAGCTATCCCTCTTGAGATATTTTCGACCTAAGGCTCTCTTTTTGCTATATATTGAAGCCTTATATCTCATATTCAAGGGTTAGAACATTTGAGAACAATTTGGCAAAAGGTTTGGGAGCCTCTCTCTCTAAATCCTCTTTCTAGATTTCACTCTCTCTAAAGATTTTGTGCTTGAAGGCTTGCATACAACCATCTTCAACCTATCAACCCTTAACAAGAGTGGATCATCTTTGGGCTGAGGTAGCTTGGGACTTTGTTTGAGCTCCAAAAGGTGGTTTTGGCTCAAGAAAAGTGGCTATTCTTGTGCTATGCTTCAAGGGTGAGCATCTCCCTCTTTTCAGCTTATTTTCATACTTGTTTTTACCACCTTTGCAAACTATTTTTGGCTTGGTTTTGAACTGAAGAAAACTCCGTTTTTCAGTCCTAAAAATGGTGGTTTAGGCCTATTTTGTGTTAGGGGGGTTGCCTCTCCCTTTTGTTCCTTAGCTTGTATAGCTTTTTGTGCCATCTTTCAAGGCCTTTCAAAACCACTTTTCTTGGCCTTTTAAACACTGAAACCCAGAGAATTTTTAGTGGTGAAAACCTTGTTTTGAGGTCTCAAATAGGAGGGGGTGGTCCCCTCTCCTCTTGTCTTACTTGCATGTTTTGTTGGCCTACCAAATGAGCATGTGTTTCTCCCTTCTTGAGGCTTAGTTTGAGCATATTTTTGTGACTTTTTAGACCTGCCATAACTCTTTTTTTGGCTGGTTTGGTCACCTCTTGTATGCTTCTTGCACTTGTAGTGTAATCCTACTTGTTAGCCTAACATGCCTAATGTTTTAGCCTATAATTCTAGCATGTTTTGGCTATACTCCAGCATATTTTTTATCATGTTTTTCTATGCTTAAACTCTGTTTTAAGTGGTCTTGGTCATGTATGGCTTGCTTTGTAAGGCTATAGTGTAATTGGCTTTGCTAGTCTTCTGTTTTGAGACCCCTAGCATGCATTATTTGCGATGTTTATGTGATATGGCATAATTTGATATGTAATTTCAGAGCATAAACTTCTGTCATACTCTCATGTTTATCACTATTTCAATGATTTTGAGAAGTTGAGCCTCATGCCTTGTTTGTGAGCCAATACATAAGCCTATCTTTCTTGCCATCTATGCTGCAAGTCTAGCATGTTTTTGCCACTATTTCGACCTGCCTTAGGTCTGTTTTGAATGGTCAAGGTCATTTGAGCATTGCTTAATATGGTTGTAGTGTAAAGTGCCTTGACTAGCTTTGAGTTTCGAGGCCTTTAACATGTTATGCATGTGATGTTTGCATGGTATGGCACCATTCAATATATAATTTCAGTGCATATAGTGTAGTCACACACTCATATACTTCACTTCTTCATAGCTTTTGAGGGTTGTGTATTATACCTTGCTTATAGGCCAACATGTGTGCATGTTCTTCTAGCACTTTGAGCTCCCATTTCAGCATGTTTAGACCATTATTTTGGCATGATTGAGCTCTATCCAGAGTTGGTTTGGTCATTTGTGCTTTGTATTGCATGCCTCATGTGTAATGTGCTTCCCTTGCTTTAGTGCTCTTGGCCCCTTAACATGTCTTGCATGCATTGCTTACATGATAAAGTCTTGTGCATGCCACTTTAGCTTTGAAAGATAGCATGTTGTTTGCATAGCATGATGTTTGCATTGCATTGTGTTCAACCGGACGTTATGTTGAACACAAGGTTGATTGGTCCACTTCATACTCAAAGTGATGAAAGTGAGCCAATCTTCCTTGGTCTCTATTGCCTTTGATCATCCATGATGAGGTAGTAGATTTAGTGTCATGTTTGCATTGTATTTATTCAATGTACACAAGGTTGGATCTTTGGCCATCATGCATTCCAAATTCTTGATTGATGGTTTTGGATCCAATGGTACCCCTCCCTTGATGTTTTGAGATGATAAGGAGTGGTATTGTACATACATATCCTTGGGAGACCCTCCATTTCCTTTGTCTTGTGCTCTGTTGCAGTTTGGTGTCACAGCACACCAGTGGCTGGCAGTGCCACATTGATGGCCGGCACCCTCTCATTGTTAGCCGGCAGGAGGCCATCTTTGGCTGGCAGGTGGCCGGCAGTTGCTTTTCATGGCCGGTAGGACACTGGTGCACCCCTCAACACTGTTTTGGTGAGATCCAGCAGCAAGTTCTTAAGGACACCCTGCAGACAGAGCCTCAAGAGAGCAACCGGAGAGCTTTTCGGGGCAAGAAACCAAATGCGAGCATACATGTTCAACATTTTCAAACCAGAGCTGAAGTAGTTTAATTTAGTACTTTACTTGTTAGTTAGCATTGAATTTGTAATTTAATTAATTAATTTGTTAATTAGTTAATTGTTGTAATAATTAGTTCTAGCTAGTTATTCAATTTGGTTGTGTAATCATTAGTCAAATTAGTTTAATTAGATTAGTTAGTTTAGCTTAGCTTAGATTAGCCTAGCTTTCATTTGGACCCTCCGTCGAGAGGGCACAATGTTGTAATAAGCGTGCGTGTGTGTGTGCATGTCTTCCAACCCCATTTCTTTCTCCCTTTTACTTATCAACTTTTGATGGTTAGTTTAGGGCACGTTTTGTTTAGCATACCTTATGTTTTGCATACATGCATCATTCATTTGTCTTGCATGCACTGGGCTCGGTGCATCATTCAAACTGCATTGTACTTCAATACACTTATTTGAATACATGTATCAATTGTTGCATTTCATATGTCATCTTAGATAGCAAAGCCTATTTAGTTGCATTTTTGCATGTGTTGCATTAGGCATTTTTTTAACATAGCTAGGATCATGCATGATTTTCTAACTAGCTTTTGTTTTGACTTGGAGTACACTGTAAGTGTTTACGCTTTAGCATACTTGCATGTGTGTGAGTGTTGCCATGATAGCATGCTTACCATGAGGCTATTTGCTTAATTGCTATAACTACATGAATGCCCGTGGATGAAGGCTTCATTACTTGAATTGGAACAATTCATCAAAATGTGAGTTTTAAGCCCACTTGAGGGTGGCAAATCCGCATTTTAGCCTACTTCCGAGTAGCATCTTCAAACCATTTTTGAAAAACAAACATGAGATGTTTTGTTCCAAATTGAATGATTTAGTCTATACTTGTATGTTGTGCGCATCACATAGTAAGTTAGCTAATAAATTAGAATAAGAACACATGTGTTTTCAAAAACAACATATCATGTTAGTAGAGGCCGATCCTTTGATCGGGCGAGCGGGGGTGCTCATTTCAGGACCTTCCCCTCTCGTACCCAAGTTCTCGAGTCGAGGCAACTTTGGTAATGACGGACATGTGGCCTTAGGCACGAGTCAAGGTTTCTTAAATTTCCAAAAATAAAATATTTAGGTGGCGACTCTGAAATTTGGCAAAGTAGTCCATGTTTGGCGCTTTTTTATTAAAATCAGTTTTCTAAAACGATTTGCCGGATTTGGACTCTTTGGTGATTTATCAGTTTTACATTGCACTTTGTGAGATTAGACTCAGAACCGTGACAGGAGTCCGAACTATAGTAGCAGGAACCCTAATTCGCGCCCTCTCCGAAAGGGGGGCGCGCGGAGGAAGTTCGGGCGGTCTACAATATGCAGTGTCCGGTGTGTGCAGTGTACAGAAAGTGCAAAGCAGAAAGCACGGTAGAGAATGTAAAGTAGAAATGTAAAGTGTACCTCCCAGGCTCGCCAATAGCCGCCTACTTTGTTCCCGCTCCTGCGGGAGGTCGAGCTCATATAACAGCAGAGGGTAGCAAGGTCGGCGCCCCCCCAATTATAGTGTCGCACCTGGGATAGGTCCACTAAGCCGCTCAGCATATACAGCCCGACTGTGTTCACCCTGTCGGCGAACAAGGTAGTACCGAAGAGGAACATGAGGAAGCCTCTGGCGTACTGCTCTGTCGCCTCGATCGTTGTGGGCTCTCCCCTTCTGAAGTGGTCAGCAAACTAGGTGTACTGGACCAAGCCTAATGAGCAAAAAATAGGCAGGTGTGCTCCCAACAAATAGGTCCAAGCAGCCTCCCACTCGCCCATATCAGAATCATATAGGATCGGCTAGCCTCCTACCTCAAGGCCTATCAGCATGGCGAAGTCATACGGGGTCATGGTCATGTCCCCGGTGGTAGAGAAATGAAAGGAGTTGGTAGTGTCCCAGCATCTCTCTACCAGTGCGCCTAAAAGGGTCCTACTCGCCATGAGATGGGAGAGCCCTATGCAGAATAGCCCAAACCCCGCATCGTCAACAATCTGTCGGACGTCGTCGGGGAGGTCCATATACCACTCCCTCGCCATGGTAGACCCATACCCGCGGGTAAAACAGGAGTTAACCTGTGTGAATGAGCAGAAATACAATGTGTAAAAGTGTTCAGAATGGGCAGAAATACAGTGTGTATATGTGTTCAGAATGAGCACATGAAATACAGTGCAGAAGTGCGAGCTATGTAAGAAATGTAAAGTGCATCACAGAAAATGTAAGGGTGCAGTGTGTACCTCAAGGGCGTCGTGGGAGAGGTGAGACTCCGGCTCCCATAGTAGAAGATCTGCAAGTGTGTGTCGTGCAAATCCAGTGAAGTGGCGTACTATGCTAGGTGGTAGTACATGTGCCTCGGGATGATATGTCGCTGGGTCGAATGGGCGGATTTTCAGCGGCAATAGAATATACTCAGGCTCCTCCTCTATCCTCGGAGAACCCCCGCCATGTGGAACGTCATTTGCCATCTAGAAAGAAGGTGAAAAATGAGCGAAATGGGCAAAAGTGCCAAAAAGTCAACAAAAGTCAACCCTCGGAAAGAGAAAAAGTCGAAAAAGTCAAAAAAGTCAAAGCCCAGGAAAAGGTGCTAAACTCAAGATCAACTTGAGAGAAACAAACCTCAAAGGTTGAAAATGGAGAAAAAAACTCCGAAAACAATTGTTGATCGGTTCAAAACGAAGGAAACCGAAGGGTTTTAGCAAATCAACTTCGCAAAGGGCGTTGGAAAACGCATAAAAAGTACAGACCTGAGAGGAAAAGGTGTCTACGGGTGAAGAACAAGGGATTTCAGCTTTGTGTGTGTGAGGCAAAGTGTTTTGGAGTTGTGTATTTAAAGTTCCCCATGTAAATGGACAAAACTACCCCGAATCTGCCACAACTGGCCGACCAACTAGTTTTTGTGGCCGATTGGCCACTTAGGTGGCCGATAGATTTTTCAACTAGCCGACATGTCCCTGGGGTGGCCGACAGATGTCCAGTGTCTTCCATGTGTGTTTTTTTTTTTTTTGCTGTTTTGTGTCCTTGGCTCTCGAGAAAGTGCAAGAAAAGTTCATTTTTCAATTCAAATTGTCTCTGTGAAAGTCCAACTCATGTCTTCGATGCGTGACTCATCGTCAACCAGCATGAACGAGGTGTATCCTTTTGAAATACATTGTAACTCCTCCGAGAGGTAAATCGGAGGTTGCAACTGAATCGGTCTTTTTCTGACGCGCATTCCTTTACTCCGTGTTTTGCATTGAATATGCTATTGATGTTGCATTGCATGTGCATCGTTATCATTGTGCACAAAAATGTATGATGCATTGCATTTTATTACCTATGTTTTAATGCTACATAGAATGTGCACGTCATGTTATATTACATTGCGCATGCTCTTACATTCACATAGAATATATGCTTTTCGTCCGCATAGAACATGCCATCAATCTTGCACAGAATATGCATTCCTATTGTATTGTACTTGTCAAAGTTGCTTCCTTGTGTAGGCACAATATTGTATGTACGGTTCATTCAAAGCTGATGCAACCAGAGGATATTGTATGTACGGTTCATTCAGAAGAATTCCGGGTAAGATCATTCCTATCCTTTGAACACCTTGCTTTGGTTAGAAGCATTTGGGTACACTCGGTGCTTACACCACACATTGTTTTGGTTAGAAACACTTGGGTACGCCCAGTGTTTATACCACCTTGCTTTGGTTAGAAACGTTGGGTCGCGTGCCCAAGGTTTATACCACCCTTCCGGTTAGAAGCGTTTGGGATGTGTGTCCGACGCTTATACCGCCACCTCGGTTAGAAGCATTGGGTTGTGTGCCCAATATTTATATCCTGCTTTGGTTAGAAACAATGGGACGTGTGCCCGATGTTTATACCACTCCCCTCTGGTCAGAAGCGTTTAGACCGTGTGTCCGATGCTTATACCACCCCGTTGGTTAGAAACATTGGGTCGTGTGCCTAATGTTTATACCACTCTGTTGGTTAGAAGCGTTTGGACCGTGTGCCCGACGCCTATACCTCTTTTGTTGGTTGGAAGCGTTTGAACTGTGTTTCGACGCTTATACCTCTCTGTTTTGGTTAGAAACATTGGATTAAGTTCCGATGTTTATACCATCCTTTGGTGTGTGCACCGCTCCTTGTTCCCTCTCGCGCGTGCCGCGTTAGGATGCTTTGATTAAATGCACCTGGACGGATTCCGATGCCTATACCGCTCTTTGCTTCTGTTGCATAATGTTTGAATGTGTTTCACTTGTTATGGGCTCTCTTTAGTGTAGAACCTTGGGGTGTGTCCCTGGGTTTACACCTTTTCTTTCCGCACGTGTGCCACGCGTTGGGATTTTGTTTGCTGCCTTGGGTGCGCCCCACGGTTGTGGTTCTTTACCTTTTCTGCGTAAAGCGCAGTTAAGATCGCATAATTTTCTTACATCCTTTTTACATGCAATGTGGTTTTGTTTGTGTTAACTTGCTTATGTACGAGTTTGCTGTAGCATTTCTTTGCACAACATTTGCATCTAGATGTTTCATTACTGCCCTCATTGCATGATCATGAGATATGTTCTGCATCGTGCATATCATTTGCATTTTGCCCCATCCTACAGACACGTCTATATTGTTATCTTGCTTGTTTGTCTGAGTCTTCGGTCTTGTCAAAAATGGGTCGTCTCTCAGCTTTGACATTCACTCCTGTCATTTCATGACTTTCGAGTTCTGTCAAAGAGGGGCAGCTGTAGACACCCCATTTTTGATCGACCTCAAGACTTTGACGTCGTCGTTTGTGCACTCGATGATTGCTTATGTTTGTGCTCATTTTGAGCGCCCGAAGGTCTCGGCTGAGCGCCTTGTCTTTGAGACTCTAAACCCTCTGTGTTTTGGCCTTGTTTTTTGGCCAAACCTTGATGCCTCTTGCCTGGAGGGGAAAAGGGCCTTGCCGGCCACTTTGGCTATTGTCGACCACTTTTCCTCCTCGCCGGCCACTTGAAGTGGTCAGTCGGCTAGGGGAGGTGGCCGGTCGGCCACCTGAAGTGGCCGACAGCCAATTTTCTTCTTTTTTAGATATTTTATGTGCCAGATGTTGGTCACTGAATGCATCCTCCATACACGTATATGAAGGGATGAAGTAAGCTTTTTGCTTGCTTTTTCTATATAAGGGGAGGTCCCTCCCCATTTTGAGGGTTCAGAATTTTGAGGAGCAAAAGTTTACTCTCTCTCTAGAACTCTCTCTCTCTCTATATATATTGTGCTTGAAAGTAAGTTTTCTTTACATTTTTGCATGCAACCCCTTAGCTAACTTAGACTATCTTGTAGCTGAGGTTCTTGCAAGCCTTATTTAAGCTTTTAAAAGCTGGTTTTTGGCTCAAACAGTGGCCATTTGTTGTTGTGCTTCAACGGTAAGGACTTGTCCCTTTTAAGCTTTGCTTTAGTTGCTTGTTTAACCACCTTTGCATGCTATTTTGAAGCTGGTTTTAGCCTCTAAAACGTTCTATTTTTAAGGTCTTAAAATGATGGTTTAAGCCTTGTGTGGTTAGGGGTGGTTTCCTCTCTTGGCTCTTTGGCTTGTAAAGCCTTTTGAGCCACCTTTCTAAGCTTTTGAAACACCCTTTGTTTGGCCTTTCTACCATTGAAACTCAGAGTTTTTTCAATGGTAGAAACTTGATTTTGAGGTCCAAAATAGGAGGGGGTGGGCTCCCCTCCTTGTATCTTGTTTGTATGTATAGGTGGCCTAATAGTTGTGCATGCTTTTCTACCCTTTTGTAGCTTAGTTCAAGCATGTTTTTGGTTTTTTTTTTTTTGACATGCTTCAACTCTGTTTTTGGCTGGTTAGGTCACTTGTTGCTTGCTTCTTACACTTGTAGTGTAATCATGCTTACTAGCTTAGCATGCCTAATGAGTTGGCCTATCATTCTAGCTTGTGTTAGCTCTATCTCAGCATGTTTTTGCTAATGTTTTGACATGCTCTAACTCTGTTTTGAGTGGACTTGGTCATATGAGACTTGTTATGCATGGTTGTAGTACAAAGGCCCTTACTAGCTTTGAGTTCTAAGGCCTCTAACATGTTGTGCATGTGATGATTGCATGTTTTGGCATCATTTAGACTATGATTTCAGTGCTTATAGCTTAGTCACACTCTCACATATTCTACTCTTTCATTACTTTTGAGAGTTGTGTTTTGTGCCTTGTTTGTGAGCCAATACATGAGCATGATTTTCTTGCCTTTTAGACTACCATCTCAGCATATTTTGGCCTCTGTTTTGACTTGTTTAAGCTCTGTCCAGAGCTAGTTTGGTCATTTGTACTTGATATTGCATGCCTCTAGTGTAGTGCTCTTCACTAGTCTTGATGATTATGGCTTTTGAACATGTCTTGCATGCTTTGCTTACATGATCTAGTGTCTTTAGCATGCAATTTTAGCACTGAAATTCTGCAACCTCCCTCATTTCTTCATTTTTCCATTTGCTTTGAGTGTTGATTAGTCTTAAGATTGTGTTTAAGCTTGATAGAGTTTGTGCTCAAATGGCTTTAAACCCTCTTATGAGGGTTCCTCCTAGCCAAAGGCATGATCTCTCTCATGCCTTGAACCATTCTTTTGGTTGACCCCTCTCTCATTAGAGGACTTTCACATGGGACGAATCAAGTAAAGAATGGTTTGGTAATGTAAAATGAGTAAACAAGAAATTGAACAAGTAAAACATGAGTAAGATAAGCATTTGTGTTGCATTGCATGTGTTTGGATCGGACGTTAATCCAAACACAAGAAATGTGGGACGTTTCATACTCGAAGTGATGAAACATGTCGCATTTCTAGGTCGCTATCACCCTTGATCACGCATGATAGGGTGGTGGCACTTTGAGTCTTATGTGCACGTTCACTAAGCTTGTACAAGCTTGGTTCTTCAGCCATCATACATGAAAATGCTTGATTGATGGCTTGAGAGCCAAGTGCCATACTCCTTTGAGCTTGAGACATGATAAGGAGGGTGGCAGTACACACATTTCTTACAAAATACATTGTTGTGCCTCTGTTGTTCTCTGTTGTAGCAAAACCAGAAGTTTGGAAAAGCAGGTGGCCGACCGGCCACTTTAGGTAGCCAACTGACCACTTTCACTAGCCGACCGGCCAGTTAGGGTGGCCGACAGCCACTTTTTGTGGCCGACCGGCCACTAATCCATTTTTGTGCAAAGTGCTCCTGTTTTGGAGCAAAAGCAGTCTAGAATGTTGTTTCAATGTTCAGAGACCAAGGCAAGTGTAAACAGAGGCAACCGGTGGCAAAGTGATGGATTCTTCGGAACGAAGCCAACCGAGCATGCATGTCTCCCTCGCCCGTGAGGCCATCTCTTCTTTATTGCTTCATTAGCTGTTTGCTTCATTAGCTATATGCTGCTAATTATTACATGTGCTGTAATTAATTAGATCAATTTGTGTTGCAATATTTTAATTAGCTTAGCATAGCTAGTTATTCAAATTCAATTGTGTTGTAATAATTAAATAGCTTTAGCTTAGCTATTTCATTATGTTGTATTGTAATAATTAGTAAGTAGTTTGCTAGTTATTCAATTGGTTTGTAATGATTAGTCTAATTAGTTTAGTTAGATTAGTTAGTTAGCTTAGTTTAGTGTAGCTTAGCTGATTCATTCGGACCCTCCTTCGTGAGGGCACAATGTTGTAATAAGCATGCGTGTGTGTGTGCATGTCTTCAAACCCCACTTCTTTCTCTCTTGTACTTAACCACTTTCGATGGTTAGTTTGGGGCATATTTTGATTAGCATACCTTATGCTTTGCATGTTCGCATCATTCATTTGTTTTGCATGCACCGAGCTCGGCGCATCATAGAAACTACATTGTATTTCAATACTTATTTGAATACATGTTTCAAAGCATGTTATCAAATTGTTGCATTCATATGCCATCTTAGATAGCCAAGCCTATTTAGTTGCATTATTGCATGCGTTGCATTAGGCATCTTATATAGTTAGGATCATGCATGATTTCTAACTAGCTTTTATTTTAGCTTGGAGTACACTATAAGTGTTTACGCTTTAGCATACTTGCATGAGTGTGAGTGTTGCCATGATAGCATGCTTGCCATGAGGCTATTTGTTTAAGTGATTAAACTGCATGAATGCCTGTAGGTGAAGGCTTTGTTGCTTGAATTGGGACAATTCGATAAATGTGAGTGTTTTAAGCCCACTTTGCGAAGTGGCAAAATATGCTTTTTTAAGCCCACTTGAGGGTGACAAATTCGCGCTTTAGCCCACTTGCAAGTGGCACTTTCAAACCATTTTCGAAAACAAACATGAATCGATTTGTTCCAAGTCTCGCGATTTAGTCTATACTTGTGTGTGCGTCACATAGTAAAGTTAGCTAATAACTGGAATAAGAACACATGAGGTTTATAAAACAACATATCATGCTTAGTAGAGGCCAATACTTTGATCGGGTGAACGAGAGTGCTCATTTCATGACCTTCCCCTCTCGTACCAAGTTCCCGAGCCGAGGCAACTTTGGTGATGACGGACACGTGGCCTTTGGCACGAGTCAGGGTTTCCTAAATTTTTCAAAAATAAAATATTTAGGTGGCGACTCTATAATCTGGCAAAGCAGTCCAATTTTGACATTATTTGATTTAAAATCTGATTTTCCAAAATGATTTGCCGAATTGGACTCGTTGGTGTTTATCGGTCTCATATTGCACTTTGTGAGATTAGATTCAGAACCGTGACAGGAGTCCGAACTGTAGGAGACCAATTCGCGCCTCTCCAAAAGGGGGGCGCGCAAAGAAAGTGGAGTCTACCTCGACATGCTTCCCAGAGCAGGCAGGCATAATCACCAAATGGTGATCTGTGCCTTTGACCCTGAGAAAGTAGCGTCCCTGTCGACCGGAAGATTTCGCCAAGGCACAGCAGTGCCAAATATCACGAATTCCTAGGTTAAGTCTAAGTAAGCGATTTAATTCTATTACGCCCATTATAATTCGGTAAAAATTTACGTTCAGTTGTGAAGGAAGTAGACTCCAATAGCGAAGAACAGCCCTAAAAAACAGATAAAGGGGAAAATAGATTCCGCCATCAGTGATTGACAGGAGAGGAAAGATGATCGTACTCGCATCAATCCTCTCCATGTCAACTACACTGTCCGCTACGAGTGACAAATCGATGTCATCTGGAACTGAGAAATGACGACGAAATGTGGAAACACAGTTCGCAAAAAGGAGAGCTTTCAAGTGTTTCGCCATTCAAAACGAAATAGAAAATATGCTAACTAAAAACAAACAAGAAAATGGGAGCTGGAACGAGGAAGAAATAGAAAGAGGAGAAGAACTTATAGGTCAGAGAGAGAAGGGCAATAAGGAGCCAGCGAAAATCGCGGAGGTCTTGGAGAAGGAATAATACTGTGAGACAGCCTAAGTGCCTTGCATATTCAAAAAAATATTCGAAGGGACAGCGCGGTTTCAAATCGCATTAAATCAGCAACACGTACAAAGAGGCCGGAAGTTATAATGATTTTTAATCGTGTTCAATCTGACGCTTCGGTATTGGAAGAAGTGCGAGCGCTATATTTTTTACTTTCGATACGCAAAACCAAACATGTCAACTGAATAGTATTAGTTGGATGTTCGGGGGGCAATTGTGTAGGCCAAATTTAATCAATGAGGAAGAAAAGCCGAGTAGTCCGGTTGGGACATTAGGCCGAAGACAATTTGGCCCTACCCGGAGGCCCATGAAGCCGAGTATAGGAAACGACCATATAAAGAGTCGAACGGGAGCCAACACACTCAGTTGGAAGGCTGACTAGATAATTATATGTAAGGTCAAGAGTGGGCCCAACCCTGGGCCCAGGCGTAGTATAAAAAGGAAGGAACATCAGCCAAAGAGAGGTATGTAAAAAAAAAAAAAAAAAAACAATAGCTTGTGAAAGAAGAAAGATTTGAGAGAATAATGACTGGTCCGTCAGAGTGCTAATTCTGGCACCCTCGAGCGGAGTGTTCATTCCTTTTTTAGGTAGCGACCAGAGGATCAAGAAAGTCTACTTGAATCAAAGAGTATTTCCAGACCACTTTACCATAGTAATGTATAATAAAATCAAACCACAAAGAGATAAAATAAATTTTGTTAATAATAATAATAATAATAATGTAAATTTCAAACAGAATGACCATAAAAAAATTTTAATCACCCTACGTCGAAGAATAACCATTTCATTCCCGTTCAGTTATTGAGTAAATTAATACTATCTAAGCTGGTCAAATAGATTGTATGAATTATGAGACATTGAACTTAAAGGTTAGCTCAAGTTGCATCCTTTAGTTTTCAAGTGGGAAGAGTTCATAGTTCGAGTTTATGGAGAAGTGTTGAAGGAGACGTGTTGAATGTTCATTAGAAGTAATCCAGCTTTTACTCATCTACAAAGCGTTTTATCCCTACCCTCCACCCATTAAAAAATAGAAAAAATGTTTGGTAACTCAAAATTTTGTGACTCAAATGGCTTAAATCTGTCAAAACGACGTCGTTTTACACTCATTTACACTCAAAACGACGTCGTTTTGAGTGATTTAAGACATTTTAACTACAAAATTTTGAGCTACCTAGCATTTCTCAAAAAAATAAAATAAAAACAACACATATACACACAAAATAGAAGGATGAACTAACGCAAGTCAAGATCTTTGCATCATAAAATCTGAGCACCAATCCCAATACTAAAATTTCTCACACTTTGATGTAATTTAAATAGTTGAGGTGTTAAATCTTTGATAAAACTCTTGCATGCTTCTTGAGGTGTCTCCTAAACCAAACTCAGATGCGCTAGTGAAACATTGTTCCTCAATGTTTATGCAGGACAATAATAACGTATGAGTCCCACCTGTTACCTAAACGTAGACATGCAAAAAATAATAATAATAATAATAAATAAATAAATAATTATTTAAAAATCATATTTACAAATGTTGTGGTAATTTAGATCCTATTTAAAAAAATTAAAACCAATAAGTTCTATTTAGTAAAGCTGAGAATATTATCAGTTTTTTTTTTCTAATTTTTAAAATTAAGAACATTATCAATAGTAATATTTCAGATAATTGTTTTACTACTTGATGAAAAAAAAAAGAGCATGAGAACGTTTTTACCTTTCTACTTATTAGTTTGATTAAATTATCCAATAAAACCGAGAACATTATTAGTTTTTTTCAGTTTTAAAACTGAGAACATTATTAATTTTTTCTTTTTTAAAGTTTTTTTTTTTAGTTTTGCACATCTATGTTTCATCATCATGCTCCTTTATAGATACAAAATTTTTAGTTTTGCACAAAAAAATAATTCAATTTTTTCAAAAACAAAAAAAAGACAGGGCTTGTTTCGTTTGGTTTTGGGAGAGTTGTTTTTGAAAAAATTTCCCAAAATTTTATTTGGTTTGTGGTTTTTCTCAAAAAAATTTCAACATCACTTTCTCTCTCTTACACATCAATCAATCATATTTTCTCTATCTTTCCTCTTTCTCAATCACTTTTTCTCTCACACACATCTACTCAATTACAACAAAATATCAAATCATCTCAGACTCCCAAACTCCAAAACTATTTTTAAAATATACAACTAAACAAACCAAAAAAAAAAAAAATTCCTAAACTCTCTTCAAAAATTTTTAAACTCTCTCCCCAATTTTTTTTTTTTCGCGCACACATATATATTAATTTTTTTCAATCTGAAAGTTGATATTTTAAAGTTTTGAAAATCAAAATAAATGTCAAATCATCGTGCTCCGTTAAGTGCAAAAATTTAATGGGATTTATAGATTCAAAACATTATAGTTAGGACTTAATGGAGTATAAGTTCAAAAATTAGGAGCTATGTGTAAATGTTTCCCAAAAAACTCTCTATTCAGACAATAATGTATGGGTTGATTTGGAAATAACTATTTTAGTGACTTTTTAATTTTTTTAATTAAAACAGGAAATAAAAAATAAAAAATAAAAAAATTGGGAAAGGATTTTTGCTTTTTTTACAAATATATATTATATAAAATAAAATAAAAAAGTGCAAAACATAAATAAAATGAAGAACAATTTTTGACTTTTTTTATGTAACTTTCAAATTTTTTGACTTTATTATTTTTTTTAGGAGAATTAACTAGTAAATTTCGTTTTGTAGACTTGTAATCCATAAGCTCCTAAATTTTTTTTGTTGATTGAGTGGTCTGTTAAATTGTTTGTCGACTGTTCTGCCATTGTTAGTACAGTTGGGAGATAGGTGGCATGGTTATGTATGAGGAAGGTAGTTGCGTGTTTGTGTGTCACGTTGTTTGAAAAGCGCACTAGTAGCTTTTTAAAGTTTAGCTGTTTTTCACACGTGCAGTATGAGATGTGAATTCCTTACAAATTGTTTTTTTGGTGCGTGATGTAAAAACACGTAGTAATTCAATCAAATTGGGTCCTTCACATTGGAGTGTTACATGTCACGCTTAGAAAAGTACATTAAGGAGTTTTTATGTATGGGGAAGGAATTGGGGTGCTTGTGTGTCACGTTATTTAAAAAGCGCACAAGTAGCTTTTTAAAATTTAATTGTTTTTAACACGTGCATTGCGGGACGTGAATTCCTTACTAATTGTTTTTTGGCGCGTGACGTAAAGACACGTAGTAATTCAATCAAATTAGGTTTGCCACGTCGGCGTGTCACATGTCATATTTAGGAAAAATATATTAAAGAGTTTTTAATTTTTTTTAGAGTGTCACAACATACGTGTCACGTTGTTACATTTGAAAAAAGTACACTAAGAAAGAGTAAAACTTTTTGAGTGTCACATCATAGCTGCCACGTTGTCCCATCGCTGGAGTGTCACATTAATACCGGCCATATTGGAATATCATACCATACATGTCACACATTTCAAGAAAAAAAAAAAAAACAAACTTCTTCAATTAACTAGTGATGGTATATCTTTCTAATCAACATCCATCCATGTTTAAAAAAGGATTTATTGGTTAAACACTACACCTAATAAGAATTCCTTAATCAACCATATAAAATGTGGGACCAAATCGTACGGAAGTTTCCAAAATAAGACTTTCTAATAAATAAATAAATAATTAATAATTTTTAAAATTTTTAATTAAAATGTATTATTACCAAACGACCGTGAGTACCATTTGCTATCAAAACTCACGGATTAAAAGAAATTAAAAAATAAAAATAAAATAAAATAAAACCCTCCATGTAGACAGCTGTTACATAAATGCATCACAATCATTTTTGTGTCTCGTGTATACATGCCATGCCAGTCGTGTGGCCATCTATCACCTAAGATAAAAATAAATAAATAAACAAAATACATGAGCAATTATTCGGGGAAAAATATTCAAATCATTTGACTTATGGTTCTGATTAGAATTTAACTTCTCTCATAATAAAGCCATCTGAAACTTTATTTTCGTGATTAAAATTATTTGATTATTATTAAAACTAAGAATAATGCTTGCACCTCCTTATATAAGGATTATGAACACGAGTAATAATGTTCACACATACCATTTTGACAGTTTTCGTCGTTAGCCAAATAATTTAGGCATTGAAGGGGCGTTGGCTACCACAACACCTACGTCAAATCTCATTTTTTGACAAGTTTTCTCATTTTTGCAAAGAATTTATTCATCGCAATATTTTACCAATGAAGTAAAAAAAATTGAATAATTTATGACAATTGGGAAAGTAAAGCAATTTTGAGGATGCGTTGTGTTGTCTAAATTTCAAACTAATCCTTCATTTTTTTTAAAATATTTTTTTTATTGGTAACAATAACTCTATTACTCCACATGAAATAAAACAATACAAAAGTACTCCCCTTCAATCATACACAAATACTCTCCCCTTGCCTTTCAACCCCATTAACTTCACAATACATGAAAAGAAGAAAAAAAAAAAAAGAATGTTGGCAAGATGCAACACAACAATAACAAAATGAAGGAACAACAGAGGATAGAAACAGAGGCAGCGCTACAATCATATCCCAAAACTGACCCACAGATTGCTCAAATTAAACATGAGTCATCTTCCACAAACTCCTTCCCAATTATTAATCAAATCATTAAAGCTCATGAGCAGTATCACTAGTATGTGCTTTCACCCAAGTCACCATTCAATAACCTTTTTTTGAACATAATCCATCAAATAGTTGTGGACTTTCTTTTTTATCTTTTTTTTTTTTTCTTTTCTTTTCTTTTATTTCTTTTCTTTTCTTTTTTAATAGACTTATTAGAAATATGAAAAATATTATTACATTAAACTAAACAAAGCGTAATTATAAATATGGAAAACAAATTTATTTACATACTTTAGATGTTTGCGAACAAAACACAATTTATGATTGGTATAGACTGTGAATCATTCTTACTAAGAAGTGTATTGATCCCACAAATCCCATTACTCTCCACCAATCAAAAAAATATATTTTGTTCTGATTTATAAATTTCATAAATATGATTAAATCAAACTTAATAACTCCAAGCCCAAAAAAAATAAATAAATAAACATCCACAAAATTGTCATATTTGGGAGAGAAAATAAATCACCAAGAAGGTATAGTTTTGTGGCTCAATTAAGCTTATGAAGGAGATGCTTGATTTTGAAATATTGATTTTCTTCTTAAGTAGATAGTCTATTTTGGGTAATTGAAATTTTAATTAAAAAGTAAAAAAATTACTACAAAAAAATTAGTTATTTTTTCTATTTTTATGTACATCTTTTCATTAAAAGTTTAAAAAAATAATAAAAAAAACCTAATTTCCAAAATAATATTAAAACGAGCTAAAATCTATGGCTCAACCATTTATTATTTAATTTAATTTAATTTTTTTATTCACTAGTTATAGATTAGCAAAATTGAGTTGACTGTAGTGAAGCTAATATTATATGAACCCTAAAAACGTGATGTATAAATTTATTATAAACATATAAAATAATAAAGATATAATTTCTCTCTCTCTCTCTCTGTCTCTCCTTTTATTACACCAACTCTGCGGTGGTAGAGACCAACCCCCCTCTCTCTCTCTCTTTCTCTCTCTCTCTCTCTCTCTCTTCGTGGGCTAGCTAAACGAATTGGGATCCTTCCCTTGCATTCCCTTTTTGCAAGACTTTCGGGCCCACTTTTAAGCCTAATTTTAATAATTCGAACCGTTCATATTTTAAGATTTATTCAATATATCATATCTGTAAAAAATCAAGTTAATCGAATATCAAAAAATATGTATTCAAAAAACTGTTTATTAAATTCTTTAAAAAAATAGTTTTTAGTTCGATTTTTCCGAGTCAAAGAAACCCTAGTAGTGATACCCATGTACATAGGTTGGCTTGAAATATTTCAATACTGATTCATGACAAAAGCCTTACCCATGGACATAGGTTGGCTTGAAATAATAAAATACTGATTCATGACAAAAGCACAAGGCTGGGCTTATCTCCTTTAATTGGGTTGATCTCTCATTTCATTCGAAATTATCTTGATGGCTCAACCCCTTAGGCCTGAAAATATAAACCCCTTCTCACGTTTGGGGCTGCAATGACCTTCAACTACAGGTCAATTTATTGGAAACACGTTTAAAATCTATAAAAACTTTTCACAATTTGATCCATAATGATGTAACATGATAAATATCAACTTTTGATTTATCACATACTCAATTGTGTAGGGCCTATCTTTCTTACCACATGTAAATTTAGGGTTTCAATTTACGAGTCTCTAACATTTTTTTTTTATCAGCAAAAGAAAGCTTTATTGATGAAAAAACATACAAAGTATGAAAAAGTATATCAATAAAGAGGAGAGTGTAAAAAGCATCACTGTGTAACACCAAAATCCCAACTTAATTGGTACCAAGATGCACACCCGATCATCTACTAGCACAAAACTCCGAGCTCGAAATTGGTGAGAAACCAACAAACAGAGCAAAACAAACAAGCAAAAAAGCACCTAACACGCATTAGCAGCCCAACTAACAAGCATAAGCCCCAACAAGCACCTAAACTCACTGCTGGTCCTACTGCACAAGCATAAGTAGCCTAACTACAACCCAGATCGGACACAACTTCAACCCAGAATAGCAACAGCAGCTGGGCTGCAACTGCACAACAGCAGCACCTTCACCCCAAGCATTCTTAAACCTGATTTGAGTTAAGCACTATATCTAGAACTAAGTACTAAACTTCATCAAGGCAGACATCAGCAACAGTTCAGCACACAGCACAAAACACTAGCAGCAAATAACCAACCAAGCCTCTACTGTTCAGCAGTTCAGACCAACAACCAAATCAAACCAACAACCAACCGGACAAAAAGCAGGAGACTAATTGGTTAGGCCAACCACAACACCTGAGCACAAACCCAATCCACCACAGAATCAGACAACAAACTGTAGACACCCCATTTTGACCGACCCTAAGACTTTGGCGCTTTCTTTTGATTATCCGATGATGACAATTAGAATGTGTTTCTCACAGAATCCTCAATAAGAGAGATGGAATTTGAACTTCAATCCCAACCTTCACCATTATGGACAAATTGTTTTAAAATGCTAAATATTTCATTAGTTTAGTATTTTTGTAATTTTGTATAATTTTATGTGTTTGTTCATATTTTTGGTGTTTTTATATAAATTGGTATAAATTATATATTTTATATATATAAAAGAAAATAATAAAAAAAATTATATTATATTATTATATTATAATATTATATGTTTAATATTATTATATTATATGTTTAGTATTTTATATATCATTATATTATTATATTATATGTGTAGTATTTTGGTATAAATTATGTATTATATGTATTTTATATATTATACTATATATATTATAAAATAATAAAAACAACTCGTTTGATGTCGGTCTACCGACATCAAACATCACACAATATGTATATATTTATTTATATTATTATTATTATTATGTTTATATTATTATATTATTATTATATTATATTATATTTTGCCTATATAAGGACGAAGAGGGAGGCTTAGAAAGGAGAGAAAAAAAGAAGAAAAGAAAAAGAAAGGGGGAGGCCCAGCAAAAAGAAAAAGAGGCAAGGAGATTAGGAAATCAGAGAGAGGAAAATGAAAGGGGGCAAGAGAGTTTGAGAGAAAAAGAATCAGAAAGAAAGAAAATTAGTTTTTTTTTTTAGAGAGAGAGAGGGAAAAGAAAATATTTTCTTTGATATTTTTATTTCCATTTCATCAAGACACCATTCAAAAATCAACCACTAAAGCTGTAATTTCAAATTTTGGACTGAGAATTAAGAACACATTCCACAGACTTCAGAGTAATCAAAAGAAAGTTTGTGACTCAGAAAATTCATCATTTCCCCAAAAGGTGAGTTTTCGCAAATTTTCATCTAATTTAAAAATGTGATATAATTTGTTTAAATACTTCATTTACTTCTTTTCATAACTGTTTTTTATCGCTTTAGTAGGAAGGCTGCACCACCCACATATCTGCTATAATTGAAATATTATATATAAACTGTTGTAATTTATTACTTGAAATAATTTACCCCACCGGATGAATAGTAACCTCCGGCGGTGAATAGTACCTCCGGCGGTGAATAGTAAAAGTGGTAGGTTTCTCTCAAATTCTTTTGGGGCTGTTTTTCAACATCTAAACTATGTGATTTGAAGTTGTAAAAGTGGAGGGGTTAGCCACCCTTCCTTCTACTTGTTTACTAACTTGATCCTATTTAATTTTGCTCGCTTTCTATAGCTTAATTGTATGCTATTTAGGGGCTGTTTAATTTATTTCAATGATTTATGTTTTAAATATCAAGTTTGTTTGTACTAACCAATTAATCAACTTCGCATAATCATCTCTGCAATCTCCCTCCATTCTTTGCTTATTTCAATTAAAAAGTTGTGAAAAATTAAGATTGTGGTTCAAATATAAGAAAGGAACTCTTCCATGCTTAATGGTTTAATCTCTTCGGAGGTTCATTACCAAAGTATAAAATGCTCTATGCTTAATGGTTTAATCTCTTTGGAGATTCACTACCAAAAGCATAAAACGTTTTATGCTTAGGAGGTTCATTACCAAAGGTATAAAACGTTCTATGCTTAATGGTTTAATATCTTTGGAGATTCACTACCAAAGGCATAAAACGTTTTATGCTTAGGAGATTCATTACCAAAAGTACACAACGTTCTATGCTTACTGATTTAATCTCTTAAGGGATTTACTACCAAAAGCATAAAACATTCTATGTTTAACGGTTTAAATTCTTTGGAGGTTCACTACCCCAAATGTATACATGTTCTTATACTAAAGCATAATCTTTTATTTTTCATTTCTCTTTATTCATCAGTGTGTTTACTTTTAAGGGACTAATTGACCCTTGGAAATCACCAAGGAAAGTGTCATTATCACTTATTATCAAGTTTGGATTTCGAGTCATTATCACTCAAGTTTGGGTTTTTCTAAGTCATTATCACTCTTTTGAGTTTGACTAATCCTTGTTGCACATCTTGAGTTTGACTTGGAATCCCTTATCGCTTGTAAATAAGTTTGACTCTTCCTTTGTAATTTCCCCCCGAAGAAAATAAGATTTGTTTCTCGGGTTAAGTTGACGCTTGTTTCTCTTTATTGCGTTTTGGACTTAGTGGACGTAAATATCACTTTCGCACCAACAGGAGAAAAGATAAAGAAATGGAAAGGTAATAAAAAAGGCTAATAAATTGATTAAAATTGGATTACAACCGACATAAAGAACTAATATGACTTATTGAATTCGATCGGACGTTATACCGAGTTTATTGTGTCAAAGCTTGTCTTACATCAATTCATGATAATTTGATGAACCTTGAAGTGTCTCGACTTCCCTTCTTGAATTCACTTCATGATAGGAGGGAGGGGTGGTTGTTTATTCATTGCATTTATTGATCATTGTCCAAATTATATCCAAGATCATCAAGCAATCAACTTGCTAATTGATGGTTTTGGAGATGATTCTAACCCTCTCTTGAGTATTTTTATGATAGAGAAGGGTAAAACAAAGATAAACATGGCTAGGAATACCCTGTCTGCACTGTTTCACCTCAGGTACAAAAAACAGATTTCCACAAGAAAACAAAGTATTAGATTTATTTGGGGCTTGACTGAGTCATGTTTTAGGGTCGGCAAGACTCTAATAAATTGCAAAATAATACACTTTTGGTTGAAAGCAGTAACTAGGGGTAAAACAGAACAAATCCCAGCAAGGCAGATAAAATAATTCCTGAGGAGCATCGAGCAATCATTGCATATTATTATTGTATTAAATTAGACAGCCCCTTTTCATTTATCAATCATTCGGTTTTGTAATAATTATTTATTCGGACATTTGGACATTCAGACCCTCCTTCGTAAGGACAAATATGTAATAAGTTGTATGTCTTCCAACCCCCATTCTTTCTCCCTTTTATTTAACTACTTACGATGGTTAGTTTAGGGACATCATGTTTAATTTAGCATGCTTCATGTTTGCATCCACTTGTATTGCATGCACCAAGGCTCGATTTATCATTCTCATTCACATTGTCGTTTAAATAATTCTTTGAATACGTGCTTAGACCGCATGCTATCAAATCATTTCATATGCCATATTAGTAGCCGAGCCTAGTAATTGCATATCACATGTGTTGCATTTAGTTAGGAATCATGCATATTTTCTAACTTTGTTTTGTAGCTTGTTCGCGGGACGTCGGTGAATATGTGAGTTGTTATGCTTTAGCATCCCGCCTGTACATAATATTTTTTATTATGTTTAGCATCCTACCATGAGGCTAAGCGCTTAATTGATAAACTGCTTGAATGACAGTGGATGAAGGCTAATCACTTGAATTGGGATACGTTGATTCATGTATATATGAGATCACCATTTGCAGTGATACATATTCAAAACACTTTTTTTCAAAACAAACATGAAATCAAACATTCTAACTTTTCGTGAAATTAGTCTATACTTGTATGTTACATATAGAACAAGAGCATATACTGTACATAAAAACCACATCATGATTAGTAGAGGCCGATCTTTGATCGGGTGAGTGGGGTGTTCGATTATTAACCTTCCCCTCTCATACCTAAGTTCCCGAACCAAGACACTTTGGTAACGACGGACTAATGGCCTTTGGCACGAGTCATGGGTTTCCTAAATTTCCCAAAAATAAATATTTAGGTGGCGGCTCTGAAATCTGGCAAAGTAGTCCATTTTTGGCATTTGATTCAAACATCGATTTTCCAAAAGAAATTGCTGGATTTGGACTCTTTTTGTGTTTCCACTGTTTCACATTGCACTTGTGAAATCAGAATCAAAACCAACACAAGTGGAGTCCGAACTGTAAGGGCTATTCATTCTTCCGAAAGGGAGCGCAAAAAGCCGAGCTACACAAACCCAATCCACCACAGAACAAACAACCAAGACAGAAGAACATCCGCAGGCAAAACAGCTAAACAGAACACACCCCTGTTCAGAAGGCAGAGTTTCACCAATTATGCAAAATGCAGACTAACACCTGCTTGAGATTATACACAATCTCATTAACTGAGTAACCAAGAGAAGGGTTCGCTTTGAGCCACAATGCAATCCTTATCTTGATAATATCACACAACCTTTCCGAATCCACCAATGCACCATTAAAGAGGCTGTCATTCCTCTGCCTCCAGATGGACCAGAACACAGCCAGTGGTATGACCTTCCAAATGACCCTCACTTTTTTTTTATGACTATAACCAGCCCACCACTGCAAGAGACCAGTCACTGATCCTGGCATCACCCAAGAGACTCTCCACCAATTAAGAACATTGGACTAGATCCTCAAACTAAAAGGACAATACAGCAGCACATGATTCACAGTTTCGATTTCATTTCTGCAGAAAATACAGTTAACGTTTACAACAGCACTGAGGACTCCAATTCTTTGAAGGTAACATGTTGTGTTGAGTCTCCCTTTCCATGCCAACCACCTAAAGAATTGCACCTTCGGTGGAGCCACATTCCTCCAAATAAAGTTCCTTATTTGCGCAAAAACATCAGATGGAAATTCATTCCCTTTGTAAGCAAAGGCAACAATAAACTTACCAGTCCTATCTGCATTCTAACTCAAAGTGTCCAGCACTCAATCCTTTAGAGCAGGTGCATTTAGTAACAACACCTTCAACCTCCTTAATTCTTCAATTTACCATTGAAACAAATTTCTCGTGAAACCCAAATCCACTCTTCATTACCACACCTCCTGCTTTTAACCACCGCCACTGATTCAAATTTATCAAGAGACAAAGAAAATAATCTAGGAAAGGCATCTTTTATGCACCCAGAACCAACCCAATTATATAGCCAAAATTTTGATTATCTCCCATCACCAACAATAAGTCTTGTGTTGTCCTTAAAAAAATGCCATCAACTCAGGGCAAGTTCCACCAACCCCCAAGATATCCCTTTAGACCATAGACAACCTTGTGCTTGTTACAGGCAAAGGCAACCATTGTTCGTTTAATTGCCAACAATATTTACAAAATCATACGGGTGTTATTTGATAGGTGGCCATATTGCAGTTTGGACCTTTTTTTGAGACAAATTTTTTATTTTATTTGTAAATTGATAAAAAAATAAATAAATAAATAAATTATAAAAAAAAAAAAAAACCTTCCCTAATCTATTTAGTGTCTACAAATCTTGATCAATAGAAAATTTTCTCTCAAACTTACCAGACAGTATGGTCATCTTTTTCTTTTAGCTACCTTTTGTTTTTATTTCTCTCTATTTCCCCCCCCCCCCAAGGTTCGAGCCCCATTGCGCATAACGTACCTTGTTGTGCATAATTAATCCCACCATTTTTGGTCCATAATTAATCCTTCTTATAAACTTTCTACATATTTTATTCACAAATAAGCTCGATATGGTGAAAGCAAATTTGTTGTTTATTTTCTTTTAATGGTATTATGAGTTATATTCAATTTTGTATGACCAACATATACTGAAATTGTTCAAAACTACCAAAATTTCTCAATTCCCACAAAGCTAAGTTTTTTTCCTTCTTCAATTTGACCATCTTCTCATGGTCTAACTTGGTTATTTACATGCCATTTGACTCTCCCAATCTCACTACCTTATCCCTTATAAGTGTGTTTTGAATATATATGTACATATATATGAATTAACTTATAAAACTTCTTCCAATCAAATAGATAAGGATATTTGTAAAACACAATACATTTTTCACTAACTTCAATACATTTTTATTGAAATTAGAACACTTTTTAATATTTTTACATATTTTCAAGATACTTTTTCCACGCTTCTCAACATTAAATAATGCCTAGAGACACTCGTTTGTATTTGCCAATAGATAATAGATATTGAGTGTAATAACGTGGCATTATATATAATATAAATCAATAGCTTTAATGATGATGTATAGAGATCAATTGATGAATCAAGTAAGAGACAAAACTCAATTCTATTCAATAGTAATATCCAGGTAAGATGGTGCAATTTTGTATCCAAGAAATTGATATATTTCCTTAATCAAGTGACCTTAAACATTCAATTAGCTGAAAGATATGTCCTCTGGTTTTCATAATATAATTGGTAGTAATAATAATAACAGAAGAACCATATAAATTTAGAGGACAAAAAAAATCGAAGAAACTAGAAACTCTTTGATTACACAAAGAAAGCCTTTACTACACAATACCAAGAAAAATTTAAGAGGAAACTAGAAACACAAAGGACTAGGACTACTATTTTACAAAGGAAAAGAATTAAAAATATAAGGAAAAAAAATGATGAAAAAAAGAAAATGATCATGAAACAGGATAAGACTTGTTTTACACATGCATTTATAAGCAATAGGGACATGTCTCAGCCTCTGCAAGTGAGGCACAAACAAAGCTCACCATGACCAGTCAACATATTGAACGGTTCGAATTATTGATTTGTGATCCTCCTCTAAAATTCTTCTTTTCAACTATGTATCATTGGGAACACATAGTCTTCCATGGAGTTTCAACACCTAATCTTCAATGGTAAACCCCAGACATGGCTTTGTTTCAAACTCATCACACACTTTCTTGAGAAATTCATCTCACTACAACAAAAAAGGGTTTTTATGGCGCGCAATGCATGCTGTAAAAACCCTTCTACGACGTGCAGCGTCATGTCGTATTATGACCAGTCATGGAAAGTCATTCACTTTCAATGACATGCCATAGTACGCTGTTAAAAACTATTTAACAGCAGATTTTGTGCGTCATTATTACTTTTTCTACGACTACTTTTGCATGTCGTTATTTGGTGGGACAAATAACAACGCTGATTGTGTGCCGTAAAAACTGTAATACAACAACTTGCTCAGCCAGCCGTAGATAAGTAGAACATACCATGTGTAGACACCCCATTTTTGACCGACCTTAAGACTCAGACGTCATCGATTGAGCGGTCGGTGATTACGCATGTTGTGCTCGTTCTGAGGTTTCGGAGTTTCGGCTGAGGTCCTTACCCCCGGACCTTGGGACCCTTTTATGCTTTGCCTCGGTTTGTGGACCAGGTCTTGCTTTCTCTTCCCGGAGGAAGGGAGAGGTCTTGTAGACCATCTCTCAGTGGCCGTAGGCTACTTTTCGTGGTCGCAGGCCACTGTTCCCGTTTGGAGACTAGTTTCCGGTTTTTCGGAGTCGCCGGCCGCGCGCCTCGGTTTGGGGACCGCTTAACATACTCCGTTTGGCACGGGTTTTGGCACACACCTTGTTTCCTCTATCTAGAGGGACCCTACAGCCTGGGAGACCACCTTTGTGGTCGCACACCGCTTTTGGTGCTTAGCAGCCTGTTTTCGAGGAACCCGGCCACGCGTTTTGCCCCCCGAACCCTCGTTTTGCATCGGTGTTGGTTCATTTTTGGCATGAACCTTGTTTTCATTGTTTGGAAGGTGGTACAAGGGTGGGAGACCACTTTTTCTCTTGGAGACCACCTCTCTCCCCACCAGCCGATTTTCTTGTTAGGAAGCTGGTTTTTCTTGGTCTTTGGGCCACATTTACTGGTCTCCCACCATACCACTAGCTTGCATTCAATGTGGAGACCATCAAATGGGGCTGCTGACCACCTTTTATTGGGTTGAACCTTTTGAACTAGTCGGCCGACCATGGGAAGTGGTCGGCCGACCACCTGAACTGGTCGGCCTGCCTCCCCCAATTTTGTCTCTGTGAGTTGTTGTCAGCTGTGCCAGCTGGAAAGCACAGACTGGATCCTCCATACACGTGTATGGAGGATAATCAACCCTTGGTTTTTAGCTTCTTTGAGAAGCTTTGGTCCCTTTTGGCTATAAAGGAGGGCCTCCCCCCTCCTTTGTGAGGGTTGAGAAGTTTGTAAAAGGCATACAATAGATCTCCCCACTATATCTCTCTATTTTGGCTCAAAAAGTGTATTGTTCTTGCACCTTTGCACACCACCTCATAGCCTAACCCTTCCACCATTGCTTGGAGTTTCTTGGAGGCCATTTTCAGAGGTTAAGGAGTTGGGTTTTGGGTCCATAAGTTGCTGTCTTGCTGAGCTGTAAGGGTAACACACTTTTTCCCTCTTTTAAGTATTATTTTGATCATTCTCTTAGCCTCATTTGCATGCTTATTTGAGCTTTGTTGTCAACTAAAAAAGGTTCATATTTGAGTGATTTTCATGTTTGTTTTAGGTTATTTTGTTGTTGGGGGTCATCTACCCCCTTGCATGCTTCATTTTGCCTTGTTTTGAGCCATGCCCTAAGGCCTTTGTGTTGACCTTTGCCTGGCCTTTTAACCACTGAAATCTAGCAGATTTTTAGTGGTTAACATGTGTTTTTGAGAGCCAAAATCAGAGAGGGGTGACCCTCTCCCTCCTTGTCTTGTTCACTAGCATTTTTGGCCTTACAAAGGAGCCTTCATTTGCACACCTCCAAGCCTTGTTTTAGGCCCTTTTTAGTGACTTTTAGGGCCTGCCTAGGCTCTGTCTAGAGTTGGTTTTGTCACCTTGGGTGTGTCTCTTGCATGTGTAGAATAACCCCTCTTATAGCCTATCAAAGAAGCATGTCATTCTTGCATGCATTGATCATGTTTCAGTGGGTTTTGGGCTTTATTTGGCATGTAATGTCTCTAACTTTTTCTGGTTTATTGGCCTCTTGAATGCTTCATATGCTTGTAGTGTAATCCATGTTCACTAGCTCACATTGCATGTTGTTTTGGCCCTTGATTCTAGCATATTTTGGCCATGTTCTAAACTGATTTTATTCATAATTTGGGCTGCCTTAGCTCTGTTTTGAGGTCCCATGGCCGAATCATGCTTGCCATGCATGCTTGTAGTGTAATACCCTTGCCTAGCATCGAGTTTTAAAGCCTCTTGCATGCTTAACTTGAGTTGTTTTCATGTTTTGGCATCATTAAACATGTTATTTCAGAGCTTATACTTGTGCCATATTCCCATGTTTTCCACTCTTTAAATTCGTTTGAGAGTTGTGCTTGTATGCCTCATTTTTGGGCTATTGCATGAGCTTCATTTTTGTGCATTGCAAGCCATCATTTTAGTCCATTTTACGACTGTTTTGGGTCTGCATAGGGACTATTTGGGGTTGGTTTGGTCATTTGGGCATCGCTTTGCATACCTCTAGTGTAATGCACTTCACTAATTTCGGTAATTATGCCATCCAACACGCATCGGGTGAGTTGTTTGCATGATTCGGGACCATCTTGTATGTCATTTCAGAGCTGGAACAGGTGTCATTGTATGCCATATTTCATCCTCATCATGCTTTGGTAGAGTTGCACTTTGCTCCTTAGGTTTGGTCCCTTGCATTTGTGCATGTTTGCATGTACCTTGTTGCCTCATTTTCATCATATTGGCCACTGATTTGGGTGTGGCCGAGGCCCATCCATCTTGGTTTAAGTCCATCTCGCATTGTATATGCCCTATAGTCCATGTTATCGCATGTTTGATCATTGCATTGCGTATGCCTCGTTCATAACATTGCGTATGTTAGTGCATTGTGTATGCATGCCACATAATCCATGTGCATTGAGTATGCCATTGATTAGTTCATAGCATTGTGTATGCCATTTGCATGCTTGCATGTCATTCTGTGCATCTTCGCATCACTTAGTTGCATTGTATTTAGATCGCATGCTAGAGTTGCATTTGTCCATACATTGTTTGTTGCATTGTGTTTGGAGTAGGGTTTAGTCCAAACACGGGAAACGAGGGACGTTTCGTACTCAAAGTGACGAAACGTGCCTCGATTCATGGCCACCGACATTCTTGACTATCTATGATAGAGTTGTCGGCTTTAGGTGTTTACATGTGCATTCATTTCATATTGAGTCGTGCAATTCGACTCCTCGGCCATCATGCATCGGGATGCGTGATTGATGGCACGAGGATCGAGGACTACACTCCCTAGAGCTTATGTAATGATGGGGAGAGTGGTCGGGCACACATATGTTGAAAATATTTTGCCTTCTCTCTCTCTTGCCTTTGTTGCAGAAAATGCAGAAACCAGGAGAAGAAACTGGCCGGCCGACCAGGTTTTCTTGCAGGCCGACCACCTTTTCTAGTTTTCACCACCAAGGGTGGTCGGTAGGTGGTCTCCAATGCCTATAGCTGGTCGGCAGCCTTCCCCTAGATTCCCAAGGTAGAGTTTCATCTCCTTGGAGCTTTGTGCAAGTTTCTGAAATCAATTACAAACAAAGGCGAGCCGGGGCATCGCGATGGATTTCGCGATAAGGCGACTCGAGCATGCATGCATCCTTTATCATTCAAAGTAGAGCTGAGGCAGCCCATTTTACATAGTTTGCATGCTAGTTTAGTTAATTTGTTAATTAGCTAGTTGTTGTGTAATAATTAGTTATTTCAATTTTGTATTATTTATTCGGACCTTCTGAGAGAGGGCAATGTTGTAATAAGTGTGTGTGTGTGTGTGTGTGTGTGTGTGTGTGTGTGTGTGTGTGTGTGTGATGTATGTCTTCCAACTCCACGTCTTTCTCCCTTTCATTTACCAGCTTATGATGGTTAGTTTTAAGGCACGTTTCAATTAGCATCCTTATGCTCGTATGTTTGCATCCATTCATCTGTTTTGCATGCACCAGGCTCGGCGCATCATACTAACTGCATCGTATTTCAATTCCAAGTTGAATACATGTTACCTGTAGCATCTCATATGCCATCTTAGGATAGCCGAGCCTATCTTAGTTGCATTCTTGCATGTGTTGCATTAGGCATCTCAGCATAGTTAGTATCCATGCTTGTTTTCTAATTAGCTTCTTTTTTTGGCTCGGAGTACTCGGTAAGTGTTTATGCTTTAGCACCCTTGCATGTGTGTGAGTGACTGCCATGATAGCATGCTTACCATGAGGCTATGTGCTTATGTGATATAACTGCTTGAATGCCTGTGGGTGAAGGTTAGGTTGCTTGAATTGGAATAATTTGTCGAAACCCGTGTTTTAGCCTACTTGCGAGTAGCAAACTTCAATCCATTTTCAAAACAAACAGATATGCGATGCTTTGTTCCAACTTAGGCAATCTAGTCTATACTTATATGCTGTGCGCATCACATAGTAATTCTAGGTTAATAACCGGAATAAGAGCACATGTGTTTTCAAAAACAAAATGTCATGCTTAGTAGTGGCCGATCTTTGATCGGGCGAGCGGGGGTGCTCATGAAATGACCTTCCCCAATCGTACCCAAGTTCCCGAGCCGAGGAAACTTTGGTAATGACGAGCACGTGGCCTTAGGCACAAGTTAGGGTTTCCTAAATTCCCCCAAAATAAAATATTTAGGTGGCGACTCTGTATCTGGCAAAGCAATCCATGTTTGGCGCTTCTTTCTAAAATCAGTTTTTCAAAACGATTTGCCGGATTTGGACTCTTTGGTGATTTATCGATCTTGCATTGCACTTTGCGAGATTAGATTCAGAACCGTGACATCGAGTCTGAGCTGTAGTGAGTCCAATGAACAAAACGGGATTTCCCCGGGACGTTCGGGCGCGTCTACAGTTTCTAGCGACTCTGCTGGGGAGTTTAGAGAACTTGACCCAAACTCATGATATCTTGTTTTGACTACACTCATGTGTTTCTTTGCATTGCATGTGCATTGGTGCGCCTAGGACACCGTGTTTTCTATCTGCTATTCCAGAACGGTTTGCCGGAGGCTCGCTTTGAGAAGCGTGCCAAAAGGCTGACTGGTTACGGGCTCTGCCACGATAGGAACACAAACCCCGGTTTTTACCGGGGCACCCTTTTTGACCATTCGACCTAGTGCATATTCGGAATCCGTAGTGACCATTCCAAACTAGGACAGGTTGCTTACCCGATTATAGGTTGTTTGAAACCACTGTGTGCATAGTGAAACCCTAACTCCTGACAAAATAGGACAGGGAAACCCTACCCCAACATAGGGGTGTTTTGGATCTCATTTGCTTGCTATGTGCTTTTAGAGTGTGTCTCTACAGGAATGCATGTATCAGTTTGCAAGTTTAGGTATCAGGCCTGAGGGCATCAGTATTCTGGGGGGAATCAGTTTTTCCTGAGAGAATCAGTTTTACCTGAGGGTATTAGTTTATTGGCAAAGTTTTGGGCAGAATTCAGTAGAGAGCACAGTCGTTCAGCTATGCTTATACCTATTCTGGTGAAATTAAGCTGAGATGCTATCTGTTTTCTCTTTTGCAAGGTAGTCGTAGAACTATAGCTTTAGAAGGCTCCAATATCCCCCGGTACCTTGGGCTTGTGCTGATAGACTTTGTCAGGTCAGAGATTCAGTTCAAGGGCAAATCAGTGTTCCTTCGCCAGAAGCAGGGTAAAAAGTCCAGTCAGGCACAGATCATCAGTTCAACAGTCTTCAGATCAACAGTCATTATCCATCTCACCTGTGTGTAGTTGGGTTGAGATATCTGCTTTTACCACAGAGACAGATATACCGATAGATCAGTTAGATCAGGGCAGTATGGCAGGAATGGAGGAGATGATGCGTCAACTCCAAGAAAGTATGAAAACCATGCAGCAGGACGCTGTTCGTCAAGCCGAATTTGCCAAACAACAGGCCGAGGTCATGGCTCAACAGGCAGAGTTAATTGCCAGGCTACAACAGCAAACCGGAGCATCTGCTTCACACCAGGTTCCTCCCCCACCAAGAGTCCCAATACCCAGGGAGACGGCAAATGTCCAGAATATCCAGAAGGATACAGACATCCCAACGGGGCCACCTCCGCCCCTGATTCTACCTCAACTATCCAAGGCACCCATGCCTTACCGAACTCCCCCTTTGAGTTCGAGGTGGACCCCACGGCATTAAAAGTGAGCAAGCTTGAAAAGCTGTTCAAGAAATCTCAAGGTGTGAAGTCCATTCTGGACATTGAGGATGGGTACACCAACTCGGCCGTGACGCTGCTGGACCAGTTCAAGATGCCACATATTGACTGCTTCGATGGTTCCGGAGACCCAATGGTGCACCTCCACCTGTTCTCTGATATCCTGAGGCCAATGGGCTTGACCATAGTCCAGAAGCTGTCACTATTTGGCCGAACCATGTCTGGGATAGCCGCAATCTGGTATGCGAAATTGGAGAACTCTGTGAAACAGAATTGGGAAGAGATGGCTGAGGCCTTTATTGCTCAATACTCCTACAACACACAGATCGAGATCACAACTCGTGATCTCGAGACCACCAGGCAAGAACCGAAGGAGAGCTTCTCCGATTTTGTGACCCGCTGGATGGCTAAAGCCCCGATGATGACCATCAGGCCCGTTGACAAAGATTAGATTTGGATGGTTATGCACAACCTCCAGCCTAAGCTCATGCAAAAGATGATCGTTCTCCCCTTACCCACCTTTGCAGATTTACATGAGATTGGGGTGCAAATCGAGGATGCTATGAAGCAAGGCTTCATTGACCAGGAGAAGGAGCAGCCTAGGAGGGCGTTTTCCCGCAATTCGAATGCGACCACTAGTGGTGATGCAGCTGCAAGATCTTCTGAAGTGGGCATGGTCACCACCACCACATCAAAAATAGCTACCCCATTCACCAGTGCGTCCGAAAGTAGTTCACAAAAAACCAAATATCCACCTCGAGTCAAGAGGGTTTTCACCCCACTTTATATGCCTTTGTCAAAGGCTTTAGAGGTCTTACTCCGGAAAGGATATCTGAAACCGTTGGAACAACGGCCTCTACCCGATCGTATCCCTCTAAAGCATCACCAGACTAAATACTGTGCCTACCATCAACAAACCGGTCATGACACTGACAGTTGCTTTCGTCTTCGCCATGATGTACAAGATCTGTTTGACAACAAGGTCATCGCCGCACCAGCTCAGCAAAGTCTATCGCCACTGGATCAGTGAACTTGGGGGATAGTACTAATATGTGATCAGGGGATGAACCACCTGCGAGTGGCACTCAGTTTACTCCAGAAGTGGCATATGGCACGCACTGTTTTGAGCATTTATGAATGCTAGTTTTTGTACTTTCTGACTTGGGTATGGAGTCAGTTTTGTTATATCGTTTAAAGTTTGTCCCGTTGTATAGAGTCAGTCTTTTCATACTGAGTCAGTTGGGTCTGTCTTGTTGTATCGAGTCAGTCCTGTTTTGTTAGAGTTGGGTGATCCCGAGGGCGTTATCTCGGATATCACTATTTTGTTTTGTGCTTGTCTTTTCGCTTTCTTTTGAGTCTGTTTCTACTGGGGAGCCAATTACACCAGTAGATCTAATTGAAACAGCTATGGTTTTCATGCTTTTGTGCTTGTTTCTGCTTTGAGCCTATTGTGCTAACTTGAATGAAACGGCAGTGCTTTTTACCTGCTCTTTTATGCTTTGAAATCATTACATTGACCTGAGTTTTTCAAAACTTTTTGAACATTGTGATGAAAACAAAGAGGAAGGAATTCCTCGGGATTTGCAAAAAAAAAAAATTCAATTGAGAGAAAGAGAGGCATGCTAAGCCCTTAATGATTGAGATCAGGTTTGTTAATGTGGGTACTGAGAAGGATCCTGACTTGATCCAGATTGGTTCTACACTGTCTTCAGCGCGAGCGATTTGTCGCTTTCTTAAAAGATTTCAAAAAATGTTTTGCACAGTCCTGCGAAGACCTGTGTGGAACCGCTCTTGAGATTGTGCAGCCTAGGATCGCTCTCAGCCTCGAGACTCGACCCTTCACTTTCAAACCTTGAACTTGAATTCAGAATGTTCAATGGTCAACCGTGATGTGAGGCCTGTGCGGCCGGATCAGAAGCCGCCCATGAACTAGGGGCGAGAATATCAGATGTGATCAAAGGAAGCTTGCGAAGCTAGATCAAAAGCAGCCCTTGAACTAGGGGCAAAAATGTCAGATGCGCTTGAAGAGTCAAAGATGAGTCTTTTTTGGAAACCAAGGAAGACTGGCAATAATGCCAAATCCCAGAAGGGGGAAAGAAGAAAGTATTGCTGAAGGACAACCCAGTTCCTATCCACAACACTAGGGGCAAATTCACCCTCCATTGGATGGACTTCTACATCATCAGCGAATAGCAGCCATTCTCTTGGATTCAGATGGCTCCGACATCTCAAACCATTCAACATGGACAAAGCTAAACTTTTACCCTTGAGAGGCTCGCTGGGCCGAAAACCCGGAAGGGCGACCCAGGCAAAAGTTAGAGTAAGAAAAAGAACAAAAAGAACAAAAAAAATGAAAAATACAAAAAATGAAAAAAAAAAAAAAAAAAAAGAAAAATGAAGAAAATGAAAGGAAAAGATGAAAAAGAAAAAAAAAACAGAAAAGAATTGAAAAGAAAAGAAGAACAAAGCTCGCAAGGTTGAAAACCTAGAAAGGGCGGCCTTAGCAAAAGTTAGAGGGCAAAATGAGAGGTTAATACCCAAGTATACCTTAACCCCGAACTACGTAAGGCTTGATTCCTATCTTTGGGATACGTAGGCAACTTCATTCTGAAGTCCAGCCGTAAAGCACTTCAAATTCGACTGTGTCCATGTGATGGTTCTGGTCATCACTGTCTTCTCTGTATCCAAGAGTTCGGTTGTGACCTTCACCATGAGAACTGGTTACAGTGCGCTGCGGTACTATTCAAACAAGGGGCAACTTTCCATTGCCATACAGTGTGCTGCGGTGCTATTCAAACAAGGGGCAACTTTCTGTTGCCGTGTAGTGTCCTTCAGACAAGGGGCAATCTTTCATTGTTTTTAGATCTGAGGTTGTGCATCTCAAAAGTCAATTCGACGTTGGTCAAGCAGTGGTCATTTGCAAAAATAGTCTTTGAGAATTTTTACTGAGGTTGACTAATTCTCTCAAAAATTATTCCATTTTTCCAAAACTGGACCATTTTCTTGGACCCAAAAGGGAAAATTTTCAGTGCCCATAACCTAACTTGCATGATTTTAAATCAGAAAATCGAACAAGCATGTTAATCTAACTCTCATGTTGGTCAAAATTGTTTTAGCAGAACGCCAAAAACAAAAAATGGTCAAAATAATGAACTAGGGGCACAGTTAAGTCAGGTGTTCTGTCTTTTCCCCATTGTCAACATACTTTCCAGAAAGGGCACCGTATCTGCCAGAAAAGCGCACAACAGAAACTAACAGCAAAATGCCGAAAGTTCTCTCATCCTCCAAGCAGCGAGGTATCAAGCTAAGTGCGAAGCACGAACTGGAATGGAGCAGGATATTCCATTCCCTCATCTGGACAGATCTAATCACGTCCAAACTCCCCAGTAGAGCATCGTCAACCATTGTCAATTGCAGATCTGCTGCACATCCAGCTGCATCACAACCCCTCTGTGGGGGAAGTTCACTGTTGTGAGTAGAAGAAAGAGAATCTAGCAGAATGCTAGGGGCAAGAGCCCGCAACTTCTTGTTTATCCATCAACCACCCCGGGGAGGGATAAAAAATGAGAGATTGAAGAATAGAGAGATGTGCGCTGAGAGAAAAGTGAGAAAAGGGCTTTTCAGAAAAACAGAGCCTGAGGGCCGAGTGATGTGAGAATCACAAATGAGAAAGGGTGAGAAACAATATCCAGAGAAACAGGCTCCCTGTGCACGTCTGAGTGTCGTGTCTCTTTGTTTTATCTCAATTCTTGTTTTGAGTCGTTTCGAGTGTTACTCGATGTGTTTAGGTTGTTTACCTTTTGTTTTTGAGTCGTAGTGCGCTGTGTTCAGTCGTAGGCTCAATACCCTGGTCAAGAACTCATCTCTCAATTCCAAAAATAAAATCGTTTTGCGTTCTGAGTGCCGTGCCGTTCTCCACATCTGTGCAAAACAAGATTCGTTCTTTCGTAAAATCGCAGGGTTCAACCCAGGTCATGGGAGACCAGTAAAACCAGGACCTATCTGAAGCTATATAGGTTCCAGACTGCAAAGCAAAAGAAAAGAAGGAAAATGTCGGGTATCTAAGTTTGTTTCAACTTCAGTAAGTTCCGAGATTGCATTTCGTGTGTACCTCTTCAGGTCTTGCCAATGCTCCGAAGTATGAGTGTGCCTCTACCTCAAGCTCAAGATCAAGTCTACTTCAAGCCAGAATGGCAACCAAAAGTGCTCTCCCTAAGTACCATTCTCTGCCAGAAGCATCTTGGCTGTGTTCGCAATGAGTTCCTAGGAGACCAACTGCGACGGTGGAAATTAGAGTTCGAATGGCTGTTGCCTAGAACGCAAAGGTTCGGGATTTCCAAGACTAAAGTCTGGTTTAAATACCCAAAGGCATGCCCTCGGCTTGAAATCTGTATGGAAGCCCCATAGGTTGAGATAGCGTGTATGCACCTCAATTCTGGATACTGAACCAACCTAGTCTGTCACCCCGTTAGAGAATAGGGAAAGTTGTGAATATGATCAGGAAAAAAGGCAGCATCCAAAGTGTTCTACGTGAAGAACCCTTGTCAGTATTTCAGAGCCTTTGTACTGTAAGTTGAAGGTAAGTGTTCGAAGAGCACGAGGGGAGATCCCTGTCAGAGTAGAGCGGTTCATCGTCACTCACCCCATGAGGTGCTTTCTAAAAGTGCCGCTAGGTTTGTTGTTGCATTCCTTAAACATCATGCATTGTATTGCATTGTACCTATCAAGTTTCTTTCTCATTCATGCACGATATTGTATGTATGGTTCATTTGAAACTGGCGTAACCAGGCGATATTATATGTACGGTTCATTCAAAGAAGTTCTGTTTAAGGTCATTCACCATAGTGTATCCATCACACTTCATTTACTTTAGTGTATCAATCACACTTCACTCTCTTCATTTGCTCTAGTGTATCAATCACACTTTGTGTATCTATCATACATGCTCGCTAAGATTGCATAATTTTCTTACATCCTTTCTACATGAGATGTGGTTTGGCTCTTGTTTACTTGCTTTGCATAACATTCGCTTAAACTGTTGCATTTATTGTGTATATTTGTTTCATTACAGCGTGCTTTGCATGATCATAAGTTATGTTCGGCTTTGTGCATACCCCTTTGCATTTTGCCCCTGCCTGCGGGCACATCTCTTTGTTTATCTCGCATGTTTGTCTAAGTCTTCGGCCTTATCAAAAATGGGTCATCTCTGGGCTTTGACATTCACTCCCGTCACTTATGACTTTCGAGTTCTGTCAAAGAGGGGCAACTGTAGACACCCCATTTTTGACCGACCTTAAGACTCAGACGTCATCGATTGAGCAGTCGGTGATTACGCATTGTGATCCTTCTGAGGTTTCAGAGTTTCGGCTGAGGTCCTTACCCCCGGACCTCGGGACGCTTTTATGCTTTGTCTCGGTTTGCGGACCAGGTCTTGCATTCTCTTCCCAGAGGGAGGGAGAGGTCTTGTAGACCATCTCTCAATGGCTGTAGGCTACTTTTCGTGGTCGTAGGCCACTGTTCCCATTTGGAGACCAGTTTTCGATTTTCGGAGCCGTAGGCCGCGCGCCTCGGTTCGGGACCGCTTAACATTCTTTGTTTGGCACGGTTTTTGACACACAGCATGTTTCCTCTGTCTACAGGGACACTGCAGCTGGGGAGACCACCTTTGTGGTCACACGCCGCTTTTGGTGATTAGCAGCCTGTTTTCGGGGCACCCGACCGTGCGTTTTGCCCCCTGAACCCTCGTTTTGCATCGGTGTTGGTTCATTTTTGACATGAACCTTGTTTTCATTGTTTGGAAGGTGGTACAAGGGTGGGAGACCACCTTTTCTCTTGAAGACCACCTCTCTCCCCGCCAGCCGATTTTCTTGTCGGGAAGCTGGTTTTCTTGGTCTTTAGGTCACATTTACTGGTCTCCCACCATACCACTAGCTTGTATTCAATGTGGAGACCATCAAATGGGGCTGCCGACCAAATTTCATTGGGTTGAACCTTTTGAACTAGTCGACCGACCATGGGAAGTGGTCGGCCGACCACCTGAACTGGTCGGCCTGCCTCCCCCAATTTTGTCTTTGTGAGTTGTTGCCAGCTGTGCCAGCTGGAAGGCACAGACTGGATCCTCCATATGGAGGATCTTCAACCTTGGTTTTTAGCTTCTTTTAGAAGCTTTAGTCCCTTTTGGCTATAAAGGAGGGCCTCCACCCTCCTTTGTGAGGGTTGAGAAGCTTGTAAAAGGCATACAATACATCTCCCTCTATATCTCTCTATTTTGGCTCAAAAAGTGTATTGTTCTTGCACCTTTGCACACCACCTCATAGCCTAACCCTTCCACCATTGTTTGGAGTTTCTTGGAGGCCATTTTCAGAGGTTAAGGAGTTGGGTATTGGGTCCATAAGTTGCTGTCTTGCTGAGCTTTAAGGGTAACACACTTTTTCCCTCTTTTAAGCATTATTTTGATCCTTCTCTTAGCCTCATTTGCATGCTTATTTGCACTTTGTTGTCAACTGAAAAAAAGGTTCATATTTGAGTGATTTTCATGTTTGTTTAAGGTCATTTTGTTGTTGGGGGTCATCTACCCCCTTGCATGCTTCATTTTGCCTTATTTTGAGCCATGCCCTAAGGCCATTGTGTTGACCTTTGCTTGGCCTTTTAACCACTGAAATCCAGCAGATTTTTAGTGGCTAACATGTGTTTTTTAGAGCCAAAATCAGAGAGGGGTGACCCTCTCCCTCCTTGTCTTGTTCACTAGCATTTTTGGCCTTACAAAGGAGCCTTCATTTGCACACCTCCAAGCCTTGTTTCAGGCCCTTTTCAGTGACTTTTAGGGCCTGCCTAGGCTCTATCTAGAGTTGGTTTTTTCACCTTGGGTGTGCCTCTTGCATGTGTGGAATAACCCCTCTTATAGCCTATCAAAGGAGCATGTCATTCTTGCATGTATTGATCATGTTTCAGTGGGTTTTTGGGCTTTATTTGTCATGTCATGTCTCTGAATTTTGCTGGTTTAGTGGCCTCTTGAATGCTTCATATGCTTGTAGTGTAATCCATGTTCACTAGCTCACATTGCATGTTATTTTGGCCCTTGATTCTAGCATATTTTGGCCATATTCTAAACTGATTTTATTCATAATTTGGGCTACCTTAGCTCTCTTTTGAGGTCCCATGGCCGAATGATGCTTTCCATGCATGCTTGTAGTGCAATACCCTTGCCTGGCTTCGAGTTTTGAAGCCTCTTGCATGCTTAACTTGAGCTATTCTCATGTTTTGGCATCATTGAACATGTTATTTCAGAGCTTATACTTGTGCCATATTCCCATGTTTTTCACTCTTTAAATGCGATTGAGAGTTGTGCTTGTATGCCTCATTTTTTGGCTATTGCATGAGCTTCATTTTTGTGCATTGCAAGCCATCATTTAAGTCCATTTTGCCACTGTTTTGGGTTTGCATAGGGACTGTTTGGGGTTGGTTTGGTCATTTGGGCATCGCTTTGCATACCTCTAGTGTAATGCACTTCACTAATTTCGGTAATTGTGCCATCCAACACGCATCGAGTGAGTTGTTTGCATGATTCGGGACCATCTTGTATGTCATTTCAGAGCTGGAATAGGTGTCATTGTATGCCATATTTCATCCTTGTCATGCTTTGGTAGAGTTGCACTTTGTTCCTTAGGTTTGGTCCTTTGCATTTGTGCATGTTTGCATGTACCTTGTTGCCTCATTTTCATCATATTGGCCACTGATTTGGGTGTGGCCGAGGCCCATCCATCTTGGTTTAAGTCCATCTCACATTGTATATGCCCTATAGTCCATGTTATCGCATGTTTGATCATTGCATTGCGTATGCCTCGTTCATAACATTGCGTATGTTAGTGCATTGTGTATGCATGCCACATAATCCATGTGCATTGAGTATGCCATTGATTAGTTCATAGCATTGTGTATGCCATTTGCAAGCTTGCATGTCATTCTATGCATCTTCACATGTCATTCTGTGCATCTTCGCATCACTTGGTTGCATTGCATTTAGATCGCATGCTAGAGTTACATTTGTCTATACATTATTTGTTGCATTGTGTTTGGAGTAGGGTTTAGTCCAAACACGGGAAACGAGGGACGTTTCGTACTCAAAGTGACGAAACGTGCCTCGATTCTTGGCCACCGGCACTCTTGACTATCCATGATAGAGTTGTTAGCTTTAGGTGTTTACATGTGCATTCATTTCACATTGAGTCGTGCAATTCGACTCCTCGGCCATCATGCATCGGGATGCGTGATTGATGGCACGAGGATCGAAGACTACACTACCTAGAACTTATGCAATGACGGGGAGAGTGGTCGGGCACACATATGATGAAAATATTTTGCCTTCTCTCTCTCTTGCCTTTGTTGCAGAAAATGCAGAAACCAGGAGAAGAAACTGGCCGGCCGACCAGGTTTTCTGGCAGGCCGACCACCTTTTCTAGTTTTCACCACCAAGGGTGGTCGGTAGGTGGTCTCCAATGCCTATAGCTGGTCGGCAGCCTCCCCCTAGATTCCTAAGGTAGAGTTTCATCTCCTTGGAGCTTTATGCAAGTTTCTGAAATCAATTGCAAACAAAGGCGAGCCGGGGCATCGCGATGGATTTCGCGACAAGGCGACTCGAGCATGCATGCATCCTTTATCATTCAAAGCAGAGCTGAGGCAGCCCATTTTACATAGTTTGCATGCTAGTTTAGTTAATTTGTTAATTAGCTAGTTGTTGTGTAATAATTAGTTAATTCGATTCTGTATTATTTATTCGGACCCTCCGAGAGAGGGCAATGTTGTAATAAGTGTGCGTGTGTGTGATGTATGTCTTCCAACCCCACGTCTTTCTCCCTTTCATTTACCAGCTTATGATGGTTAGTTTTAGGGCACATTTCAATTAGCATCCTTATGCTCGTATGTTTGCATCCATTCATCTGTTTTGCATGCACCAGGCTCAGCGCATCATACTAACTGCATCGTATTTCAATTCCAAGTTGAAAACATGTTACCTGTAGCATCTCATATGCCATCTTAGAATAGCCGAGCCTATCTTAGTTGCATTCTTGCATGTGTTGCATTAGGCATCTCAGCATGGCTAGGATTCATGCATGTTTTCTAATTAGCTTCTTTTTTTGGCTCGGAGTACTCGGTAAGTGTTTATGCTTTAGCACCCTTGCATGTGTGTGAGTGACTGCCATGATAGCATGCTTACCATGAGGCTATGTGCTTATGTGATATAACTGCCTGAATGCCTATGAGTGAAGGTTGGGTTGCTTGAATTGGAATAATTCGTCGAAACTCGTGTTTTAGCGTACTTGCGAGTAGCAAACTTTAATCCATTTTCAAAACAAACGGATATGCGATGCTTTGTTCCAACTTAGGCAATCTAGTCTATACTTGTATGCTGTGCACATCACATAGTAATTCTAGGTTAATAACCGAAATATGAGCACATGTGTTTTCAAAAACAAGATATCATGCTTAGTAGTGGCCGATCTTTGATCCGGCGAGCGGGGTTGCTCATGAAATGACCTTCCCCAATCGTATCCAAGTTCTCGAGCCGATGCAACTTTGGTGATGACGGACACGTGGCCTTAGGCACGAGTCAGGGTTTCCTAAAATCCCCCAAAATAAAATATTTAGGTGGTGACTCTGTATCTGGCAAAGCAGTCCATGTTTAGCGCTTCTTTCTAAAATCTGTTTTTCAAAACGATTTGCCGTATTTGGACTCTTTGGTGATTTATCAATCTTGCATTGCACTTTGCGAGATTAGATTCAGAACCGTGACATCGCGTCCGAACTGTAGTGAGCCCAATGAACAAAATGGGATTTCCTCGGGACGTTCGGGCGCGTCTACACCCTGGCATTTGTGGAATGCTATGGAATATTTCATATAATGGCCTAATTTGCTTGCCGTAGAATATGCATTATTTTATTTATTTATTATTATTTTTTAATTCAGTAGGTTCTATTTGACCAATTCTGTACAATCTAACAAATATTACAAACAAGCATTACAAAACATCAATCAATCACCAAAATATTGTTTGAAACATCAAAAAAGAAACTATATTCATACATTATGAATATTCAACAATTATCTATACATTCTAAACATCCAAAAACTAGCCTTAATTCAAAACCATCCAAAAAGAACTATCCTTAAGTTCTAATTGTCTAAAAAGTTCTATACCACCTAAAAACTATATCAAATACAAGTTTCTAAACAAAAGACACATTGACTTTGACATGATTAACCGATATTTTCCAACACCTAGGGCCAAGAGACACATGATGTATCAATTGTTAAGAATCTATTGATGCAATTGTGCCTCCTGCAACCACCACCTTTGTGCCATCACAATTCAACAATTTGCATTTGGCATTGTCCATGTTAGATCCACCATTCCCAGTTTCACTCTCATCATGCAACTATGAACAAAGCAAACATAAAATAAAATAACGAATTGAAGACAAAATTAAGGTAATTAATAATGCCATAGAAAATTTACCCATGTGAGTGAAGTACAAACCTTGCTCATTTTGATTATATCCATAAGCTCATTTTGACTATCCAATACATTAGAAGGCTCAACCTTTTTGATAACATATAACATTGTTGCAGCAGCCAATACAGAAGGAAGATAACATTCAAACCTTAAATCTGTAAACAATACCCAATTTTTAACATTTCTCTACCTTATTTATAGCAATGGTGAACTGAGAGATATTTGATTTGCTTACCAGTGATCGCAAAGAGAAGAAGGCACTCACACTTTCATAGAAACTCCAAATGCAAATCTGTCTTAAAGCCAAACCTCCTCACAAAGTGATCAACAAATGAAAGTGGGATCACAGGATTCATCTTCCATTGAAGAGTAGATAGCACTAGAACATCCATTCTCTGGATTGTCTCGGCTTCAAACACAAACTTTGATTCCTCCCCCCTAATCACAGCACAAAGAAATAAATCAATGACAATAAAATGCCCAAAAACCATTCAGCGAGACATTTTCACAAACACCCACATTGTGTATTTAGCAATACAATATCACATATTTGGAAGTCTAAGAGAAGAGCACTTGGGTCTCCTCAACTTTGGTAGCTAAAGAGAGACAAGCAACAACAACAAGTTGACTTATCCATGGCTTCTCTCTTTGAAATGAAAGGCTTGAAATGAATTTATCAAAGTAGTTAGCAGCAAAAATAGTGGTCAAAACAGTGAAACCATACTGAGCAATGACCTTTAAATCCACTCAACAGATTCTCTCATTGCCACCATTAAAGACTCGTCTGAGTTCAAAACATTGGTTCTCATTGGAAATTAAAGAAACAAGCTCATCATCATCCCAATCCCAGTCATGTTCCAAGAAAACTATTACATGAGTTTAAAATATTACATAATCACACGCTTGATTAATAGTGTCTTGAAATTTCCTTACCATTATTCCTATTTTCTAAGTATATAAACACATAATGTAATGTTTTGTAAAGACAAAATAGTTAGCTGTTTAAGATAAATAGCCATTCAAGCGAAAAAACACAAGTCACCTTAATAAAATATGTTGCAAGATTTAGCTAAATGTGGATTGGTTCAGCCGCAGAGCGAGAGCCATAGAACCCTGCTGTGGGGTCATGGAGATGGTCATAAAGCTGACCTCTAAGCCCCGTCCAAGGGTTCTGATTTTTCCAAATCAAAACTCCATTATATTTTCTCCAAATACGAGAAGTCCAACCCTCTAACAGAACTAGACACAACAAAACTTTTAATTCTACTCTTTTGAGACTGTCCTTACATAAAGGACATGACTGAGACCGAGTGCGCCTGAAACAACAATTCAATTCTACATTAGTAGCCTCTAAAAATTTTAGGCATCGAAATCCAATTCTAAACATCCATGAAACTCAAAACAGACAAAAGGTGCTCGCCAATTTATAGTTGTCGAATATGTACAGACCACGTAATCAAGTATTGAAACATAGTATAAGCCAAATGCAATCATCAAATCAAGTTAGAAAACCCTCGTGCAAAGCGCGCACACACACACACACACTAATATATATATATAATATCAATAATTGAAATATCCATCAAGCATCATACATTTCCCCTATCACTAAGCAATTATCTTCAAATGACAATTGTCCAGCATCTTCCATGAAAACACAACCAAACAAGCTCCTCAGTCCACTCACCATAAAATTCTCTAATGCTAGCTTTCCTTTCATAAAAAACATGGTAGTCTTGCCGTCCTCATAAGCATGCAATCGCCCATCAACGTTATAGCCTTCCAAGTTAGTAAAACAAGAAATCTCTCCGAGTAAAAGAGAATTAGCATAAAAACACGAAATGCATGAAAAAGTGTAAGTGACATTATAAATAAGGATTCTAGGCAATCCAGGGGCACCCGCAAGGTGACAATCAGTCCATTGACCAAGAAAGAGAAAAATGCGAGAATACAAACTATATGATAATCTCATCTGAAGGCAAGCACTGTCATATTCCTGTGGATAATTAGAAGCCTTGTATCTGAAGAGAAAATAGTAAAGTCAAATAAAGAAAAGCAAACTAAGATCTAAGAATAATATTCACATTGCTCGCCTTTGAGCAAATTATCTAGGTAATTTGAGAAGTGTGGTTCAATCTAATTTGATCACACTAGAAGCCGATGAATACAAGAGAAGAAACTAATTGGGGTACTGGGAATAACCAATCAAATATGAATACAAAATCCATTACTTTTAAAAAAAGAATCATAAAAATACAAGAGGGGAAAGCACCAATTTAATCGTACTTTTTAAATCCTATTTTATGATTCAATCTAACAAAAACATGTCACAAACTAACACTTCGGGAAAATATTCCAAATTAACAAATAAAAATGTGAACTTGCCTAATTTGGAGCAGTAAGCAATTGTAACAACCCCGGTCCATAATTAGCTACTAATTCGTAATTAAGAATGCTAACTAAGTGTTTAGAATGGAATTATGTGTTATTGTTAATTGTGATATATGCTTTGTAGTAATTTGTGCATATCTATCTGATTTGAGAATTATTTGTCATGATTCCTACTTTGAATCTAAAGTTGTTAGCCTAAATGCTTTTAGAAACCGAATTGAGCACATGGGTTGACTAATTAGAATTTTTAGAACCATCTGAAAAGTTTTGTTAAAAACTGATTCAGTTTGGTAAAATCGCATGTGATTAAATTAAGCCTTAATTGGAACTATTTTTGAATAATTGAATTTTGTGCTAACCTTGACTAATTAAGGTTACTTGTGTTTGATTTAATTGATGCATGATTGGTACCTAATCTAATCCCATTAATGATCCAAGATGGGATTAAATGTTGATGTGCTAAGGCATTTGGTGATATTGAATGTAGAGGATTAAAACTCTTGTGAGTGTGTTGGATTAATGCATGTGTGTGCACGTGTTGTGTATTCAAATGTGAGGTATGTGTTGTGTATATTCTGATGAGAGTTGAGGGAGTATTGTACCATTCCTTTACTCATGTGGTCCTTGTGTAGAGAGAGAGAGAGAGAGAGAGAGCTCAAGTTAGAAGAAGAAGAAGGGAACTAGGAAGACCATCTCTTGTTGTTTGAAATCAAGAATCTAGGTAAGAGTCTTGAGCCTATTTTCTATAGTTAACCTTTTCTGCATCATGATTTCAGCATGTCTTTGAGCTAATTTCATGATATTTGTAAGGAAATGGGTCTTAGAACATGTAAATGGCTTACATATACATTCATGGTAGACCATCTTTGATTTTATCATGTTGAGTTTGAGTTTTAAAGTCCTTGCATGCATGTGAGCTTTAATCATGTCCATGGTTTCAGAATTCACGAAGTTATTGATCACCATTTGCATGTTATGAAAAACCATGAAAGAGTTGAAAATGTGTTGCATGAAGAAGTTTTGACTCAAATCTTTCAAGAATTGATGAGTTTTTGAATAAAAGATGTTTCAAGGGTCTTGTATTGAAGTTTTCTAAAGCTATTTTTGTGCGTTTGATCAAATCATGCAAGACCCCAAGGTTTGAAGGTGGTTTGGAAGCCATTTTTGTTAAGCTTACTGCCCAGAAATTTACAGTTGGCTCGAGCGAAGAAGTGGTGGCTCGAGCCAACATTTCGAGCTCTCAGAATTTTGAACTCTGCAGAAGCTGGCTCGAGCGAAGAAGTCCTGGCTCGAGCGAGCTCTGTTTTTGCCGTCTGCTGGCTCTAGCCAAGAAAAGCTGGTTCTAGCCACCAACTTATTTTCAGCATGTTTTCAAAAGATGTTTTAAGTACATATCTTCACTCCCATCTCTTTATGGGCATTCTTAGGCATGATTTATGAGCTGTTAAAGATTAATAAGCTAAGAAATAGCATAAGTAAGTGAATTAGAAAATATGTGTTGAATCCGAGTATATGGGCAATATGAACAAGTTATGTAACATGGAATGAATGGGCAATTAAAGTGAGAAAGCTAGCCGTGTTGGCCACTTGAATGTGTAATGATAAGATATGCTTGTGTTATGTATTTTGTGGTTGTAGGTCAAGACTCGAGGGTTGATTGACCATTGCAGAAAACCACTGTAAGTAACGGTATTGTAAAGATACTTCATATGAATTACGTTCCAAATGAAATATGATAAGTTCTGATTTCTGAAATGATATCTGTTTTCGTGAACAAATATTCCATGTTTAAAATCTATTATGGCGTCCATAGATAGTCCCAAGTCATGGGGGACGGCATGAAAATGCAGGTCCATGACATACATGTGATTACAAGATCTCGTTAGCCACTTCATTGTGGTGATATGTGTTTAATCGGTATCCAGAACCGATTACTCTAGTAGGAAGACATTCTGTGATGTGTTCTATGGGATGTACCGTTATTATGTTCTGATATGAGAATGATTATGCTCTGGTCTGCTTTTTTCTTATGATATATTCGGATTTCGTTCACTAACCCCTTTACCTTAATGTTATTCACTGGGCTTTAGCTCACTGTGTGTGTATATATATATGTAGGTGGGCATTCTGGAGTTCGAGCCGGAAGGCTTTTGTTCGGATCTGTGTTATGTTGTCAGCCAACCATTGTGCCTCACGTGGAGGTTCCCGAAGAGTCCTATGTTTAAGTTCCGTTGTTTCTGTACATATAAGACTTGGTAGTTTTGTTGGCTGTACTTAAGATACTTTAATGTGTGTGGGTATAATGTATGAATGACTATTGCATACTTATATTAAGTTTTAAATATTCTGTTCATATAAGTCAACACAGCTCATTGGACAACTATAGTTATGTATTTGCTTCCGCTAGCCCCTTAATCTTGTTAATCTGTTCAGAGGCCTTCGGTAGTCCAAGGATTACTGGCCAGTTACGATGCGAAACCTATAGGGGCGGGTTTGGGTCGTGACAGAGTGGTATCAGAGCACGAGTTATACCGCACACACGTGTCCATATGAGCTATAGGATGTCCTAGAAATGAAATAGGGACATTGCATTATCATGTGTAAGTATGTGAGCTATTATGAACACGTCCTTATTGAAAATGAATTGAAATAAATGTATAAACACGTCTGATATGAAATGAAATGTGGAATCAATGAAAGCTTTCCTTATGTTGATAAGCACCCTGTTTGTGTGTAGCCCATGGAAAGGACAAGGAATATAGACGAATCTGAATCTTCTGACGCTAGAATTAGCTGGTTAGAAAGAATGGTTGACGCCTTAACCGAAAATTTGAACCAATAGCAACAAGGGCAAATACATGTACCTGAACCAGCTAATTATGATATGATAACACTGACACAGAAATACAATAAGATGAAACCACCGGAATTTCAGGGGGGTATTGAACCATTAAGAGCCGAGGCTTGGGTCTTAGAAACTGAGAAAATATTTGAGGTATTTCCGTATACTGAGGCATAGAAAGTTTTGTTGGCAACATTCACACTCAACGAAGAAGCTAGGAGATGATGGATGTTAGTACAGAATGATAATGAAGGTGTGACATAGGATAGATTTAAAGAAATTTTCTTGGAAAAATATTTTCCCCAATGCATCCGAGATAGAAAAGTATCTGAATTTGAACAACTAAGACAAGGCAATATGACTGTGGCTGAATATGAAACAAAATTTACTGAGTTAGCCCATTGTGGACGCGCCCCGAGGGACTTATGCTATCACAGTTTGGACTCGTTTTGTCATGGTTCTTAATCTGAACCAAAGAGTCCAAACATGGACTGCTTTGCCAGATACGGAGTCGCCACCTAAATATTTTTTTTAAATGGGAGAATTTAGGAAACCCTGACTCATGCCAAGGCCACGTATCCATCATCACCAAAGTTACCTCGGCTCGGAAACTTGGGTACGATTGGGGAAGGTCAGCTATGAGCACCCCCTCTCACTCGATCTGAAGACCGGCCTCTACTAACCATGATATCTGATTTTGAAAATGTTATGTGTTCTTATTCCCGTTAATTAGCTAGAATTACTATGTGATGCGCACAACACAAAAGTATAGACTAGATCGCCTAATTTGGAACGAAGCATTGCATATCCGTTTGTTTGGAAAATGTCTGAAATTTGCTACTCGCAAGTAGGCTAAAACACAGATTTCAACGAGTTGTTCCAACTCAAACAATCCAACCTTCACCCACAGGCATTCAGGTAGTTTATATCACATAAAACAGCTAGCCACATGGTAAGTATGCTGTCATGTTAACATTCACACTCATGCGAGATGCTAAAGCATAAAATACTTACAATGTACTCCGAGCCAAGACAAGAACATGTTAGCAATCAATGCATGATCCAAGTCCATGTTAAGTGGCTAATGCAACGCATACAGAATGTAATCTAGAATAGGCTCGGCTAGTCCTAGGATGGCATGTGAAAATGCACATATAGCATGTATTCAAGTTAGATTTGAAATACTTTATGCAGTTAGCGTGATGCGCTGAGCCCGGTGCATGCAATACTAATGAATGATGCACGCATGCATAGCATAAGGTATGCTAAAGTAAACATGTCCTAATACTAACCATCAAAAGCAGGTAAGTAAAAGAGAGAAAGCAGTGGGGGTTGGAAGACATGCACACACGCACCCACACTTATTACAAGTTTGCCCTCGCTCGGAGGGACCGAAAGAATAATACAATTTAATTAACCTACAAGCTAATTAAATATTACAGACCAATTAATTAATTAACAAATTAACTAATCTAATGAAAGCAGTAAATAGCCTCGAGAAGAGGGCCCAATGCAATGCGTGCTCAACTCCGCTCGAAAAGCCACTGCCATGCACAAGTTGCCTCTGCTTTGACTGTTATCCTTCTCTGAGGACTGCACAAATCTCAGGGTTGCTTCTCTGAATGCTGTGGAACACCACCAGCTGAGGGAATTGGTCACCGGCCATGGAGAATGGTCACCGGCCACAAATTAATCCATCGGCCACTTATGGATGGCCGGTCGGCACTGAAGATGGCCAGCCTACCAAATCTTCCTGTAGAATCTGTTTTTGACAGCAGCAGAGGGTAAAACATAGCATGGCAATGCATTTCAAGCAATGTATGCACCAACACATCCCTTATCATATTCATGACTCAAAGGGATATGGTTCTCGATTCTCGGACCACCAATCGCGCATTTCCGTGCATGATGGCCCAAGAAACCAAGTATGCATTTCAATATGGAATGCAATGCACATAATCAAACAAAAAGGGGGGTTCAACCTCTATCATACTCAACTCAAGAGGTGAAGCACGCATGCCAATGCGATGCATCCTAGGTATGGAGGCTAGTATGCAACATGGCAATGCAATGTGTAATATGGGTTAGGCACACGACCTAAGTAAAGAAGCATGTAAGGCATGAAGCAATGCAACCTACAAGTATACAAGTCACAATGTGGATGTTCAAGCATGCAAGCAAGCATGTGGCTTCATTTAATCATGCAACAACACACTAGTATGCAACAACACACAAGGTGAGCATGCAACAACATGCAAAGGGGTGGACTTAAACTAATTTAGGCAGCCCTCAAACAAGCCTAAAACAGTGGCCAATGCTATGGAAATGAGGGCCTACACACACACACACATGTACATGTTGATAGGCTAACACTTAAGCATCAAACAAGCAACCTTTAAGCACACTTAAAAGAGCCTAAACATGGACAATTAGCATGTGATGTAAACTCTGAAAATCATGTTAATGATGGTGCCAAACCAATTTAAACAAGACAAACATGGCATGCAATTGGTCCAAGTACTTGAGGCAAGCCAAGGAGACTTAAACCATGGCTAAGTCAACCAAGCCTCACAAGGCCAAGAGGACTTAAAACAGGTTCAAGGCAGACCTAAACAAGACTAAGGATGTACCTAGATGGTATCTAGGTGGTCTAAATATGCAAGCATACAAAGAGGCACATTCATGGAGCATAAGGCAACAACCTTTCAACACATTGAAGGAGCATCAAATGCAAGCATATGGGCATGTTATAAGGATTGAAATAACATGGTAAATGGTTCCCAACCATTGAAATAATGCATGTAATGCATGCTCAAGATCCATGCACTTGAAGCTCACAAGCCAAGAATGCAAAGAGACTATACTAAGCATGCCATGGTCGACCAAAACAACCAAAAACAGAACTTAAGCATACTAAAAAAAGCACAAAAGCTTCACAAAGCTAAGCCTAAATCATGCTAGAACAAGGATCAAAACCTAAAGCATGTTAAGACCTAAACATGGCATTACAAGGCATGTATGCTAAGCAAGCATGGTGTACCTAAACCAACATGAAACAGTGCTAATACATGGCAATATAAGCACAAAAAACAGCTAAGGCATGGCCATCACACACTTAAACAAGATGCTCACACATGAGGCAAAAATGGTCCTTTTTAAGGACAACAAGGAAAGGGGGTGGCCCTCTCCTTCTTGGGACCTCAAGGCACCATCCTTACCACTGAAATCCCTTAAGATTTCAGTGGTGAGGAGGCCCAAACACAATGGTCCCGGAGCTCACCAAAATAGCACAAAAACAAAGGCCAAACAAGCCTTAAGAGGGGTCAAACAACCTCAAAGCTCAAAACACTCTAAACAACTATTTAGAGTAAGCAAAAACAAGACTTTTATATGTTATACACAAAGCCCAAAAACAGTTGCAAGATAAGTAAAAAAGCTATACAAGAATGGGGTATTTAAAGGTAAAGTCCTTACCCTTGAAGACCCTCTTCACAAACAATGCTCCAGCTGGTTCTTTGAGTTCAAAACCACCCAAGAACACCAAGAACAACCCTCTGGCCCCTCAGCAACCAAGAGAAGGTGTAATACTATGTGTTTGTGTGCAATAGTAAGACTAAACACACACAAAGAGTACAACATAGGGAGATATAGAGATGGAATAGATACACTACTCAAACCCTTATATCAGAGCTCTCTCTGAATTTTTCTCTAACCCTAATGGAGGGAGGAGAGGCTCCCTCTTATAGAGCTCACTCTTGCAAAGCTTCTCAAGTAAGCTAGTCAAGAGGGAGATCCCTCCATACACGTGTATGGAGGGGAGCAAAGTGTATGCCAGCTAGCACAGCTGGCATGAAAATATCTGCAAAAGCAGATGCACAGTGGTCGGCCGGCCAAAAATGCAATTTGACCAAAAAAGATGGTTGGTCGACGATCTATAGTGCCAGCCAGCCAAACATTTGGCCGATGGCAACAAAACACAGCCGTTGGCCTCAAGCCATTGCCGGTGGAGTGTGAGGATGGCCCACAAGCCATTCTCTGCCCCTCCAAGGCAAAAACACAAGTGTTTGGTGTAAAACCAAACACAAAACGGTCGAGTCGAGAGATTCTGAGGCAAGGCGCGTAGCCGAGACCTCCGGGAACTCAAGACGAACACAAACAAGGATAATCACCGGGTGTTCAAGCGGTGACGTCCAAGTCTTGAGAACGGTAAAAAATGGGGTGTCTACACCCGTTATGCACCCCACATGATAGACACTGACTACAAAAAGGCTAGAAAATTTGAAGGTGGGCTTGACTTAGATGTGTTTGATCGAGTTGGCGTCCTAAAATTGCCAAAATACGTGGATGTTCTTGATAGGGCCTTAATGTCCGAGGCAAACATGGCAGCCTTGAAAATATCAAAATCAACATCATCAACTGAATCCGAAAGAACGAAACAGAAGAAACAGAAAGTCAAAATGACTGGTAATTCGATGACCTCTGCGAATGAAAAATCTAGGGCAATAACTGTGAACAAAGAGAGTCGGGGAAGCAATACAAACAATGGTATACCTATTTCTAAAGAATGTGGGAAACAACATTGGGGCATTTGTCGCCTCCTATCAGGGGCTTGTTTTAGATGTGGTCAGAGAGGGCACTTGGCTAAATCTTGCCCACAAACTCGTCCGAACAACACTAGGCCTAATACTAGTATGACTGGTTCTGTTCCTACACCCTAGTTCTAGAAAATGCATGGAACACTAAAACAACTGACGCAGGTATTACCTTAACTATGTGTAATTGTTTATATAGGAATTTGTGTGGGAGTGTACATTCCTTAACTTGATATAGATTGTGGGCATGTTAATTGAACCAATTGAATTATGAGAATTATGAACCCCTAGTTATTGACTGCCTCGAAAACTTGCTAAATTTTATGTGAGATGCTCGGAACCTTATAAACTTAACGAATCACCTGTGCTATGAGAATTGTTGGGACTTGTGAACAACGAGAATTCGCTGGGTTAGATCCTTGTACCGTAGTGCAACAATTCAATGTGAACTGTTAGGTATGACCTTTTGAACTATGCTAGAACTATCGAACATGGGAATACATTATGATTGACTATAATTTGAGAAAATCTGTATGACTGTGAATTGAACTGGATCGTTATATATTGACTGACATCATTGAATGATTAGACCCATGAACTCGAATTATATACGTGAACCGTCGTGTGTGGAACTTCTGAAATTGATAACTTATGTCAGGTTGGAAGAATGAACCTTTGCTTATGAATTTGCAAACGAATGCCTAAACGATAATTGATTCTAGACTCGTGTCCGTATACATATGTCATTGCTTGTACACTTTGAGACCTACTGCTTGATGTGAACTATGTGTGACGCTTTAGACCCTTTTGTTTAACAACTACCTATGCTATGGAGAATGTTTGGACTTATGTATATGCATACCTATGCTTCTGGATGTTATTAGACTTTGGACATACACATATATGACTGTACCTTTGCTCAGAATGATTGATATGTTATTTGTTTTGATAATTTGACCATTAGGACTACGACTCTGGGATTGTATGACTAAGTAAAGACCCCATGTGATAACGTCTAAACTGTGGACTGTGATTGTTGAACATTGACAAGACTGTTTGACTAAACCAGTGAGGCCATGCTTTAATGATTGTATGACCAATTTGAAACTTCTCTATAACAATCTGCTATTGTGTACCTTATGCTTACATGAAAAACTCATTTGGGAAATTGCTATATTGACTGTAATGCTTACATCTCGATGTAAATAACTGCATGCCTGTGCATTTACCTGTAAAATTATTTGGAGGAAACACATTGTATATGACCTGAAACACTTTGACATGAACTACTATGATACATGACTCTGACGTGACTTTGAGAATTGATGAACTTAGAACTAAGGTACCTCGATTGCAGATGATAAGGGTAGAACTTTTACCTGATCTAACCTGATAGAACCGTGGTTTGATGAGACCCTTGCTTAACTGATGGAACTTCTGTTTGATGACTCACGCTTTGAACTTTTATTTAAAATGACTGGGTAGAACTTTCAGTTGATATGACTTGGTTGAACTTTCATTGATTTGATCTGAGGAGACCCTTATTGAGAGATACTATCTGATTTGATTACATTATGGGAGATTGCGAATTGCTTATGATTGAATGACAGGGCCGTGTTACTAAGGGAACTAACTGAATGAAAATTTGAATCAATCTCGAACACTTAGGAAGAATGTGAACCGTCAACAGTGGACTATGTGATTATAAATGACTTTTTACCATACGCCTATAACCGATTGGAAACACGCAAATGGGATTATGGAATTTGGTAACTTATGCTTGGAGAATATGGGAATATTGTATATATGACATGTGATTAATTACCCGGTATTACCGTTATGACTATGAACTTGTTTGACTAGAGAACGATTGCTTTGGTGTTACTGTACTTCAAAACTGATGGAATTTGTTGACAACAGCCTGGTTTGATTATAAACTCTGACTATCTGGGAGTATATGTGATTAGTACGACTGTTTCTGTAGTGACACATAGTACGATTGAATCTGTGGAAACTGAGGCTGATGAATATTATATGAATGAATACTTCGGAATCTCGTTTACTGCTATGGGGTTAATGTACGAAATTGCCTCGTATTTCTGCTATCCTTTGGATGACCTGGACTAACTGTAATGGATTACCGAATTGAAAACCAAATTGAACGAAGACCAGATGAATGACTCGGAAATGAATAAATCAAATCTCTGTAACTTAACAGGGGAAATTACTTATGAAAATGGAAACAGTGTAAATCTATGACCCGATAAGTACTTGATATAAGTAATGTGAGTAATAACTTAGTAAAGTTATGTTCAACTGTATCTATTTTCTGTGTGATAAAATAAGATCTGTTTTCCAAAATGATATGTTATGTGCACTGTGCAATGAAAAATTGTCCAATCTTTGATATGTATTCGTGTGACTCTTGGTATTATGTGATATGTGTTGGCTGTTACCCGGTATCGGAGGTTCCATCATGGAACTTAATCTGTCTGTACTCTGTTACCCGTACCAGAGGCTCCATCATGGAGCTCAGCGTGTTTATTCTCTGTTACCCGGATTCAGAGGTTCCTTTATGGACCTGGTTATTCATAACCATCACGTGTCTGCATCTGTTCTGTATCTGCTCTGTTAGTACTAATGAATGCACCATGTATGTTTAAGCAAGATTGGTGACATATGTGTATGATCTGGACAAGAATATGAAAATGAACATGTATCTAAATCTGTTCCGGACAAAAATCTGAATGTGTATAAGACCCTGTTTTGATATGAACCCTAATCTCTGTATATGGTTTATGATTCTGTTTCTGGTACTGAGATAATGTCGAGATTGGGTTATGAACATGTTTATGATTATGGTTATGCTTCTGTCTTGTAAAGAGTTGAAGTTACATTGTAATGACCATCATTCCTTTTGATCTAAGATAACTCAAGTTTGGAGGACCAAACTTTTTAAGGTGGGGAGACTGTAACAACCCCGGTCTGTAATTAACTACTAATTCGTAATTAAGAATGCTAACTAAGTGTTTAGAATGGAATTATGTGTTATTGTTAATTGTGATATGTGCTTTGTAGTAATTTGTGCATATCTATCTGATTTGAAAATTATTTGTCATGATTCCTACTTTGAATCTGAAGTTGTTAGCCTAAATGCTTTTAGAAACTGAATTGAGCACATGGGTTGACTAATTAGAATTTTTAGAACCATCTGAAAAGTTTTGTTAAAAACTAATTCAGTTTAGTAAAATCGCATGTGATTAAATTAAGCCTTAATTGGAACTATTTTTGAATAATTGAATTTTGTGCTAACCTTGACTAATTAAGGTTACTTGTGTTTGATTTAATTGATGCATGATTGGTACCTAATCTAATACCATTAATGATCCAAGATGGGATTAAGTGTTGATGTGCTAAGGCATTTGGTGATATTGAATGTAGAGAATTAAAACTCTTGTGAGTGTGTTGGATTAATGCATGTGTGTGTTGTGTATATTCTGATGAGAGTTGAGGGAGTATTGTACCATTCCTTTACTCATGTGGTCCTTGTGTAGAGAGAGAGAGAGAGAGAGAGAGAGAGAGAGAGAGCTCAAGTTAGAAGAAGAAGAAGGGAACTAGGAAGACCATCTCTTGTTGTTTGAAATCAAGAATCTAGGTAAGAGTCTTGAGCCTATTTTCTGTAGTTAACCTTCTCTGCATCATGATTTCAACATGTCTTTGAGCTAATTTCATGATATTTGTAAGGAAATGGGTCTTAGAACATGTAAATGGCTTACATATACATTCATGGTAGACCATCTTTGATTTTATTATGTTGAGTTTGAGTTTTAAAGTCCTTGCATGCATGTGAGCTTTAATCATGTCCATGGTTTCAGAATTCACGAAGTTATTGATCACCATTTGCATGTTATGAAAAACCATGAAAGAGTTGAAAATGTGTTGCATGAAGAAGTTTTGACTCAAATCTTTCAAGAATTGATGAGTTTTTGAATAAAAGATGTTTCAAGGGTCTTGTATTGAAGTTTTCTAAAGCTATTTTTGTGCGTTTGATCAAATCATGCAAGACCCCAAGGTTTGAAGGTGGTTTGGAAGCCATTTTTGTTAAGCTTACTGCCCAGAAATTTACAGTTGGCTCGAGCGAAGAAGTGGTGGCTCGAGCCAACATTTCGAGCTCTCAAAATTTTGAACTCTGCAGAAGCTGGTTCGAGCGAAGAAGTCCTGGCTCGAGCGAGCTCTGTTTTTGCCGTCTGCTGGCTCTAGCCAAGAAAAGCTGGTTCTAGCCACCAACTTATTTTTAGCATGTTTTCAAAAGATGTTTTAAGTACATATCTTCACTCCCATCTCTTTATGGGCATTCTTAGGCATGATTTATGAGCGGTTAAAGATTAATAAGCTAAGAAATAGCATAAGTAAATGAATTAGAAAATATGTGTTGAATCCGAGTATATAGGCAATATGAACAAGTTATGTAACATGGAATGAATGGGCAATTAAAGTGAGAAAGCTAGCCATGTTGGCCACTTGAATGTGTAATGATAAGATATGCTTGTGTTATGTATTTTGTGGTTGTAGGTCAAGACTCGAGGGTTGATTGACCATTGCAGAAAACCACTGTAAGTAACGTTATTGTAAAGATACTTCATATGAATTACGTTCCAAATGAAATATGATAAGTTCTGATTTCTGAAATGATATCTGTTTTCGTGAACGAATATTCCATGTTTAAAATCTATTATGGCGTCCATAGATAGTCCCAAGTCATGGGGGACGGCATGAAAATGCGGGTCCATGACATACATGTGATTACAAGATCTCGTTAGCCACTTCATTGTGGTGATATGTGTTTAATCGGTATCCACAACCGATTACTCTAGTAGGAAGACATTCTGTGATGTGTTTTATGGGATGTATCATTATTATGTTCTGATATGGGAATGATTATGCTCTGGTCTGTTTTCTGCTTATGATATATTCGGATTTCGTTCACTAACCCCTTTACCTTAATGTTATTCACTGGGCTTTAGCTCACTGTGTGTGTGTATATATATATGTAGGTTGGCATTCTGGAGTTCGAGCCGGAAGACTTTTATTCGGATCTGTGTTCTGTTGTTAGCCAACCATTGTGCCTCACGTGGAGGTTCCCGAAGAGTCCTGTGTTTAAGTTCCGTTGTTTCTGTACATATAAGACTTGGTAGTTTTGTTGGCTGTACTTAAGATACTTTAATGTGTGTGGGTATAATGTATGAATGACTATTGCATACTTATATTAAGTTTTAAATATTCTGTTCATATAAGTCAGCACAGCTCATTGGACAACTATAGTTATGTATTTGCTTCCGCTAGCCCCTTAATCTTGTTAATCTGTTCAGAGGCCTTTGGTAGTCCAAGGATTACTGGCCGGTTACGATGCTAAACCTATAGGGGCGGGTTTGGGTCGTGACAGCAATCCATCAAATATCCAGCAATTCAAAAAATATAAATGCATACGTCACACACATAAATCAATTTATATAAATTTGTTGGTAAGAGTGTAAAGTAAAGGCACACATATTACATAAATTCGACTGCTAATGAAATCAAAATTTTCTAAACTTGTTTTAATGATTCAATTCAACAAAAACAGGTTATACACTACCGGTCTACCGGTTTGGAAAAACTTTTTGAACTAACATTTAGTAAGGCAAAGTTTCCTAATTTGGAGCAAATTGTTTCAATCTATATATAAATAAATATACATATAAAATGTTTTGGTAAGAATATATAGGCACGCTTTAGATTCTTCAATTGAGGATAACCCAAAACTTTTTTGGCCTTAAAATGTCAATTCTCATCAGAAAGAAAAGAAACAGATTAACAAAGAAATGCAGAAAATGATCATTAAGAAACAAATGCGTAATTGAGAATGATAAACTATATAAGTACTAGCGTATGCCCGTGCCTAACGGCACGGTGCAATTAATAATGAGATTAAAATATAAATCAAAATTGGAGAGGGATGTATTCAATTATTATTTTATATTTTTATTTTTTTCAAAGAGTAAGGAGTGAATTCATTGCAAAAAACAAAAATAGCCATTAGCTGAGTTTGAAGGAGCAACCAAAAAAAATATTGAAATTACCGAAGGGAGCCAAAGGAGGAGCAGTGTCGTATTCAACCTAAAAATGCTAACCCAACACAGCAAAAAACAAAAATAGACACAACCATGAGCAAAAAACAAAAGCAGCCATCAGCCGAGTTCGAAGGACAAGAGAGAAACAATATAATCAACGACATCGACCAGAAATTACCTTGTGAGTTCGAAGGGAGTAGCATCAGTACAACAGCGACCAAACACAAATCTTACCCCTTGTGAGTTATAAATTGAAATCTGAAGGGTTGTAAGGGATGTAAGGGAATGAGGAGTGTGGGAGCCGAATAAATAGAGGAACGAAATCTGGTACACCCAAGGAGCCGGGAACTGAACGGCTCCGTTCTGCTCAACTAGGACGCCGAATACGTCCTTAAGGCCGAATAGACTTGAGAAGGCATATCAGGACGAATGAAAGAATAATAAATAAAAAAGTAGACTCTGGCCCGAGGTCCAGAGAGTGGATATAAATACAAGAGCTTCAGATTGGTAAAGGGATGTAAGAATCACTTCTAAAAACTTAGTGAACAAGCTTTCTTGAGTACAGGAGCTAACTTGTCCGTCGGAGTGCTAATTCTGGCACCCCCGTCCGGAGTATTTGTATCTTTGCAGGTGACTAGCTGAGGATCATTGGCGTCTTCCAGGATTTGAGAAGTATTTCCAAACCACTTCCCCACAATTGGCGCCGTCTGTGGGAATACTCGAATATATCCATGAAAGACGTGACTGAAGATCCTCCGATAGCCACCGGCGAGACCGCACAGAGAGACGACTTCACTCCGGCAAATACGCTCAGAAAGGAAACCGTCGCGCAGCGACGTGCCTCGAACTCCAACTCACCAACGACTTCAACGACGGAGACAATGCAAGCGACCATAGAACAAGCCAGACAAACCAAACAGAGTTTGGATAATATCATCGCTGAGAACGAACGCCTTCGCCGCGATCTGGCCTTAGAAAAAGCAAAGTCCAAAGGGGCAGGTCTCAAGGTTCCTGAGCGATTCCCACGGGCAGGTCCTCAACGACCTCGAGGCCAACAGCATAATGCCGACAGTCCCCGCGCCTTAACCGATTACCTTGAGGAGGTAACAGAGGACGCACGTCGCCCAAGAGGCGTCCCGCTTGACACTGTGCATATGATATACAGCCTGCCGATAGCCCCGACTGTACATGCAATCCAGTCACTTCCAAGCCCCCAGCATCAGCTCACCCCAACAAAGCGACCCCGGCTCCGAGAAGCGCCAACCATCACCTTCGACGACTCTGATTTGAGCGGCGTAACACTCCCTCACGTAGATCCTTTGGTTGTTGCGCTACGCGTAAACAGGTTCACCGTGGAACGCGTCCTTATCGACCAGGGAAGCACTTCAGAGGTTATGTACTATAAAACCTTCATCAAACTCGGGTTCAACGATTCGGATCTGACTCCAGCTCCTTATCCACTATTCAGCTTCAACGCCAACCCGGAGTACCCATTGGGAAAGATTAGTCTACCCGTTCGAGCTGGCTCTAGAACGGTGGATGTGGAATTCTTGGTCGTTAGGCTACCGTCGCCGTACAATCTCATCATGGGGCGATCATGGTTGCATACCCTGCAGGCCGTTCCAAGCACCTACCACCAGCTGCTACGTTTCCCAACGGAACACGGCGTTGAGCAGATCCGTGGCTCTCAACAGTCGGCGCAAGCATGTTACCTTCTCGCCGCCAAGACACCGAAGGAACTGCAAGTAAACTCCATTGAAGTGCCCAGTCGAGCGATCCTGGATGACGTCGGGCGTCAACCAAACGAAAAAGCCACGGAAGGTTTAGACCGGGTCGACATCGATGGAAGCCCGGAAAAGTTTTTTATGATCGGCGCCTCTTTAAGCCAAGTCGACAGACAGCAGCTGATCACTTTCTTACTCGGCAACCTCGACGTCTTTGCGTTGACTCCATACGAGATGCCGGGAGTAGACCCGTCAGTCTCACAGCACCACCTCAATGTCGACCCCCGGTGTAAGCCGATCATTCAGAAAGGCCGGCGATCCTCCGCAGAACACACCGCCGCCGTTGTAGAAGAAGTTGACAAATTGCTTGATGCCGGGGCAATTAGAGAAGTCACCTACCCCACATGGCTCTCCAACACAGTGGTCGTGAAAAAGAAAAATGGAACTTGGCGAGTGTGCGTCGATTTCACGGATCTGAACAAAGCTTGCCCCAAAGACTGCTTCCCCTTACCTAGAATTGACCAACTCGTCGATGCGACGGCACGCCACCGGCGCATGAGTTTCCTCGATGCCTACAGAGGCTACCATCAGATCGCCATGAATCTGGATGATCAGGACAAAACTGCATTCCTCACTCCAAGAGGAACCTACTGCTATAGGGTTATGCCTTTTGGACTGAAGAATGCAGGGGCAACTTACCAAAGACTGGTCACCACGATGTTCAAAGAACAGCTCGGACACACTATGGAAGTATACATCGATGACATGGTGGTCAAATCCAAAGAAGAACAAAACCATATAGCCGATCTGGAAAAGACATTCAACACCCTACGCAAATACAGAATGAAGCTAAACGCTTCCAAATGCGCATTCGGGATCGGCTCCGGCAAATTCTTGGGTTATATCGTCAACCACCGAGGAATCGAAGCCAACCCGAGGCAAGTCACAGCAATTTTGGAACTGAGTTCCCCCCGTTCAGTGAAAGAAGTCCAAAAGTTGATGGGAATGGCTGCTGCACTCAACAGGTTCATCAGCCGATCTACAGATCGCTGCAGACAATTCTTTCAGACACTACGTCAGGGCAGAGCTTTCCAATGGTCCGCCGAATGCGAAGCAGCTTTTAATGGGCTCAAGACCTACCTTCGGACAGTACCTCTTCTAACAACACCCACCGCCGGTGACCCCCTCATTCTATACCTGGCAGTCTTCGACAGGGCCGTCAGTGCCGTATTATTAAAAGAGGAGGAAGGGCAGCAACAGCCAGTGTATTATGTGAGCAAGGCAATGGTGGACGCCGAAACACGCTACCTACCACTGGAAAAACTCGTCCTAGCCTTGGTCATGGCAGCAAGAAAACTGATGCATTACTTCCAAGGACACAGCATTAGGGTGCTAACAGAATATCCCCTTCGATCAGTACTACGGAATGCAGAAGCATCAGGACGTGTTTCGAAGTGGGCTCTCGAACTCGGCCAGTACGACATTCAGTTTCTACCCAAAACTGCAATCAAGGGGCAGGTGCTTGCCGACTTTGTTGCCGAATTCACAGGAGGGCTTGCCGACCTCAAGCCTGATGACGTCCAGCCAAAGGCCGAAGTTCGGTCAAAGCCAGATTGGAGAATTTATGTTGGGCACATTTGGCAGTTATACTGTGACGGATCGTCTAATCAACGGGGCAGTGGCGCCAGCGTCGTAATTATGTCTCCAAACGGCGCAGTAATTGAGCAGGCCGTCAAGCTCGGCTTCGAAGCATCAAATAACGAAGCCGAATATGAAGCCCTTTTAGCCGGACTGCGGAACGCACATCTGCTTGGCGCGCGGCGGCTGTTGGTGTTTTGTGACTCAAAATTGGTAATCAACCAGCTGAAGGGGGAGTACGCGGCAAGAGACGAGCGTATGGCGGCCTATATGAAAACGGCTAACTCCTTGCTGGCGAAATTCAACCATCATGAATTAAACCAAATAACACGCGATCAAAATACACACGCGGATGCCCTGGCTTGCTTAGCCTCCGCCATCAACTCTGAGCTCAAGCGTACCATCGAAGTAGGTTTCGTCTCGGAACCAAGTATCGGCCCTCCGGAGGAAACCCACATCAACATTATAGAATCCGCTTCAAGTTGGAGGGACCCCATCGCTGCATTCCTTTCTTCTGAGCAACTCCCAGAGGACAAAAAAGAAGCACACAAGCTGCGAAACAAGGCCCTGCGGTACTACTTAGATCCACAAGGAGGGCTTTACAAAAGGTCCCTCTCTGGTCCATATTTGGAATGCGTGCACCCGGACAAAGTGGAGAAGCTGCTCACTGAGATACACGAGGGCAGCTGTGGTGCCCATTCGGGGGGACGCTCCCTGGCCCATCGGGCGATAACACAGGGATATTATTGGCCGACGATGAGAGCCGACGCACAAAATTATGTCAAGAAATGCAAACAATGCCAAAAGTTCTCCCCACTAACTCATCAGCCGGCAGAAGCTTTGAATTCTATCACAAGCCCCTGGCCGTTTGCTCAGTGGGGACTTGATATCGTAGGACCATTGCCGAGGGCCCCAGGGAACAAGCGATTTCTAATCGTAGCAACAGATTACTTCACAAAGTGGGTCGAAGCGGAGGCTCTAACCCATATACGAGATTCCGACATTAAGCGCTTTGTGTGGAGGAACATCATTACGCGATTCGGCATTCCAAGAGCGTTGATCTCGGATAATGGTACTCAGTTCGATTGTGGCGTATACCGAGAATTGTGCAGCAAGTATGGTATTGAGCCTTACTTCTCTACGCCAGCCTACCCCCAAAGTAACGGTCAAGCGGAAGCTTCAAACAAATCCATCTTGGACGGCATCAAAAAGAGACTGGAGAGTGCCAAAGGCAGATGGGTTGAAGAGTTGCCGAGTGTACTATGGGCCCATCGTACAACGCCAAGACGATCTACCGGAGAAACGCCGTTTGCCCTATGCTTCGGAACCCAGGCAATCTTACCCCTAGAGATCGGCTTACCAACTCTTAGATCGCAAGCCTTTGACACGGGCCGAAATGACATGATGCTCGCCCTGGACCTGGTTCTGATTGAAGAACGAAGAGACCACGCCTTAGCATCCATGGCACGTTATCAGCAGTAGCTCGCTAAGTCATACAATCGGTGAGTTCAGTTGCGTCGCTACAATCCGGGAGAACTGGTCCTAAAGAAGGTACTACCAGCCGACCGGAGGCCGGCCGATGGAAAGCTTGGTCCGAACTGGGACGGCCCCTATCAGATAGATTCCGTTGCAGGCACAGGGGCATATCGGCTCTCAGACATGTCTGGAAGAAGCCTGCCACGGCCGTGGAATTCAACACATCTACGTAAATTTTATCAATGACCCGACCTGTGGGCTTGATACTTGTACCCATGTCGTTGTAATGCAAGATTTCGTGTTTTTACATGTTTGAGCTCAACGCCTTAGGGCCGAATAAGTCTCCGGATTCGGAGCGCCCTTTGGTGCATGACGCCTTAGGGCCGAATAAGTCTCCGGATTCGGAGCGCCCTTCGTGGATGTCACGATTGGCCAGAACAAGTCTCCGGATTCGGAGCGCCCTTTGGTGCATGACGCCTTAGGGCCGATTAAGTCTCCGGATTCGGAGCGCCCTTCGTGGATGTCACGATTGGCCAGAACAAGTCTCCGGATTCGGAGCGCCCTTTGGTGCATGACGCCTTAGGGCCGAATAAGTCTCCGGATTCGGAGCGCCCTTTGGTGCATGACGCCTTAGGGCCGATTAAGTCTCCGGATTCAGAGCGCCCTTCGTGGATGTCACGATTGGCCAGAACAAGTCTCCGGATTCGGAGCGCCCTTTGGTACATGACGCCTTAGGGCCGAATAAGTCTCCGGATTCGGAGCGCCCTTTGGTGCATGACGCCTTAGGGCCGATTAAGTCTCCGGATTCGGAGCGCCCTTCGTGGATGTCACGATTGGCCAGAACAAGTCTCCGGATTCGGAGCGCCCTTTGGTGCATGATGCCTTAGGGCCGATTAAGTCTCCGGATTCAGAGCGCCCTTCGTGGATGTCACGATTGGCCAGAACAAGTCTCCGGATTCGGAGCGCCCTTTGGTGCATGACGCCTTAGGGCCGAATAAGTCTCCGGATTCGGAGCGCCCTTTGGGGCATGACGCCTTAGGGCCGAATAAGTCTCCGGATTTGGAGCGCCCTTTGGTGCATGACGCCTTAGGGCCGAATAAGTCTCCGGATTCGGAGCGCCCTTCGTGGATGTCACGATTGACCAGAACAAGTTTCCGGATTCGGAGCGCCCTTTAGGGCATGACGCCTTGGGGCCCACTAATGAATTTCTCAACGTTTATACCATGCAGTGCAAAATATTCTAATCAAAATCCAAATATTCCCATAAAATAAATCGACACGTTTGAACTAGAAACGTTTTACAATCAAAATATTTTACAATCAAAGACGAACATTGAAAATGAAAGCCTATTTATTCGTAGTGAAGTCTGTTGTTGCATTACACTCTAGTTAATCGGCCTCCTCATCGTCGCTCTTCTCGATTTCAAGTTTGGAATAGGGAAGGTAACGTCGGTGATATAGGGGTGAAGCTGAAGCTATGCCTAGGGACCCAAGAACCTCCACGGTTTGAAGGGCCTTGATCCAGCCATGCTTAAAACCGCGATTTTCGCGTCGGCAGACTTCCTCAGCAAGGTCGGTCCGGGTTTTATCGACCCCGGCCTTGAAACCGTCCTGATATTCTTTCTCGTAACCCGGGTCCTTTTGGGACGTATTTCCGCCCACTTTAAGTTGACCGGCCGTCGCCGGCTCAGCCATTCGAACCTTCTGAAGCTCCCGAAGCTCATTCTCGGCCTTTTTCGCGCCAGCTTCCAGGCTGCGACTCCTTTCGTCCTTTTTCTCAATGTCACGTCTCATCGCACGCAGACGCATGCCAATCTCATAAGCATTATACAACCCCTTTACAGCCCCATGTATGCCGTCCCGAAACACTTCGAAATCACGACGACCAACCATCGATTGTCGGACTTCCGGTGGAAAAATCTGTCGAGCAAACTCGACTGCCACATCTGGGTCTTCAATGATGGAATCCGCCTCTGTCATCTGTTTATTCTTCACAAAAACCGCAAAATTCAATGGCCGCGGCGTCACGTCCACCTCGATTCCCGGTCGTGGGCGTGGGGAACCTCCCCGTTGAACGTCCCTTTGAGGGGACCTGCTTCGATGACTAAGGCGCTGCTGTTTTTCCCAATCCTTGGATGCTCTTCTTCCCATACCAGTGGGCTCGCTGCTGCGATACATTTCGACGTTTGAATTCAGCCAATCTCGGTTCTTCCCCAGTATTGGCTCAACCCTGTACCCAAATAAATAGGACCCTCGATACGAACTTACCCCACTTATTCTGCGACACGCGCAGCTCCCCCAAGGCAGCGTCAGTATGACCGAACGCCAAACGTCGGACGACGATCCACGTGCCAACGAATGTGAACCGTCCGGCTCTTCACACTAGCGCCCTGGCCAAGGCAAGGGCAGATTTATTAATCTAATCGGTCGCCTTTTCACAGATGCCTCGGCCAGCCCACGAGTGTGAACCGTCCGGCTCTTCACGTTCGCGCCCTGGCCAAGGCAAGGGCAGATTTATTAATCTAATCGGCCGTCTTTTCAAAGATGCCTCGGCCAGCCCACGAGTGTGAACCGTCCAGCTCTTCACACTCGCGCCCTGGCCAAGGCAAGGGCAGATTTATTAATCTAATCGGCCGTCTTTTCAAAGATGCCTCGGCCAGCCCACGAGTGTGAACCGTCCGGCTCTTCACGCTCACGCCCTGGCCAAGGCAAGGGCAGATTTATTAATCTAATCAGCCGCCTTTTCAAAGATGCCTCGGCCAGCCCACGAGTGTGAACCATTCGGCTCTTCACGCTCGCGCCCTGGCCAAGGCAAGGGCAGATTATAGATCCATTAAGAAATATCACCATAAAATGACGGAAATATCAGCACATTGAGTAGAATTCATAACATTTTATAACTACAAAAGAATATCGACGTCCATTTCTGTATCATAACATTTTATAATCAGCCCGCATGAAAAATGTCTGATAAACACATACGAAATAACAAAAACAAACGGCAAAAGTACTTTCTCGAAATCATAACAATTGTGTATCGTAAAGATCAACCCTCGGAATCAATCTCCAACGGATCGATGTCCACTTGCTCATACGGTATTAGCATATCCAGCGAAACTCCAGCTGCAGCAAGGGCCTTGTGCCAACCATGTTTGAAGCCCCGATTCTCAAACCGAGAGACCTGGTCCACATACTCGGCGAGCCCAGCCTCCTTCCCGGCTTCGAAAACTTTTGAATCGGCAAGCACTTTCGCTGCCTTCATTTCAGCCAATTCAGCCTCCAGGCTGATAACTGCCTTTTGGGACAAGCCAAGTGCAGCTTCCATATCGTCGGCCTTCTTCTCGGCCTCCGCTCTCAACTTATCCGCATCACGAGCTTTCTCTACCGTGGCCTCTGCCCGAGAAGCCTCCTGGTTCGCTCTTAAAAATTCATCCTCGGCCCTTTTCCTCTGGCCCTCAACTTGCTTTCGTAAACGACTAATCTGCTTGACGGCGTCGAGATGGCATCGGCCTACATCGGCTATCCTACCAACGGTCTGCAAAAGAAAAATTCAAACAAAAAACGTAACGCGAACAATGTTTGGATGAAGTAAAAGAAAAATCAGAATACGCACCAAAAGGGCCGACTGCGCGGCTAAGATTGTAGCATTCAAATCCGGTTCCAACTAGAAAGCCTCCATATCAGACGGCAACGACAAAGACGTTGCCACGCCGAACGCGACTTCTGGGTCTTTAAGCGCCGAGGCATCCGAAGGAACCGGCATGTTTCTTACCATCGGTCGAATCACAAAGGGCACAACCTCACTCGATCCCTCCATTCGAGGACGTTTGCCGCCGTGATCTTCTAAACCGACCTCACGATCCCGAGCGCGTTTCTCCGCCTTTCCCTCAACATCCTGAACGGCTTTCCCAACCGATGCGGATTCAGCATACTTATTTGTTGCTGCCTCCTCAACAATTCCTAAGGATCTCGATTCGGTAACTGGGAGGGAATGTTGAGATTCACTGGTGGGCGGTTCGGTCGAAAGGCCCTCCGCTCTTTGCCGTGCGGCTAACCTCTCCGCATTCGCCTTCTTAGCAAGCTTTGTCAGGCTTAACCCAGCCATGTTAGTGGGGCCCGAGATGGGAAGATTGTCTGTACGCTGAGGAACGTCGTCAACAGAAAGGTTCCCCCGCCCCGAAGTAGAGGGAGGATCGGCAGAATCCAATACCTCCTCAGATTCGGCCTCGGACTGATCTGATTCGGCAATATTGGATACTTCGATATTCTCCGAATCGGACCCTTCAAAACCTACCTGTCTCAAGTTTTTGAAGTCGGATAAAATACGAGCGACGAGAAAATCCTCCCCCTTTGGAATCGGTATGTTTTTCGTAGCTGAAAATGTTGTATATGTAGGCTCGTAGCAAAGCAGAACGTGAGCCGCTCTTCCCTGCTTATGAAGATTGCGACGGCCCGGCCAAAATAACTAAGAGCAATCCTAATGTCCGAAAGGACGGCGTCGTCAGTTGAAGCTTGGACTTTTTTCAAATCGTTCCCTGCACAACACAAGCCGTAAGACTCAAGAAAACAGGGTATGGCAAATATGAACACATAATACGAGCAAGAGGGCATTCGGCGACCTGGTTCGCCCCTACGTCTAGGAATAGGATCGACACGATCCTCCCCTTCGCCGAACTCCCAGTTTCCGCGGACAACGACCATGACATCATCAACTCGTTTCCCGGAGCTGGAAAGCATAGTGATCTACTGATGATCTGTATCCTTAGCTCTGAGGAAGTAACGCTCGTGCCGACCAGAGGACTTGGCCAAAGCATAACAATGCCGAATGGCAGGAATGCCAAGATTAATTCCAAGGCAACGGTTCAGCGCTACGACCCCCATTATAATTCTAAAGAAATTCACATTGGGCTGGGAAGGGATCAAATCCCAATGGCGAAGAACAGCCCTCAGAAACGGGTGAAGGGGAAAGCGGACTCCACCCTCTGCGATTGACAAAAGGGGAAAGACAATCGTGGATTCGTCCTCCCTCTCCATGTCAAGAGTGCCGTCAGCCACAAACGACAGGTGGACATCGTCAGGGATAAAGAAATGGCGTCTAAAGCCAGCAATTCGATTTGACGAAAGGAGGTCTTTCAAATGTTTCGCCATAACCTACTGACTATAAGAACATGCGATGGAATAAACAAACTAGGAAAAGCTTCAGAGCAGGGGAGAGGAAAACTTACAAAAACAAAGAGAGTATCACGGATGGAAGAATTGCAAGAGCGATTCGAAGAGCAACCCAGCAACCAGCATCATAGAACACGGATTCGAAAGGACATCAGATTTCAAATCATAATAATTAGGCGTGTACAAAGGGGCGGGAAGTTGAGACGACGATTAAAGGGGGAGTAATTAAACGTCCACGTGATAAGTCTAACCCCCAAACTTTGGTTCAGAGTATTTGAAAATCGGAACCAAGCATTTCACCCAATTGTCATTGACGGAACGCTTGGGGGGCAATTGTGGGAGTCGAATAAATAGAGGAACGAAATTTGGTACACCCGAGGAGCCGGGAACTGAACGGCTCCATTCTGCTCAACTAGGACGCCGAATACGTCCTTAAGGCCGAATAGACTTGAGAAGGCATATCGGGACGAATGAAAGAATAATAAATAAAAAAGTAGACTCTGGCCCCGAGGTCCAGAGAGTGGATATAAATACAAGAGCTTCAGATTGGTAAAGGGATGTAAGAATCACTTCTAAAAACTTAGTGAACAAGCTTTCTTGAGTACAGGAACTAACTTGTCCATCGGAGTGCTAATTCCGGCACCCCCGTCCGGAGTATTTGTATCTTTGCAGGTGACTAGCTGAGGATCATTGGCGTCTTCCAGGATTTGAGGAGTATTTCCAAACCACTTCCCCACAAGGAGAAGTGTGGGTGAGAAGAACAGAGAGTGGGTTTTTCTAGGTAGCGTTTTTTTGGTTTTGTTCAAGAAGAACAGAGAGTGAGAGAGAGATAGAGAGGGATTTTTTGGTTCTGTTCAAGATGAACATGAAGACCTAAAAGAAGAAGGGCTGTTCAAAGAGAGATTAAAACCTTCCTTTGATTTCAGATTCACAGCCGAAGAGGAGATGAGATGATCCTAGTAACCCTCAGTAATTCATTCGGCCTTCGTCATCAGAGAGAGAGAAAGAGATTGAAACCCTATGTTCCTTTTCTGATTAGACGAATTAGATGGCAAAGAGTTATTTTGTAAAAGCTCAAAAATTTAATATACATATATTTTTTTTGGTGATTAGCGCTCAAATTTTTATTTTGGCGCCTATTTTTATTTTAGTCATACTATTCACGATAGCAATTGTGTGTCGTGAAAAATAAAATATTTTTAACGGCTAGCATATGTGCGTCATGGAAAGTGTACTTTTTAACAGCGGACTTTTTGTGCGCCGTATGAAGTGTAATATTTTTAACGGCTGGTTTTTTGTGTGTTGAAATGTTCAGTATTTTTAATAACTGCTATGCGCATGTCATGTATAGTTGATGTATTAACGGCATACCATATGCACGTCGTAGAAAGTTTTAATATTTACGGCTAACATTGCAAGCCGTAAGAAAATCGTCATTACTAGCATTCACGGCCTATGCAATAGACACGCCGTAGTTGGGAAATTATTTACAACATGCAAAAAAAGCAAGTCATAAAAGTGAGAAACCACGTCTTGCATTTACTGTATGTCGTTAATGTGGAGCCATAAAAACTCAGTTTTGTTGTAGTTCTCTTTGCTTCTGCTTGATCTCTTCTATAATTGTCGGTTGTGCAGACATTGCAGCTAATAAACTGTCTTGCTTATGATGTACTATTTCTATTTCCAATCTTTCCAATTCTAACAAAAGTTCCTTTTGTTCTGTAAGTAGGCATGCCAAACTTCCCATATTCTTTCTACTAAGTGCATCAACTACTATATTCGCTTTATCTGGATGATATTGAATTTGCAAGTCATAATCTTTAATCAACTCTAGCCATATCCTTTTATTCATATTCAATTCCTTCTGGGTAAAAAAAGTACTTCAACCTTTTATGATCTATATACACTTCACATTTTGCTCCATAAAGTTAATGACACCATATTTTCAATGCAAAAACAACAACGATGAGTTCTAAGTTGTGTGTGATTTCAGTTGGTGAGATGCATAAGCAATTACCTTCCCATTTTGCATTAAAACACAACCTAAACCTTTATAATAAGCATCACTATATATCACAAATCCTTCTATACATGAGGGCAATGTAAGAATTGGTGTCATGGTTAGCCTTGTCTTTAATTCTTGGAATGCAGATTCTCTTTGGTCTGTCCATACAAATGGTTCCCTTTTCCGAGTAAGTTGAGTGAGCGACACAGCTATCTTTGAAAAATCTCACACAAACCTTCTGTAGTAACCTACCAAACCTATAAAACTTCAAACCTCTATTACGTTACTCGGGGTAGGCCAATTTACAATTGCCTCAACTTTCTACAGGTCAACAAATATACCATGTCTATTAATAACATGTCCCATCAAGGTAATTTCATCTAACCAGAATTCACATTTCTTAAATTTTTCATACAACTATTTTTCTCTAAGCGTTTGGAGAATCGTTCTCAAATGTTGTTCATGGTCTTCTTTGCTTTTGCAATAACTCAGAATATCATCTATAAATACAACTATCAATTCATTAAAAAATGGTTTGAAAATCTGATTTATCAAATCCATGAAAGCCGCAAGTGCATTAGTGACTCCAAATGGTATGACTAAGAATTCATAATATCCATACCTGGTTCGAAAAGTAGTTTTCTTAATGTGCTGGACTTTAACCTTTAACTGATGCTATCCCGATCCTAAATCAATTTTGGAGAACACTTGAGTTTCCTGTAACTGATCAAACAAATCATCAATACGAGGTAAAGGGTATTTATTCTTGATAGTTACCTTGTTAAGTTCCGATAATAATACACAATCAGAGTGTCCCATCCTTCTTTTTCACAAACAAAAATGTCACCCCACAATGATGTTCTTGACCAAATGAATCCCTTATCAAGCAATTTTTGTAATTGAACTTTCAATTCTTTCATTTCAGCAGTTGACATACGATATGGAGTCTTAGATATTGGTTGTGTGCCCAATACTACATCAATCACAAACTCAATCTCTCGATGAATCAAGTATCCTGGTAATTCTTTTGGAAATACATCTGAGAAGTCTTTTACTATATATTGGAATATTATCTAAGGTAACATCTGTAGTCTAGACACTCAATACACTACACAAACACCCCTGACATCCCTTGTTAATCAACTTATGAGCCTTCATTGTAGAAATTAAATATGGTGGAGGAATTACACCTTTACCCTCAAAATAAAACTCATCTTGACCCGAAGGTTGAGACATAACTTGTCTAGAGACATAATCAAAAATTGTATGATATTTGGATAACCAATCCATACCTAAAATAATATCAAAATGGCTCATATCAAGAGGTAAAAAATCAACATATAAGGTAACATTCCTAATTAAAATTTCACATACAGGATAGACAGATGAAGACAACATAGATCCCCCTGATGGTGATTAAACACATAATATATATCTCAAAGATTTCATAGGTCTATTTAGTTTATAAGCAAACATCATAAAAACAAAAGAGCGCATAGGACTCGAGTCAATTAATGCAAAAGCGTTTTGGCCACAAACAGAAAGTGTGCCTGAAACAACGGCCTCTGTATTTTGGGTATTCCTTGGGACGAGTGCAAAGAATCTCCTCTGCCTTAGATTATCTCTCGTTACAGTAGGTGTTGCATTAGGTCTCACTGTTTGAGCCGAACCGGTTGAACTTGCTGCACCTCTGTTACCTCCTTGACGAGGTTGTGAACAATCCCTTGCCATATGGCCTATTTTACCACACTGAAAGCGAGCCCCAGAAATTCAATAACATATATCTCGATGCTTTTTCCCACATCTGGACATGTAGGCGTTGAGTTACCACTCTGAATTGAGCTACAAGAGTTTCCCGATTTTGTTTTTTTATTCATTGACGATGCTGCCCCTTTGCTTACATTAAAGTTTTCCCTCTTACCCTTCCATTCAAAATTCCAGTTGTGAGAAGCCATATTTGATTCCTACATTCATGCCCTGTCTAAAACATCAACACATTTTGGCAATTTTAGAACATTGATTCGCTCCAGAATCAAATCACGAAGTCCTCTCCCAAATTTCCTAGCCTTCATGTAATCTGTATCAACCATGTATGACATGAAGCGTGCCAACTGGTTAAATTGAGCCTTATAGTCTGCTACTGTCTTATTTCCTTGTCTGAGCCTTCCAAATTCAGACACCTTTTTATCCTAGATACATTGTGGGAAATACTTCTCATAGAAGATTTCTAGAAATCGAGTCTAACTAATTTCCCTATTGTCATCACAAATCAATATTCACCATCTTTTTGCCTCATCCTCTAAAGTGAATGCGGCCAATAGAACTTTTTGTGCTTCATTGCAAGAAAATAACTCAAACAGTTTTTCAATCCCAAGAACCCAAAATTCGCCTTTTAGCAAATCTACTCTCCCATAGAACAATGGTGGCTTCATTTTTTTGAATTCTTTGGTGAGTGCAATTGTACGGTCATCAGCTTGGTGATCTTGTACAGGTGGTGGTACGGGCATTAAAGGTGGGGATGGTGGTTACTGTTGTTGCCATTGTTGTTGTCTCATGGTCTCAGCCATATCATTCATTATTCTGTTCATCCTATCAAGTCTTGAGGAGGTAGACTCCTCCAGTTCATCCCCTCTTGTTCTCACCATAATCTATATGAACTTTGTATTATGATAAACATAAATGCATGTACACATATTCACATATACAATTTACAAAATTCATTTCACACTTGCACTAAAATGCATTATGACTGCAAATCTTAAGTCTTTTCTAGACACCTTATGGCTCAACCGGATAAGTGCAGGAGGTAATAACTCGTGCTCTGATACCACTCTGTCACCACCCAAACTAGCCCATACAAGTCTAGGTCATGACCAACCAGTAATCATAGATTACCTACGACTTCAAAGACAAACACATATTGTAGAATAGACAACGGGGCTTAGCAGAACCAATCAATAACAAATGAACAAGTCCATTGAGCAGTGCTTATATGATAGCTTCATCACTTATATAGATAATTAATATCTCAATTCACAATGTAATATTTATATTGACTTTAAACTTCAACTTCAAACACATAAACATGCTTTTCAAAAAGAAAAATGAAAGGCTTCACAAAAGGTTTGACAATAGCTTGTCTCTATGAGAGAACAAGCAACACCCCATCACGAAGGCACTTCCCGATGGCTTCTTAAAAGAGTGGTCTCCCAAAGTAACTCTAGGTTTGATAATCCACATGCTTACCTATATATATAGAAAGGAGAGGGGTGAGCAAGAGCCCAGTGAGTAATATCAAAATAAAGAGGTTAAATGAATGAAGCCCAACACAAGACAAATCATATCTTAGATTTTCAAATATTCATATAACGAATTCAAATCGATAATTTGTCATATTGAAAAAAATTAATCATATATCATATGTGGTACATCCAATATAGTAACAAAGGAACCCGAAAGCCTAAATCAAAGGGACCATCAAGGTCTAACAAAGAGACCATTAAGGTCTAAAAAAAGAGACCATAAGGTCTAGCAAATGGACCGCTCGGCCCATTCATCAGAGATCTCTGTAATCCAATAATCAAAGGGCCATGGTATTGTTTTCCTCAGGCGAGAGTCTCACTAATGGATGCCACAAATACTTTTCAAATAGGACATTCATTCATTCATATAAAAATAACATTTCAAAATATCGTTCATGTAACTATTCAAAATACATTTCAAACATATCTTTATAGAGATACTACTCACAATGGGCTTAAACTGATGTAAGCTTTGGGTGACAAACTACACAAAACATATAACAAAGATACAATAAAGCATACCATACAACAGTTAATTGATTAAATCCTATTCCGATTCAATTCAATCCCTTAAGTATGTTTCCTAGCTCATTCCTTTATTAATGATGACTAAACAATGCCCAATAATACCTAAAAGATCATGAGAATGAAAGTATGCTTTTGAAAGTGTTTTCCAAAAGTTACTGAAATAGGGCATTTCACTCGAGCGGCCTTTTGGTCACTCAAGCAATCTGTATGGTCCGCAAAAGTGTTGAATGCTCGAAATCTAGGCTCAATGGTCGCTCGAGCCAAGTACAATGAAAACTGAGTTCACTCGAGCGGACTTTTGGTCAGTCGAGCGATTGTGTAATGTTCTGCAAAAATACTGGATGATCTCTAAGTGCGCTTGAGCGAAGACTTCATCGCTCAAGCGATGCGGTCGAGTTCTGGGTTTCAAAATAGAGTTTTGAGCTTCAAAACATAGGTTTCTAAGTCATGAACATGCATAGTTAGTAAAAGTTCTTGAAAACACTTAGAAAACCATGAATATAAAGCCAATTTAGAGCCATGAACTCAAAACATCACGAATTTTGCAAAATTAAAATCAAAACTTCCATGCATATGAAGTTCCAAACTCTTTTCTTCAAAATTCGTAATTTATGAACTTGGTTCTTTGAATTCACAAACTCAAACCTTTAAACTTCTCAAAACCAAAGATATAAATGTAATTTAACTCAAAACTAACAAAGATGATAGAATCCATGCTCAAGATAAGGAAATATGATGAAATTATGCATGTATGTGTATTTTTAGCCAATTTAATTTTCTTCTTGATAGTTACTTCCAATTTCCATACAAATGATCCTAAATACTTCATAATTTAGCTCTTAGGTGGATTTCTACAAGAATTAAGGGTCAAGTACTCACCTAGAACCTGAATTGATGATTTGCTAGTTGAATTCTCTTAGTTCTTCTTCCTCCTACACAATTCTTGAGCTCTCTCTCTCTCTCTCTCTCTCTCTCTAAGAAATGAAGCTCTTTTTCTCTCTCTCTAAATCTCAGCCAAGATACGTAAAAATGAGCTCAATTCTCACACTTAACTCATACATATACAGTAGATTAGATTAGCCCAGTTAAGCAAGCTTAAGATTTATTAATCTGGTCTAATTCTAATTGATTTTATCTAATCAATTCTAGTCTTCATCAAATTTTAATTAAACTTTCCAAATGACTTTAAATATTCAAATTAGTCCATTAAACTTATCAGTTTTGGTTTCTGAAATTTCTGATTCAAAACAAGCATTATGACACATATTTCATAATCAAACAGATATAAGCAAGATTAAGCACATAAACATACAAATTCACATAATAATGTAAATGCAAAAATGATATGCATGTCGGGGTCGTCCCAGATGCTTTCCGAAAGAATTGACATGAACAAGAAGGGTAATGATAAGGATTGAACATTTTGAACTTTTGGACCCTTTGGCATCAGCACAACAATTCAGCATCTCATAACGCATGCCATGACATTTCTGCACCTCGCTAGCTGTCTACCTAGCCAACGCAACAGGACAAAGGCCAGCTCAGGCTTGCATCTGAAGTCAAAAGTAGAATCCTGCTTTTTGTAAAGTCTTTTTTTTGTTTTTGTCCCTCTTTAATTATTACTTTGCTGAAAGCAGAAAAAAGCTAAGGGGATATTTTCTCTGTTACTAAGCAAATCGTCAAAAGGAGAATCAATAATGCGATTAACGATGGGGCTCGTAGTGCACCCGACATTATTTTCATTTCTACCAATTCTTTCAGTCACCAGTTATTTTACTTTTTGCATCTACAAATTAGGAGCTTTCATCCTTCGTTGGGGCACACTTAAGTTTTTTGAATTTTCTAATTAATCAAAGTTTTAACTTCTTTGTTTTCTTTCTCTCATACTCTTGTAGTTAAAAAATAAAAAAAATAAAAAAAAAATTTGTGGCAGTTTGGAGCTTGTTAAAGATCTATAGTTTTGTAAGTATCTCTAATCATGTGTTCTATGAATCATGAATATGATACTGTCTTTGGTAGATTTTATGTACTAACTCAATTGTGTAAATATTAGAAAGGTTTAAAATAACTAGAATCCGAATACCCTCCCTGAAAGATATCAACCCAATCATATTTGGTATACATTTGCACATTGCAAACATGCAATAGATTTTTACCAGAATATTTTAGATAAATTATTAGCTGCATAATCATTACATGAAATCATATATGCATTAATCTATATTAATTACAATAATTATTTATAAAAGGATATTTGTCATGACCCGAACCCACCCCTATGGATTAAGGTCATAACCGGCCAATAATCAAGAGATTACCTCCGACCTCAAGCTTGATTAAGTATGTTTCAATAGAAATAAAGGGGCCAAAGCGGAAGCAGACCTAAAAAATTTGTCCAATGAGTTGTGCTTATATGGCATAGCAAAATTATTCCAAAAGCATTCTATAATAACTCACACATATAGACAGAATTAACATCTTGTACATCCAGGAACTTCAAAAATGTAGTCAGCCAAACAAAAGTTTATGAACATAGGTGATCCAATGTATTCACCAAGATAGCAAAAATGGGGTAAACAAAAGAACAAAAAGAAAGTCCCGTGCGTGAGACATTCGGGCTGACTCCACAAAACTGACTTCCTTTCACATTCTTCACTGAGGTTGGGCTTGGACATCTCTTTGCTCACTTACATGCATATAAATGAGAGTGAGCAAAAGCCTAGTGAATAATATCAAAATAAAGAAGTTAAATGAATGAAATTCGTAACAGACATATCAAACAGCCTTAGGCCCATTCATGTTTCTATCTAATACATCAAATGGCCTTGGGCCCAATTCATTCATATTAAATAGCCTCGGACCCAATTCATTCATGTCAAACGGCCTTTGGTCCAATCATTCATGTCAAACGGCCTTTGGCCCAAACACTCAAGTCAAACGGCCTTCGGTCTAATCATTTATGTCAAATAGCCTTTCGCCCAATCATTCATGTCAAACGGCCTCTAGCCCAATCATTCAATTCAAACGGCCTTTGGTCCAATCATTCATGTTTATGCGCATTTCATACTTGAGATCATAAGCATATCATAATCAAAATCATATTCCAACGGCCTTATTCAATCATTGGCATACGAATATTCGATTCAAATTAACAAATCTGTAGAACTCATACAGCAGTGAGCATTTGGAAAGCAGCATATTTCAACACATTCTTACTAAAATATTACTCACAGTGTTCTGCGGATGGATTTGCCCTTGCGCTTGACCCTACACATTACATAACATATTGGGTCACAAACGATTCAATCCGTTCTTAATTTATTTACTTCTCTTAGGCCTATTTCTTATCCTTTTAGGTCATTTACAATGCTCAATACATGCCTAAGAGTGTTTAGAAGTGAAAGAGAAGGGAAAATAAAGCATAAAACAACTTTTCAAAATTTCTAAAATAAAGCTCTCTACTCGAGCGTAGTTTTGGTCGCTCGAGCGGACTACAAAACTCTGAAAAGTACTGATTGCATGAATTTCACGCTCGAGCGAGATTTTCCTCGCTCGAGCGAACAGGTCGAATTCTAGATTTTCCAGCAAGCTAATTTAGTTTCAAAACACAACACAAAGGCTCCAAAGTTGCAAATTGATGTCAAAAATGTAGAAAAACATTGTGTAACATGAAAACTTAGATAATTTGAAACCAATTGTCCCCAAATCATGGTTCATCTCCCAAATTTCCAAAACCATTTCAAGTTCTTCAAAGCTCATGCAATCAAGTTACATACTTTCATGAATTATGCATGCATGTAACTTATTGACTCTAATTCCATTTCAAATGGTACAAATGATGCTCATAATCATGGAGCTTAACAAAACTATGCTTGCATGTATGATTTGGTGCTCAATTCCTCATGTTTCATGCTCAAATGAATATAATCATGGTGAGTGTAAACAAGCATGTATACACAAGCTCCAATTTCATTACATTCAACTCAATCCGTATTCTTAGTCACATATCGTGCTTGGATTCACCTAGTTATAACCTTAAACTCATGAATTTGAGTTCAATCACTCATCTAGAGGCTTCAACCCTTCCAAATATGGCTAATTCTTGAGCCTAGCTTCCAAATTCCCAAGCTCTTAGTTCAAATCTCCAATTTTGTGCTCCCTTTCTCTCTACAATCGTATCTTTCTCTCTCTAGAGTGTATTTCTAGCCAAGTTATGGAAATAAGCTCAAAAGAGAGTGTGTATGAGAGTATTTAAGCTGTTATATGAGCTTGCTTAGTCAAACTTGATTAAGGCTAATTAATTGTGCCTAATTCAATTAGTTTAATCTATTTGATCGGAATCAATTTTTAATTAAATCCCACCGTAGGCTCTAAAAATTATGCTAATTGCAGAAATACAGTCAATTTCAGTTTCAGTCGCCTCTACGGCCCTTAATTAAATTTTATAACAGAAAATCAAACAGATTTTCCTACGGTGAACAGATATAAATTCAAAAACACATATAACCATTTAAATGGCACTCAAAATCATATCAAGCACATAATCACAATCATAATTAAGATTAATTAACATAAGACGGGACAGGATTATCACAATCTTCCCTCCTTTGGGATGTTTGGTCCTTCAAACTTATTTTACCTCCGTTTAGAAACAAATGTGGATAGCGTAGTCGTATCTCATTTTCTTTTTCCCATGTAGCATCCTTCCCATAGTGTTCTTTCCATTCTACTTTCACCATTGGGATGGACTTATTTCTCAACTATTTCACTTGCCAGTCAATGATTTTTTCTGTCCATTCTCCATACTCTATATTCTCATCACGTGCTATCTAGTGGTAATCAATTACATGGAATGGATATCAGAGATAACCCCTCAACATCGATACATGAAATACGTTGTGCATTTGTTCGAATCTTGGTGGCAAAGCAACCTTATAAGCAACTGGGCTGAGCCTTTCCAGAATTTGAAACGGCCCAATGTAACGAGGTGACAATTTACCTTTCTTACTGAATCTTATCTGGCCCTTCATTGGAATCACACAAATGAATACATGATCACCAACCTCATATTCAAGAGGTCTTCTTCGAACATCCGCATAATTCTTTTGCCGACTCTGTACTGTTTTCAGCCTTTGTTGAGTGATTTTAATTTTCTCAGATGTATCTTGCACAATTTCAGGTCCAAGTAGAGCCCTATCCCCTACTTCCGTCCAATAAATTGGTGATCTACACTTTCTACCATACAAGGCTTCGTATGGTGCCATACCGATGCTGGAGTGGAAACTATTATTGTTTACAAATTCTGCTAGTGGCAAATAGTCTTCCCAACTCCCTTGAAAATCCAAGGCACACAACCTGAGCATGTTTTCTAAGGTCTGTATGGTTCGTTCTAACTGCCCATCTGTTTGTGGATGGAATGTGGTGCTAAACCTCAGTTCTATTCCCATAGGTCTTTGCAAACTTTTCCACAATCTAGATACAAATTTCGAGTCTCTATCCGAGACAATGGATACTGGAACCCCATATAAGCGAACAATCTCATCAACATATATAGTGGCCAGTCTATAAGTATCAAAAATAGTCTTCACATGTAGAAAATGTGCAGATTTGGTCATTCTATCAACTATGACCCAAATGGAATCCATATCTTAAGGAGTTCATGGTAGGCCAACAACAAAGTCCATGGTCACATGCTCCCACTTCCATTCTGGAATAGGAAGAGATTGGAGTAGACCACCTGGTTTCTGATGTTCAGTTTTAACTTGCTGAGATTGAAGGCACTTGGACACATACTTTGCAATTTCCTTCTTCATTTTGGGCCACCAATAGCTTTGCTTCAAGTCCCGATACATTTTGTTGCTATCCGGATGCATAGCAAACATCGACTTGTGAGCTTCATTCAGGATTCTCTTCTTTAATTCAGGAATGTTTAGGACACTCATTCAGTTTTGAAATCTCAACACTTCACCATCAGAATTTGTAAACAATAATAGTTTGCTAACACTTCACCATCAGAAATCTCAACGCTTCAAGTTCATCAAGTATTGTCTTGAGGAATTCATCCTCTTTTTGCCTTTGCTTAACTTCATTAACTATTGCTGGTTCAGCTAAAATGGTAGCTATCAACCCAGCTTGTTCGTGTAACACAACTTCAATCTCGGTTCTCTCAAAATCTTGCAAGATTCGCTTCTGTTCAGTAAGTAAGCAAGCTAAAATCCCCATCGATTTTCTACTCAAGGCATCAGCAACTGTATTGGCTTTCTCGGGGTGATACTGAATCTGAAGATCATAATCTTTTATTAGTTCAAGCCATCTTCTTTGCCGCATATTCAACTCTTTCTAAGTAAAGAAGTACTTCAAGCTTTTGTGATCCGTGTAAACTTCGCATTTTGCTCCATATAGGTAATGCCACCAGATTTTCAAAGCAAATACAACTGCGGCCAATTCCAAGTCATGTGTTGGGTAGCTCTTCTCATGTGGCCTTAACTGTCGAGAGACGTAAGCAATCACTATTCCATTCTGCATTAATACACAACCCAACCCTTTATAAGAAGCATTACTATATATCTCAAATTTTTCCATACCTGAGGGCAATGTCAACACTGGTGCCATGGTTAGTCTCATCTTCAATTCTTGAAAGGCAAACTCCCTTTCATCAGTCCATTCAAATGGTTGTCCTTTGCGTGTGAGTTGAGTAAGTGGTACGACTATTTTCGAAAAATCTTTCTCAAACCTTCTGTAGTACCCAGCTAAGCCCATGAAACTACAGACCTCTGTTACATTTGTTGGTGTATGCCAAGTTACAATTGCCTCAATCTTCTGTGGGTCTACTGAAATCCCATCTCTGTTAATGATGTGCCCTAAGAAAATAACTTCATCCAACCAAAATTCACATTTCTTTAATTTAGCAAATAATTTCTTCTCCCTAAGTGTTTGCAAGACGGTTCTCAGATGTTGTTCATGTTCAAGTCTACTCTTTGAATATATTAGAATATCATCAATAAATACTGCAACAAATTCATCGAGGTAAGGCTTAAAAATTCGGTTCATAAGATCCATAAATGCTGCAGGGGAATTTGTCACTCCAAATGGCATAACAAGGAATTCATAATGACCATACCTCGTTCTGAATATAGTTTTCTTAACATCTTCTGCCTTCACCTTCAACTGGTGGTACCCGGATTTCAAATCAATTTTAGAAAATACTTGTGAGCCCTGCAACTGGTCAAACAGGTCGTCAAGATAGGGTAAGGGATATTTATTCTTTATTGTTACCTTGTTCAATTCACGGTAGTTAATACACAGACATAAGGTTCCATCTTTCTTTTTCACAAATAGTACCAGTGCACCCCATGGTGAAGTACTAGGTCAAATAAACCCTTTGTCCAGTAAGTCTTGCAATTGTTCTTTCAGTTCTTTCATTTTAGCAGTAGCCATTCTATAGGGGGTTTTTGAGATAGGCTGAGTGCCTGGCACAATATCAATAGTAAACTCTATCTCTCTGTCAACTGATTCTCTTGACAATTCATCTGGGAATACATCTAGAAACTCACTAACAATAGGGATACTGTTCAATTCAACATTCACAGATTGACAATACACAACATAAGTAACCTTGGCACCCTTTCATGATTAATTTACATGCTTTTATTACAGCTATCAAATAAGGTGGAGGCATTATCCCGTTACCCACAAACACAATTTCTTCCTGCCCCAGTGGTTTAAATACAACCCATTTCGTTACACAGTCAATGGTGGCACAGTATTTAGATAGCTAGTCCATGCTCAGAATTGCATCAAAATGTCTAAAGTCCAAGGGTTACAGATCTACATACAAAGTAGCATTCCCAATACGCACATCGCAAGATCAACACACAAATGTACACAACACAGATTCCTCGGATGAAGCAGATACACATAACAAATATGGCAATGATTCTAGAGGTCTACTCAATCTAGATGCAAATACGTAAGTTACAAAGGAGTGTGTTGATCCGGAATCAATTAACACAAATGCATCTTAATTACATATAGAGATACTACCTGAGACAACGGCTTCAGTGTTTCGTGTATCGCTCGGAACGACTACAAAGACTCTCCCTTACCTCACGGTGTCTCCGGTGGTAGTAGGCCTCGTAGTGTTTCCCAATTTTGGGATCGATGCAGTTGAGCTAGCAATTAACTTCCCACTGTGTTGATTACAATCCTTGGCCATATGCCCTGTTTTACCACACTTAAAGCAAGCCCCTAATATATGGTAGCAAACCCCGCGATGTCTATTACCACATTGGTTGCACATTGGAGACGTATCTCTGGAAGAATTTGAAGTGCTTGAGGAGTCTGTATTCTGTTTCTTTGAAAGTCTTTTCTCTTACTTTTCCAATCAGTTGATGATTTACCCTGCCTGGCTATGTTAGCTTCTGATATTATGGCCTAATCCAAAACATCAACATAGGTTTCCATCTTTAGTATATTCACCTACTCGAAAATATCATCTCAAAGACCTCCTTCAAAATGTCTCACTTTTTATAGTCCGTATCGACCATGTGTGGTGCAAATTTGGCCAACTCAGTAAACTTGGCCTCATACTCAGCTACTGTCATGTTGTTTGGCTTAAGTTCCATGAACTCTAACATTTTCCTGTCATGAACACATTGTGGAAAGTATTTGTCATAAAAGATTTCCAAGAACTATGTCCAGCTAATATCTTTATTGCTTTCATGTATTAACATCCACTATCTTCTTGCCTCGTCTTCTAGTGTAAAGGTGGCTAGCAATACTTTCTGTGTTTCTAGACAAGGAAACACCTCAAACAATTTCTTTATGCCTGCTTTCGCCTTCAATGGATCCAATCCCCCATGAAACTGTGGCGGTTTCATCTTCTTAAACTCTTTGGTGGAAGCTATTGTTCAATCATCATTATGTAGGGCTTGTAAAGGTGGTGCTGGAGATGCAGGCAGAAGGTGTGGCTGCTGCCACTGTTGTTGTTACCTCAATGTTTCTGCCATATCCTGTATCAATCTTTCCATCCTATCCATTCTGGCAGTAAAGGACTCCTCCAATTCATCACCTCTTGTTCTCACCATTATCTAATTAGACTTGCATTATTCTTTATACAAAAATGTTCACAGGTATGCATATACAAAAGGGCATACGTATTCAAACAATTTACAAAACATATAGCACATAGTCATTCATTTTGAAATGTTTAAGCGCATTTCCAATGTCTTCAAGTTTATACTTATCACATGAATGCATCCTAGATCTTTTCTAGATGCTTATTGCTCATTTGGACAAGTGTGTGAGTTATTAACTCGTGCTCTGATACCATTCTGTCCTGACTTGAACCCGCCCCTATGGATTAAGGTCATAACCAGCTAGTAATCAAGAGATTACTTACGGCCTCAAGCTTGATTAAGCATGTTTCAATAGAAATAAGGGGGCCAAAGCACAAACAGACTTGAAAATTTTTTCCAATGAGTTGTACTTATATGGCATAGCAAAATTATTCCAAAAGCATTCCATAATAACTCACACATATAGACAAAATTAACATCTTGTACATCCAGGAACTTCAAACATGTAGTCAACCAAACAAAAGCTTATGTACATAGGTGATCCAACGTATTTACCAATATAGCAAAAAAATGGTAAACAATAGAACAAAAAGAAAGTCTCATGCGTGAGACATTTGGGTTAACTCCACAAAACTAACTTTCTCTCACATTCTTCACTGAGGCTGGGTGTGTACATCTCTTTACTCACCTACATGCACATAAATAAGAGTGAGCGAAAGCCTAGTGAATAATATCAAAATAAAGAAGTTACATGAATGAAATTCGTAGCAGACATATCAAACAGCCTTAGGCCCATTCATGTTTGTATCTAATACATCAAACGGCCTCAAGCCCAAACATATCAAACGGCCTCGGGCCCAATTCATTCTTATCAAGCAGCCTCGGGCCCAATTTATTCATGTCAAACGGCCTTTGGCCCAATCACTCATGTCAAACGGCCTTTGGCCCAATCATTTATGTCAAACGGTATTTGGCCGAATCATTCATGTCAAACAGCCTTTGGCCCAATCACTCATGTCAAATGGCCTTTGGCCCAATCATTTATGTCAAACAACATTTGGCGTAATTATTCATGTCAAACGGCCTTTGGCCCAATCATTCATGTTTATGCGCATTTCATACTTGAGATCATAAGCATATCATAACCATAATCATATTCCAACGGCCTTATTCAATCATTGGCATACGAATATTCGATTCAAATTAACAAACCCGTAGAACTCATACAGCAATGAGCATTTGGAAAGCAGCATATTTCAACACGTTCTTATTAAGATATTACTTACAATGTTCAGCCAATGGATTCACCTTTGCGCTTGACCCTACACATTACATAACATATTGGGTAACAAGCGATTCAATCCGTTCTTAATTTATTTACTTCTCTTAGGCCTATTTCTTATCCTTTTAGGTCATTTACAATGCTCAATACATGCCTAAAAGTGTTTAGAAGTGAAAGAGAAGGGAAAATAAAGCATAAAACAACTTTTCAAAATTTCTAAAATAGAGCTCTCTACTCGAGCGTAGTTTTGGTCGCTCGAGCGGACTGCAAAACTCTGAAAAGTACTGATTGCATGAATTTCACGCTCGAGTGAGATTTCCGACGCTCAAGCAAAGAGTCTTACAAAACAGGGTCCGATGAAGCATAAAATCTGCCGCTCGAGCCACTATGTAATTCTCTGTAAAACTTCGGGGAGCTAAATTTTCACGCTAGAGCGAGATTTTCCTCGCTCGAGCGAACAGGTCGAATTCTAGATTTTCCAGCAAGCTAATTTAGTTTCAAAACACAACACAAAGGCTCCAAAGTTGCAAATTGATGTCAAAAATGTAGAAAAACATTGGGTAACATGAAAACTTAGATAATTTGAAACCAATTGTCCCCAAATCATGGTTCATCTCCCAAATTTCCAAAACCATTTCAAGTTCTTCAAAGCTCATGCAATCAAGTTACATACTTTCATGAATTATGCATGCATGTAACTTATTGACTCTAATTCCATTTCAAATGGTACAAATGATGCTCATAATCATGGAGCTTAACAAAACTATGCTTTCATGTATGATTTGGTGCTCAATTCCTCATGTTTCAAGCTCAAATGAATATAATCATGGTGAGTGTAAACATGCATGTATACACAAGCTCCAATTTCATTACATTCAACTCAATCCGTATTCTTAGTCACATATCGTGCTTGGATTCACCTAGTTATAAACTTAAACTCATGAATTTGAGTTCAATCACTCATCTAGAGGCTTCAACCCTTCCAAATATGGCTAATTCTTGAGCCTAGCTTCCAAATTCCCAAGCTCTTAGTTCAAATCTCCAATTTTGTACTCCCTCTCTCTCTCTCTCTCTCTCTCTCTCTCTCTACAATCGTCTCTTTCTCTCTCTAGAGTGTATTTCTAGCCAAGTTATGGAAATGAGCTCAAAAGAGAGTGTGTATGAGAGTATTTAAGCTGTTATATGAGCTTGCCTAGTCAAACTTGATTAAGGCTAATTAATTGTGCCTAATTCAATTAGTTTAATCTAATTATTTTGATCCGAATCAATTTTTGATTAAATCCCACCGTAGACTCTAAAAATTATGTTAATTGCAAAAAATACAGTCAATTTCAGTTTCAGTCGCCTCTACAGCCCTTAATTAAATTTTATAACAGAAAATCAAACACATTTTCCTATGGTGAACAGATATAAATTCAAAAACACATATAACCATATAAATGGCATTCAAAATCATACCAAGCACATAATCACAATCATAATTAAGATTAATTAACATAAAACGGACAGGGTTATCACAATATTCTTGGATTTGTGTCAATTAGGGATTGAATTGATTTAAGGTCAGTGTGATGTCATCCAAGTCGTGTGTAGAGTTATAGTCATTTTTGCATTAAATTGCTCCATGACAGTTGTTTTAGTAAGCCATTGACAGACGTGCTTATCTTCAATCCATTCTGCACACCTAATTCAGCCATTTGAAATTTCAAATATCCCTTGTCAGAATTGTTCAGTTAACAAAATTAATATAAAAATAAAATTTCTAACTATTCTATTATACGACAATAAAATTATCGTAATTATTAATTGATTTGATAATTTATTAATAAAATGAATCAAGTCTTACGTGATTAAAAACTTTAAGGGACATGATGTAATATTCAAAACTATATTGGACAATTTAATGTTTTAAGTAAACCTTAATAAGTGGATTTGTAATTGGAAATTTTTATTTATATATAAAATTCAAATAAAAAAAACTTGATAAAAATAATATAATAATGTTATTATTGTAAATGAACTCATCATTAGTTAGTGAGTATCGCTATCCAAGTCTTAAAATTATGTCCACTTTTTAGGTCTAGTGATGTGTCAAGAAAATTATTAAAATACAAAAATTCAAGATATTATTCATATAAAAAATTAATTGTTTGTAGTTGTCGAAAAATTAATTGTTTTAAAAAATAATAATCACTATGTTTGTTTCCAGTTTTTTGAAAACATTTTTCAGAAAATTTTACTTTCTTATTTTCCGTATTTTTTTTGTTTTTACTGAATTTTTAAAATATTTTAAACATGTTTTTTTAATTTTTAGACACACCTAACATAAATACACTTAAAAAGTATAATTTTCGTGAAAAAAATCTTTAAAAAAATTCACTAAATACCAAAAATACAAAAAAAAATGAAAATTCAGCGTGTTTTTCGTATTTTTGTGTATTTATTAATTTTTTAAAATATTTTTTCACAACTATTTTACATTTTAGATATATCTAAATAAAGTACATCTAAAAAGGTTTTTAAAAAATGCTTAAAATTTTAAAATATTCACTAAAAACAAAAGACACGAAAAACAAAAAACAAAAAACTCAGTTTTTATAAAACTGAAACCAAACACACTGAATTGTCTTCAATATTATTACTATTAACTGTTTATGAACTGATTAATATGCAAGTTATGACATTTCATTACTAAATCATTTTCAGTAGTAATTAAAATAAATAAAAAAAGTTGTAACCAAATACCATATAAAATATAATGAAAGACTTTTCGATTATCATCAAAATAATAATCGTAATCAATCATAATCAATATCACAATGAGTTATAACTACGATTTGCTTTGTCTCAAGTTGAAAGTTAAATTGGATCAGACAGTTGAGATCTCTGATCGGTAAGAGTCATTAAACAAAATATTTTTACTGGTAAGTGTTTATGAAAATATGGTTCAATTAAATTTTTTCAAAAACTCTGGCTGGTAAGAGTTTTTTGTTTAATGACTACGGTCAGAGACCTCGGCTATCTAATCCTGTTGAAAGTTCAACTTGAGACAAGTCATTCCCATATAACTAATACCACAATGAGTTATAATTAAGTCATAATCAATAATTTAATATAATCATAACCAAATACCATAATTATCATAACTACGGCCTTGTTTGGGATACTCTAAAAAAGTCAAAAAGTCACTATCTTATTTAAGTCTTATTATCTTATTTAAATCACATCATTTCTCTACCACATCACTTTAAACCCAACTCATATCCAACCCATATTTCACAAAAAGTCAAAAATACACTTATTTATATCATCCCAAACCACCTATAAATAAAAAGTGTGTAGATACTCTTTGTACTCACTCTCTTTATTGATTTATAACATTTGTCTAGTACATGTTTCGTCATCCATAAAGTTTCTTTTTACCAATAAAAAAAAAACAATAATAAATAAATAAATAGTAATAATTAAAGTGTAGGCCCTTCAATTATTGTGCAATTACAATATTAATGATAAGGCACTTTGGGCGAGTCCAGGTGAGATCAAGGGATGCGATTCATGTGGCAGCACACAAGCTTGGCCTTTATTTTACATTTTTTCCTCCTTTGTTTTGCTTTCTAAGCTACAAGGACAGTTGAGCATAGTCCAAAATCAACAATGATAGAGGGTCACAATTTTTGTGGCTCAAATGGCTCGAAATTGTCAAAACAACGTCGTTTTGAGTACAAAATAACATCAAAATTGTCAAAACGACGTCGTTTTGACAATTTTGAGCCATTTGAACCATAAAAATTGTGGCCCTCAAATATTTTTCGTCCAAAATACTTCAAGGTGCTAAGCCTATTTAAAATGGATTTAGGTTGTTTTTGAACCGTCAAAGGTTTTTTTATTCTCAAATTTCTTGTCTATTATTTCTACAAAATTAATAACTTTGTTTAGTTTCAATTTTTTAGATTCACTTTTCAAGAAATTTAAATTTTTTTTTTTTTTTTTGCTTTTCGCATTTTTTGTTTTCACTGATTTTTTTTTAATATTTTAAGTAAGTTTTTTAATTTTTTAGATACACCTAACATAAATATACTTAAAAAGTATCATATTCATGATTTTTTATTTTTTTTAAAAAAAATTGTCTAATAAATACTAAAAATATTTAAAGAAAATACAAAAATTTAACATATTTTCGTATTCTTGTATATTTATTGATTTTTTAAAAATATTTGTTTACAAATAATTTACTTTTTAGATACATCTAAGTAAGTTGCATCTAAAAAGTAAAAAAAATTGCTTAAAATTTTAAAAATATTCACTAAAATAAAAATATAAAAAATAAAAACTCAATTTTCAAAACACTGAAATCAAACAAAGTGAATAATAGACGAATTACATAATAATGTTAAAATACAACAATTGGAGACATGATTCAACACTTACAAATAATTTAAAATAGGAGGATAAAAAGATTTGAAACCAGTCTCATGTTGAACTGGTTTTGGTTATTAGCATTTGCTAGCTAAAATGGAGATGAAAAATTCACTCCGGAAAAGCCTCAATTATAGAGGGAAAAGCTGCAATTTTGATAATATTGTAGCGCGGAAAACCTCCTTCCTCCAATACTTTCTTCCATTCAAGCTCAGTCCTCTCTTTTCCACCCGAACTGTGAGCAATCATTAGCAGATCGAACACCAATCCAACATCGTCAAACAAGCCATCACCTTCTGGATTTAGAACTACATCAATGATAATCACCTTTCCGATTTTCTCAGGTATTGCTTTCCGGCAATTTTTCAAGATTTTAACACAATCTTCGTCGTTCCAATCATGCATTATCCACTGCATTCGTAAATAATTGTTAGGCATCACTGATTTTGTTTAGTAACGTTTTTATTCCTTATTTGCTCTTTTTGTTTTCAAATACATATGCATTTGATTTAGCAATCTTTGGGCATTTGGTCATAGAAATTATAAAAGTTGTGTGTCATTTTGCAAGGGATCTTCAAGGCATCACATGTTCGTCGTAGGGGTGAGCAGCGGATATACCGATCCGCCAAAATCGACCGAACCGAACCGATCCGCCGCATTTTGGAAGGATGCGTGATGACGAGCGGGACGGTTGCGGATTGATTTTCTCCAATCCGCCAATTTGGTGGACGGATGGCGGATTTGAGATTTCTTTGGCCGCAACCGAACCGCCAAACCGCCAAACCGCGAGCACCCCTAGTAATTTATAAGATTTTGTGTTTTCAATTTGTTTAAATATTATGTTTGTGTTTTCAATTGAAAAAGAGTTTAAATATTCTGTTGAAAAAAAAATTTCAACTTGAATATATTTTTTGAATTGAAAAAAATAAACGTATTATTTATGAGTAAATTACACAAATAGTCCCTATAGTTTGAGTCTTGTGTCACTTTGGTCCCTGACTTTTCAATTGTGACACATTTGACCATGAATTTTGAATTTTGTTCCAAATAAGGACAATTGAATATATAATTAGATTTTTCAAGGGTAAAATTGTCAATTTGATAAAATATAAACTAATTTGACAAAAATAAATATCAAACAAATATTTTTGAATTTTAAAAAATTATTTCTACCTACTAAAAATAAAATTATGTAAAATTGATAAATCTTTTAGACATTTTTTTTTTACCAAATTAATTTTTATTATGTATTTGGATGATTATCATGTAAAATTAATTTTAAAAAATTAATCATATAATTTTTATTAATTTTACATAATTTTATCATTGGTGGATAAAAATAATTTTAGAAAAATTAAAAATATTTTTTTGACATTTATTTTTGTCAAATTAGTTTATATTTTATCAAATTGACGATTTTGCCCTTGAAAAATGTAATGATATTTTCAATCGTCTTTATTTGGAACAAAATTCAAAATTCAGGGTCAAATGTGTCACAATTGAAAAGTCAGGGACCAAAGTGACACAAGTTTCAAACTATAGGGACTATTAGTGTAATTAACCCATTATTTATCTATATTTTTTGGTTTTTAAATCTAACTCTAAAAATAATAAATAGAAAATATGATATATACTGGTTGGTTTTTGTTTTCAAAAACATCTATAGATGTAACAATACAGAGACATACAATTTTTACTACTGCTCTATTCATGGTTCTGGTGGTTTGAATTGTTATTATATTTTAAGAATCACAGATTGTAATACTTTATGTGGATGAATCATGCTGTGATTGTAATATGTGGATGAGGCATGCAGTGATCGTGATATTCTAAAATTTTAAACTTTCTTTTTTTAGATAAAGCATACAGTGATTGTAATACTTTTTTAAGTCATTGACTGTAATATTTTCTTTCTTTTCTTCTTCCTTTCTTTTTTTTTTTTTTTTGATGAAGTGCACAAGTTGAATTATGTTAAAAATTTATAAAATTTTAAACCGCCAAACTGATTCGCATCCATCCGCCAAACCGCCAATCCGCTCAATCCACATCAACCGGATTGGCGGACGGATGCGAATTGATTTTTTCCAATCCGCCAATCTAGCAGACGGATAACGGATTGGAGGTTCTGTGGCCGCAACCGAACCGCACCCACCCCTAGTTCGTCGGGAGGGGAAGAAAGTTGCTCACAGGTTCAATTTCTTTGCAAGTTTTGGCTTTTGACAGTTTTCCATCTGGAAAAAATATTTTATAATTACTATTATTATTATTATTATTATAAAGATTGAAGTGGCCTCACACATACCGTCCAGCGTGATTTTCATGGCAAAAATAGTGATCAATTTTTGTCGCCCATAGTACTCATAATATATATTGATTCGGCAACTTTATAACCGTAGGAATTTTAAAATTTTCAGTTGTACTCATAACATATAATTGTACGGAAGTTGAAAATTTTAATTATTAGTGTATTATTTATGCACAGGAAATTTTAATATACATCTATTTAAAAAGAGTATATCATATGCACCTTTAATTACATTATTTTCTTTTTTAGTTATAATTTTTTTTTCTTTAATTGTGACATTGTTTTAGTTATGACTCATGAATTCGTTAATTATATCTCATATTGTGATTAGTTATGACATTTTTTTTTTATATTTTTTTTTAGTTATGACTCAAAAAATTGAAATTATATTATTTTTCTTTTTAATTATAAGACGGGCAGTGATTGAGACCTCTAATGGGGGTCACCCCCACGATCCCCACTGGCTTCCAATTGGTTAGGCATTTTTTTTTTTTTTTTTGTCTCCTCCAATCCCCAACCCCCACGTGTGTGTGGGGGGTGGTGGAGGTGGGGGAGAGAGGGGTCTAAGTCATGTTTCTTATAAGATACATATGATGTTCCCCTTTGACGAATATGCCTCACAATATTTCCCTCTATGCACATATTTTAATGGGGGTGTTTGGCAAGTTTGGTTTGGATTATTTTTTAGTTAAAATTTACAAAATAATAAAATAGACTAGAATAATTAATAAAATAAAATGTCATATCAAATCTATAATTTTTTTTTTTTTTTTACAAACATTATATCAAATTATAAAAAAATTTAAATATTTTTTAAATATAAAAATTTTAACCTATTAAAATAACGAATTTTCCAGACGCCTACTACATTGAATAGCATCTTCGGAAATTACGGGCAATCATCCGGTTTTGTACTCCTAATATTGTAATAATATTATATTCATTGTCCATTTATCTGTCGTCATTGACTATAAGGTATTGTCCATTGATCTATCTATCATCATTGACTATAATGTTGTAATAATCTTATGAGGTGATTTGTGGTGGAAAATGCGACTGGGGTCACTGCTGTGGTTAAAGCACAGCAGTGATTGCTGTGGTTCAATTTTAAGGTATATTATGTATATATTTTTATGATTCGAACCGCCATTTTATAAGGTTTGTTGAGTATTTCATTCCTACCAAAAGTCATATTAATCGGATATCAATGACTATATGATCGATTAACATATTTTTTATGCAGTTTTTCAAAAGAAAAACTTATTGTTTATTTTTTTGATTATCGATCATATAGTTATTAATATCCGATTAATATGATTTTTGGTAAGAATGAAGTACTCAACAAACACTACAAAATGAACGGTTCGGATCATAAAAATATGTAAATAATATACCTTAAAATTGAACCATAGCAGTCACTGCTGTGCTTTAACCACAGCAGTAATGGTGATTTGTGGTGGAAAATGAAAAGTGTGCCACTTTATGGAGATGGAGGATCCCATGGATTTTTTTAATTAAAAATAATTTCTTTAATTTAATATAATTATTAAGATAAATTACACTCACATTTTCTAAAGTTTCTAACAATTACAAGAATCTTTCCTATAATTTTAATAATTACAAAAATTATTCTTACTTTTAAAACTATTATTAAAATTTTCCACAGTTAATTATCTGTTAATTTATTTAACAGAATATGATGATGTTACACAGACGTCATGTACTATGAGTAAAAAATTCTAAGATTATCCTTATATATTCAAATAATAAATTTCATTCACCTCTCTTGAGGTTTTACAAAAAAAATTAATAAAGACCCATGCATTATTTTAATAAGATTAAACAAAATTATTAAATTCTATATAATATTTTAAAAAATTTCTAAATTTTTAAAACAAGCATATGTAGAGTAGAATAACCAAATATTATCTTATATAAATAATAATAAATAATATAAAAAAAAAAAACTAGAGCAAATAAATTGATCACCATTAAACCTTATACTAGATTAAATACAATCATTTATTTGAAAATTACGAAACAAAGTACAAAAGAAGTTTTATTTCTTTAAAAGACCACCAATTTTAAAAATAATTATTTTGGAAAATTAGAGTTTGAATAAAAATTTAAAAATACATATAGGTATTTGATTTTTTTTCCCTATGAAAAATACATATTTGGAGAAATTATCCATTTCTTTCCATTTTCTTTATTTTATTTCTTTTATTTTTCTTTCTATTTATTTTCTCATTTATTTTTTCATAGTGTCACTGACACAAATAACAACACCATATTATTATTATTATTATTATTATTATTATTATTATTATTATTATTTGTTCTATTCTCTATGTTTTTTCCTCAATTTTTTTCATCATTTTTTCTCTTTCATCAATGTTAGTTAGCATCACCCAATACCATAGCAACTTCCGAAACATGAATTTTTCTTTTGTTTTGTATACATATTTGTGTATTAATTTTTTTTAAAGAAAAATAAACATAATAACATTTCATGTTTATAGTAAAAAAAATTAACTTATAAAAATTACCAAATGTTACCTCATAAATATATATATTTTTTAAAATTATGATTTTATCTTTCCACAATCCTATATTATTCTTAAATTTTAATTATCATTAAAAAAATAAGTCAACATTTCTCACCTTAATAATAAAAATTTTAAAAATAAATATAAAAGTGAAAAAAATATCCAATCACGTTACAATAAATTAAAATTACATGTAGGGAATGAAAGATAAAGAAATTATTTGAGAATAACAAACTATTTAAATTTGTCATTTCTTACATCTAATTAAAATAGAGTTTTACTTGAAGAAATAAATTATTTGAAAATAATAAAATACCCAAATAATTTATTATTTATTACATTTAAAATTTATATATCCATCTTTGTTTCTTTTATTTAAATTATTTTATTAAATTAAATCTCAAAATTAATTCAAATAAAAAACTTCGATTTCTTTCTTAATTTCGTTAATGGTTGATTGATTTTTTTTTTTTCTTTTAACTTATAAAAAGTTCAAAATTTATAGTAGAAAAAAAATATAAAGTCAAGGAAATAAACCCCCCCCCCCCAAAAAAAATGTGAGAAATAAAATAATAATTTAATAAATAGATAAATTATAATTAAAGGGTATTAAGTCTAAATAGTATTATGGTCATTTGTACAATCAAATTAACACCCTCTGAGTTGAATTAACGGTACGAAAAATGTTAATAATGTCAGAAAAAATAAGAAAAATTTCTGTAATTATTAAAATTATAAGAAAAGTCCTATAATTGTTAAGAAAAAGTGAGTGTAATTTACCCTAATTATTATATAGTGCGTTAATAGAAAGCCTCTTTTCATATCTTGATTATAATCTTACCTTCATGAAGACAGCATCAGCACTTGGAATTGACTTAAACATGTCACCGCCAACATGAGAAACTCCACCGTACTTCGGCGCCGTAGCGACGACATGTGGCAGATCAAAGTTGATCCCCTTAATATGAGGATGCACCTTCACGATCTCACCCATGGCTGCCCCGGTCCCACCTCCCACATCAACCATCGATCCGACGCTACAAAACCCGTCTTTGTATCCTGCCATGATCGCCTTCATCGCGATCTTGGCCGTACATCCCATCCCATCATTGAAGATCTTGTTGAATTCTGGGTTCATGGAACAATAGTCCCATATCTCACGGCCATGAGCCTTTTGGAATGCAATTCCACCTTCTCTCACACAGTTGCTCAGGTAATGCCAGGGGGCTAATGCCCTGTGATCGTTCTCCATCATAAGCATTGGAGCTAGGCTGAGTTCTGCGCCGTGTAATAGCCATCTGGACATGTGGGTGGGCCCGTAGAGAGCCTCTCCGCCGTCTGATTGAGGAGTAACGGTGAAGATCTTTCTGCGGACCAGCAACCTCATGATACGCGCGAGGCAGGTGAGATCTGGGGAAGGAGAGTCGATGATCCCGGAGGCTATTTGGGACAAGGTGATTGCGGAGCCGTGAGAGTGTATGATATCTGCTATGCGGAGCTCTACAGCAGATTTAAGTGCCATAGAGTCTGCAAAGTGGAACATGTATTTCCATATATCTGCTTGGGCTTGTAGCATTTCCTTTCCATCAAAAGCTTCCTTCTCTTCCATTCTCTCTCTCTCTCTCTCTCTCTCTCTCTCTCTCTCTCTCTCTCTGTATGTATATGTAAAGAAGAAGTGATGGTGTAAGGTAAAGAGCTGTGTGGTGTGTTGCTTTTATTATAGGAAGTGACAAACATATTTTGTTGGTAGATTATTGCATTTGCAAACAATGAGAAATTAATTGGTTGATCACAAATTAAAAATTGATCAAATATAAATATGGGAGATTTAGTCATACATTATTGTGACAACGTGTAACATATGCATTAGCCAATATTTTCTAAATCGCTCAAGTGGTTGGATGACATCTTCCTAAAAGATTTTCAAATCTTAATTTTGTCTTTTCTTCCACTTTTGTATTATTATTATTATTTTTGAAGTAAATCACAATAAATTAAGCATCACAAATTTAATGTTTTTATGTTGATTCGTTTTACATTGTGTTTGATTTAGATTCGGATATATATATATATATATATTATATAAAAATATCTACATCAGTCTCAATAAATTTTGAGTCAATTTATAAATGAAAATTCACTTTTGTTTTTTAGTTTCACTGCATCAAATTCTCTATTCTAACTTAATCTTATTAAAATATTAATTTCTTATTATATTTGTTATTCCTTTTTTTTTATTAAATTGATGAGGTGTCACCCAAACAATTCATAAAAAATACAAAAAGAAAAAATAATAAAAAAATGTTGTTGACCAGTTGACCGGTCGGTTGACCGATTAGACTAATTTTGGGCATTTTTCTCCTTCTGCTACACATACTCACGGGACATCCAGTAGGATATCTGGGGGACATCCGGGTGGACGACCAGATTAAAAATTTTGGCCCAATTTTGCTTCAAAAAATATAATAAAAAATCATGTAGCCAATGAACAGTGCCTCTTTAAAGTTGTTGAGATACTGTAGCAAATTTAACAAAAAGTTAATTTATAAAAAAATTACTGAGACTGATGGAGGAAGGATTTGATGATTTACTAGTTATATTTTACATTTTTGTTATTTTGCCTCATTTGATGCGGATGCTCTAAGCAAAGGAGAATTTTCGTGAAGAGTATTGTAAGAATTTCAAAACTTCATAATGAATATGTCTATTTATTGAATTAAAAAATAATTTTAAAAAATAGTATTGGCTAATCCATGAAAGTAATAGTTTTTAAAATAGTAATAATTTCATAATTTATAAGGAAAGATAAAAATATATATATATTTCATAGCTTTCCAACCTAATATTCTCCTGATTTTTATTTCGTTTAAAAAAAATTAAAAATTGATTCTTAGTATATTACTATATTATTCATACCATATATAGCTACTCTCAAATCTTTAAAATTCATGATAAAAATTAAGAACTTTCAAAATATTTTGATTTAATTACACACATTTAATTTCTTTTGTACATTTTTTTTTTCTTTTTTGATTTATTTTGTACACTCGTATGTATATTTATGCCTAAATTATAAATTTTTTAATACATGTGATACGTGTGAAAAAGAAATTAAATGTGTATGATTATAAGCACCCTTCCTATTAAAATTGCTTCTTACTATATTACTATATCATTCATACCATATATAACTACTCTCAAATCTTTAAAATTCATGATAAAAATTAAGAACCTTCAAAATATTTTGATTTAATTACACACATTTAATTTCTTTTGTACATTTGTTTTTCTTTTTTGATTTATTTTGTACACTCATATGTACTAATATTTATGCCTAAATTATAGATTTTTTAACACATGTGATAGGTGTGAAAAAGAAATTAAATGTGTATGATTATAAGCACCCTTTCTATTAGCCACATTCATTGACTTTCACTACAAGAAAATGCAGAATTGGCGACTAAAATAAGTATTTTCGTCGCTGAAAGTAGTACAAATGGCGACTAAAATCAGTTTAGTCGCCAAACTTGAGCACTTTTGCCGACTAAAGCACTTTAGTAGCCGAATATAGGGCTTTTAGCGACTAAAAGTCAGTTTAGTCGCCAAATACAGAAGGTTTAGCGACTGAAAAAATTTTAGTAGCTAAAAGGCACGATTTTTGGCGACTAAAAGCATTTAGTAGCCAAAACTATAGGTTTTGGCGACTAAAAAATACTTTAGTCGCCGAATATAGGTGTTTTACCGACAAACAAATTTTTTGTAGCCAAAAGTAAAGGTTTTTGGCTACTAAAAAAAATTTAGTAGCTAAAAGTGGACAAATGGCGACTAAAACTGAGTTTAGTCGGCAAAAGTGGAGCTTTTTGCGACTAAAAAGCAGTTTAGTCGCCGAAAGTTGTTTTTTTTTGGGCGGAAATTAATGTATTTAGCGACAAAACAGCATTTAGTAGCCAAAAAGCATAGAATTGGCGACTAAAATTCATATTTAGTAGCCAAAAGTGCTCCCCTATTTTTTTTTAGTAAATACTTTATTTTTTTCGCAAAATATATTAAATAAAAATAATTATTTATATATATATTGTTTTCTATTAATATCGGTCAATATATTATATAAATAATATATGTTGCATTTATATTCATGTGATATTCTTGTGGCGTAGTGGGAAGAGTGTTGGTAAAGGTTGACAGAGGCTGGGACGTTAGTGGTTCGAAACCTGGGAGTAGCAAAGGCTGAATTGTAAAGGTTGACAGAGGCTGGGACGTTAGTGGTTCGAAACCTGGGAGTAGCAAAGGCTGAATTTTTTTTTTTTCGGAAAAATGCTTTCAGCGACAAAACTGTTTCGTCGCCAAATGTGTTGTTTTGGGCGACTAATGAGTTTAGTCGGCGATTCATGACCTATTGGCGACTAAAATAGTTGTCGCTAAATGGATAATTTGAAAAGGTGGAATTGAGTATTGGCGACCAAAAGTTTGGTCGCTGAAGACCTAACTTTTTGCCGACTAAAACGTTTTTAGTTGCCAAAACCTTGGGCGACCATTTATTCGCGACAACACTGGCGACAAAAAAAATCAGTCGGGGAAGGTATAAAAGTGACTTTTGGCGACTAAAAATGGACCTTTGGCGACTAAAAATTTAGTCGCCAAAGGTGATTTTTGTTGTAGTGTTTGTTTGTTTGTTTGGTTTTTTTTTTTTTTAAATAAAAAAATTCTATATCTCATCGATTTGATTGTTTAGTTAATGGATTTTCACACTATTTAAAGACAATTTTTTTAATATTTTTTATAATGGTAACTTTATTTCAAAACTAATTAATTATTTTTAAAATATTAAAACATTTTACTTGAAAATTTGTATTAAATAAAAATTTAATAAAATTTAAATTGAAAATTATGATTTGTTTTGTTTCTTTGATCAAGTTCTATACTAAAAATAAAATATGTGAAGTAACTTAATCTGATCTTAAATAATTCTTTCAAATGTAAATATAATTTAATATTAGACATATTTTAAGAAGAAATATATAATTTCTTAATTGAAGTTTTACAATATTAATAAATATGCCAAATATATATTTATGTATTTTTTTATTTTGGCTATAAAAACTTTTACAACATTTTTGCCATTTTTAAAAATAAATAAGTGGACAATGTGATAGTTGGACATGAACCAACACGATTATCTAAAAATTGGATTGATGTATAGCATAAAAATAAAACAAATCTAATTTCTACACTACTTTTAGTATTTGATCCAGTATTAGCTCGTATCCGTAATAACTTAACAAATTATTAAACATAAACTTAAATTGATTGTTATTAACTGTTTTAACTAATTAACGAATCAATTTTTAAATCGAGCCCAAGGTAGAACTAAAACTTTATATTTTAGGTCGATCCAGTATTATATAATTTTTCATACATAAATATACTTAATTATTTGCCTAAGAATTTTTAATATAAATATATAATTTTTTTACAAATAAATAAATAAATTTGCCAAAAATATCCATACATTTTCTTATTTTTGTCAGAAAAAATAATCATAAAATATTTACAGATTTTAAAAACCAAAAAAAAAAAAAAATTTAAAATAAGTGGGTTAAGTGATCATGAATTGGGTATGAATGAAGATAATTCTCCAAGAATTTAATTTTAGACATAAAAATTGATATTAATCTAACATCTAAACAAATTTTAATATTTAATACCAATACTATCCCTCAAATTAGTCCATAATATTCAAAACTTGAGAAATTATAATATAATTTGAACATAAAATTTAAATTTATTATTACCAATTATTTCTATTAATTGATTGATCAAAATTTTGAAATGCCCATATTTTTGGTTCACCATGGATAGTTATTTCACACATAAATACACTTGACTATTCATGTAATAATTTTAAATATAAATATAAAATTTATCAAAGTTTTAATTTTTTTTAATAACTATGCATACATATTTATTATTTTATTATAAAAAATACTAACATATATTTATTTACCAATTTAATAAATAAATGAGTTAAGTGGTTCATCGCTAGAGACTTGTGACTCAACTGACCACAATTAAAACAAGTGAAACCTCCCCAATTACATCTTCCTGAATCCGAACTTGGCATAGGAAAGGTAGATCTAGATTGTGCTTCTTGGGATTGCTGTGGGTTAGAACCCATCTGTCTCTTATTGTCTCGATTCTCCCTCTGTACTTCCTGACTCCTCTGCCAGGAGCCCTTCATCCTCTCCTCCTCAGTCTGAATCACGGTCTCTAAGTGAGCCACCGCCTCCACAAGACGACCGTAATCCCTAATCATGGACACAGCCACCTTGAAAGGAGTCTGGTTCTCAACCTGTTCTCAAACTCCTAGCAACGGTGTTCCTTCGTCACTACCAACTCTAGTGCAAACCTCGACAAGCTAGTAGGAAACATCAAACTCGGCCACTGGTGTGTTAAGCTACTTGACCTTCAAGAACTGCTCCATCGACTTCTTCTTAACAGTGGGAGGCAAAACCTTGTCTTGGAAAGCGTTGACAAAAGCCTTCCAAGTCACTCCGATGTGCCCCCACACAAACTTTCACCACTAACCTGCATCTCCCTTCAGCTGAAAGGATGCCAAGGTTACTCTTAACCCATCATCCTTGATGCCAAGCATCTCGAACGTCTTCACCATTTGCTTGAGCTATTCATCCGTTTTCAAAAGCTCTTTAAGATCTCCCAAAAACACATCTGGATTCGACCGGAAGAACTCCTTCTTCATGAAAGACGGCCCTATCTCAGCAATATAGGCCTGGACTTGATTCTCAGTCCTAAGAATGTCCATGGATTCCCACAAAGCTCTGGTCATTTCTTGAGCAAAAGCGCCCCTAGCTTGTTGACCAACCGGTTCGGCCACATTGGTCTGACAAACCCCTTCTTCTTGCGTCAGAATCTCATCCGGTATCAGCACCTCCTGCTATCTAGGCCTGCCACACCTACTACCACCACGTCCACGTCCTGACATTCTAATAAAGGTAATACCAAAGATTAGCACATTTACAAATGTGCCGAAAATAACTTACTCACGTCCTAATACGATGGACAACAATTAATTCACTCCACATAAGCACATAATCACATAAACACATACAAATTTCCTTCCTAGATAATGATCGTCCCGTGACGTTGCCAAAGTTCTAATTAGAAATAATAGTGATCAACTGCTCTTTTAACGAGACTTCTAGAACTTGTAAACACAATTAATATCTTAGAAATTAAATCTCATATACATATAATCACATAAGCATGTTATCACATAGTATACCATACATATAAATATCTCTATCAAACGAAATAAACTCATTGTGGTAAGAACCACTTCTTACGTACCCAAAAGTATTCAAACTCGATGCGCTCTAATACCAAGTTGTAACGTCCTGAAATTAAATGACAATAACCCATATAATATGTTAGTTAAATAACAATACATGATGAAATAATTATCTTCCATTAATCCTAATTACTTTTATAAAAGGGTAACATATGCAGGTATACAGTCACAAGTCTAACCCTAAATCTATGGCATATGTTACATGATAAGGAAATAAAATGAAGTTGAACAAACAAGGAATGCCCTAAAGGCTTACATCCTACCAAGACAATATTTGGTTACAAAAAGATAGATTTAAATCCAATACAGTTAAAGTCCTATGCTTGTACAAAATAAATACAACAAAACAACCAAAATGAAGCTCTTGCTTCCAAGTCCTCCCAAGCTATTGCCTTGGCGAAGACATATCATCAGCACCTAAAAATGATTTTCCCACATAGGGTGAGCCAAAACTCAGTAGAAATAATCCAATACAGTATATGAATCTTAACAAAGATATAAGGTGATATGCATATGCAATGCTCGTGCCAAAACATTTTATATCACTTTCCCAAATACCATGCCATGCTAGGGTTATCACAATTATGAAATTATTTCCTTTACAATAAAAAGCAGGGCAGTGAATCACAATCTCCGAGAATGTCAAAACAAATTTAACATTTCACGAAAATTTCGTCCGTAGGAAACTGTAGACTAGTGTCCATGTAAACGTAGGCTATACAAGCACTTCTATTGTCATTTCACAAAAATTTCGTCTGCAAGATCAGCACCAATGTATACTCGTGGTTTTTGGACTTTCACCATGGACACTTAGGCCAACTTATTTCAACGAGGAAACACATACTTTCCAGATTCACCTCTTTTCTCAAAACGATAAACATTTCCAATGTATAAATATGAAATAATGCTTGATGCAAATGAATGAGACAATAGTTTCAATTCTCGTAATTCTCATATAATTTCTACAACAATCATAGCTATCTTCTACTGATTGCCTAAAACAGATATCTCTATACACATAAACAATTTCCAATAAAGATAAACTTTCCAAATTTCAAGATGTAAGTGATAATACATATCCAACTCTACCATGTTTATCAATATCAACCCAAATCTACATTTCCAATATTAATTTCATTTATCCTTTCAAATCAACATTTGATATATTTAGGGTAGAACCCCCATTTCTTTATAAACCAATTTCAAAGGTAAAAATCCACTAATTCATCATAGCTCAACAATAAATACATTCTCTGAATCATTTCCAACATTTGAAAGCCCCTCTTTTGAAATGAAGCCAAACCCTAAGTTTGTCCCAAAACTCCTCCAAATCACAATGTTGTTTTATAAAGACAAATATCTAAGTTAAAAATCATAAAAAGTGCGAAGAATCCCTACCTCAAGCTTAGAAGATGAGACAAAAAGTGAAGGAACTTCAACAATACCTAAACCCAACTTTGTTCGGATCAAAAAGAAACCCACGGTGTGCTATACCTTTTTAACAAAGGGACACGGGTGAAGAACTTGACGAATTTAGGTGTATTTGTAGAGAGAAGTAGAGTTTTAGAGAGAGTGGGGGTAGATCTAGGATTTTTGGAATGTTTAGACAGATATCTAAAAAAGTGATTTAAAAGTGACTTTTTACAAGCTGATATGCGTGCAAACTGCTCGAGCATAACAAGTGTCTCTCATGTGACCAGACACAATAAGTTCGACCGCTCGTGCACAAGATGTGACCGCTCGAGCGAAGAATACAAACTCCCAGAAGTTTTATAGACAGACAATCATTGCTCGAGCTTAAGAAGGACCGCTTGAGCCAACACCACTCGAGCAAAAAATACCAACTCCTAATAGTTTTGCAAGCCTACAAAAGTACTGAAAGTTCTCAAAGACCGCTCGAGCGCAAGAAGTGTTGCTCGAGCAACCAGACACACTAAGTTGCACCGCTCGAGCATAAGAAGTTTCACTCGAGCGAAGAATACCACCTCCCAGTAGTTTTGCAGACCTACAAAAGTACTGAGAGTTCACAAAGACCGCTCGAGCGACATCTCGAGTGCAAGAAGCAAAATTCTGGACAACAATAGTTTGAAAAACAAACTACCAACCTGTTTCAAATGCAACCAACATATCCCAATAGCCAAACTCAAAGAGAACTAAGGGAAAGCAACACATGAACAATTATATAAGACAATGAAATCCAGATCCAAAACATCAAATAGGTCGGGTCTAAACCAGAATCGCTATATTAGGTATAGACTAAGACAATTATCTAATGATTATGTCATGGCCAAGTTGTGAAAAATGTTGAGTCAATTAGATTATGTCACTGTTAGAGTCTAGTGCAACTATAAATCCTTAAGGCAACTCTTACATATTTTATTATGAAAAAAATACTAACATATATTTATTTACCAATTTAAAAAATAAATGAGTTAAGAGGTTCATACTTAGGCATAGTGTCATGTCCCGAAAATTTTCACAATAAATTACGCCAACTCCTCTCATTAGATATAAATATGAGTAAGTATTCAATGCTAACATCATCTACAAATCTCCAACATTTGTATTCATCAATCATTAAGAGATTTACAAAAGTATTTCACATGCAAATATACATCCAACATTCCTAGTATGTGAATCTATAGCATGTGGCATAGTAGTTCAATTACAATTAAACGCCCTCAACGCTATGATTTCCAAGGTTTAAGCCCGATTACACAAAAATGATTTCAACCCATACCCATAAAGCCCTTGGCTTGCCGAAAAGAATTATAATTAAAGAGAAGAGCCTCGTGCTCTCAAAACATATCACACGCTTCTAACTCGACGGAATCACCACATCTTTTCTTACACAAAATCCCATAGGGGTGTGCACAAGCCCAGTAGAAAAATCTTAACAAAGTATATATATATAACTCTAAGAAATCCCTACCTTAAGCCTTGGAGAAGGAGATAGAAGAAAACCCCCAAATTTGATGGTGTTGAAACCCAATCTTCACTACATAAAATGAAGCCCTCGAAGAGTTCTCCATCTTTGATGAAGGGACTAGGGTTAAAACTTCAATGGATTTGGAGAATCGAGGGTTTAATGAAGTTTGGTGAGGAAAAAGTAGAGAGAATGGGGTCAAAATGCATTTTTAGAGAGAGAGAGAGAGATAAGAAAAAAGTGAGATACACTCAGCCCAAGGAGAAGAAAAGGAGAAATATTTTGGACTGAATAGGCTTCGTACGTGCGCGCCTTTTTTGTACATGCGGCGGGTGCCCTTCCGCACGTGTGGCCCATTCCCCGCACCTTGCCCCGCATGTGCAATTAAAGCAGCCTTGCACCTTTGGCTGCCTCACCTCACTGTACGTGCGGCCCAAGCCCCCACACGTGCGGTCCTGCCTTCTGTCCAGAAAATGCACTGGCTAAAACTGAGACGCCCCTGATCCAATTTCACGCCCTTTCAGAACAAGCAAAACCCAACTCCGAAATGAAATAAGGACAGGAATTTGAAAAAGGTTTCAAGAACGACGAACCCAAACGGTTGACAAGACCTCAAGTTTATACCCAACACTCCCAACGCAATTAAGATAAACATAATTAAAGGAAAACATGGCAGGTTAGCTACCCGGGCATCACAAGCTCCCCTTCTTAGGAAATTCCGTCCCCCAAATTAAATCAAACCATTGACCCACAAACTCCAAAAGGGTAAGGATAACTTCCCAATTAAAGGACTTCAAGCAATCATAGCCATGCTAAATACAATTCCAAATCAACAATAATTGTAATTCCTATAATAGTACAGATATTTCTATTCTCAACAAAAATTCACTATTATCATCATAGTCTTCCCATAGGCCAAAGCTACCATATCAGCAATAACCAATCATGATAAGCATAAGTATGAAATTTCCAACAAGAACTGTGACGATTCATAACAATCTCATGCTTGAAACAACAACACATATAATAACATGTAGTTAACAATTTAACATATTTCCCTTAAACAATAGAAAATATTACAATTTAAAACAACTAAACATTCTCAAACAAATCTAGATACTTGGAGCAGACCTCCGCCTCCCACTCCCAAGTCACTTCCTCGACCCCATGGTGTCTCCACAACACCTTTACTAACGGTGTAGTCTTGCCCCTCAACACTTGTTACCGGGTGTCTAAAATTTGAACCAGCCATTCTTCGTACGAGGTATCCTCATCTACCTCTTGATCAACCCAATCAAGTACATGTGAAAGGTCAGGTTCATATTTCCTAAGGATAGATTCATGGAACACGTTGTGAACCCTTGAAAGCTGTGGCGATAAGGCTAAGCGGTATGCCACCTCCCTAATTCGCTCCAATATCTTAAAAGGCACAATAAACCTTGAAGACAATTTCCTGCTTTTCCCAAATCTCATCATACCCGGTTTTGATAAGATTTTAAAAAATTCATGATCACCAACCTCGAAAGATAGAGGTCATCTTCTCTTACCGGCATAACTCTTCTGTCGGCTTTGAGCCATAGCTAACCTCTTTCGAATGAGAGGAACTTTCTGAGTCATCTCTCTAACAACCTCCGGGCCTAACATCGGTGCATCATCCACCTTGACCCAACAAACCGGTGATCTACAAGGGCGACCATATAAGGCCTCAAACGGTGTCATCCCGATACTAGCCTGATAACTATTGTAATAGGTGAACTCGATCAATGGTAAGTGCCCCTCCCAAGACCGCTTAAAATCAAGAATATAAGATCTAAGCATGTCTTCCAAAATCTGTATGGTACACTCTGACTGCCCATCGGTCGGAGGATGGTAAGCAGTGCTAAAGGTCAACTTAATTTCCAACGCCTCTTGAAGGCATTGCCACAACCAGACAGTAAAACATGGATCTCTATCCAAGACGGTCATAAGGACCCCATGAAGTTGAACTATCTTCCTAATGTACAACTCTGCCAAATGTTCAACTAAGTTGCCTGTGCGCATTGCAATGAAGTATGTAGACTTAGTCAACCTATCAACAATCACCCAAACGGCGTCATTGTCCCATTGTGTTCTAGGAAGCCCAACTACAAAATCTATGGTGACATGCTTGCATTTCCACTCGGCTACTGGTAAGGGTTGTAGCAAACCCGATGGCTTTTGGTGTTCGGTCTTCACTTGTTAGCATGTAAAGTATTTCGAAACAAATAAAGTGACATCCCATTTCATACGCGTCCACCAAAACTAGAGACTATGATCATGATACATTTTTGTCCCTCCCGGATGTACTGCAAGGCGTGAATAATGAAATTCTCGAAGAACTTCCTTTCTACAAGATTCCGGCACAAACACATGCTCTAGATATCTCACACTCAAATCTGAGTGTATGTTCAAACCTTTCTCTTCCTTTCCGATGGAGATCCGGTCAAGGATTGTCTCCACTTCATGGTCACCCTGTTGTGCCTCTATGACTTTACTAAACAAGGTAGGTTGACCAATTGAGATAAACAAGGTAGCACCCTCGCTAGACTCCTCCAAATGCAAGTTAAACTCACCAATATCGCCTAGCATATCCCATTCCCGAATGGCCACAATTGCCAAACTACTCATGGTTTGACTCAAAGCATCAGCCACTACATTGGCCTTCCTCGAATGATAGTGTAACTCGAAGTCATAATCTTCTATAAATTCCATCCATCTTCGTTGGCGTAAATTCAAGTCTTTTTGGGAAAACAAATATTTTAGACTCTTATGATTGGAGAAAACATCAAACTTCTCATCATATAAATAACGCCTCCAAATCTTAAAGGTAAAAATTACCATGCTAACTCTAAATCATGGATGGGGTAGTTCTTCTCATGAGTTTTCAATTGTTATAAACCATAGGCCACAACCTTTCCCTCTTGCATCAATATACAACCAAGCCTATCCAGGGACGCATCACAATACACGGTATAACCCAAACCCCTTTCTGAAATTATCAAAACCAATGCGATAGTCAATCTAGTCTTAAACTCTTGGAATGACTTCTCACAAGTCTCATCCCACACAAATTTAACATCTTTCCTTGACAACTTGGTCAAAGGTGTGGCTAATCTAGAGAAGTTTCTTACGAAATGCCGATAATACCCGACTAACCTCAAGAAACTCAAGATTTCAAAAACATTTTTAGGTTGCTCCCAATCTTGCACGGCATCTATCTTAGAAGAGTTTATAGTTACTCCTTCTCTCGACACAACATGTCCCAAGGACTTCACTTTGACCAACCAAAACTCGCATTTCTCAAATTTAGCAAACAATTGATGCACCCTAAGCAAGTTAAACACTATCCGTAAGTGTTTCCTGTGTTCCTCCTTGGAGGTTGAATAAATCAAGATGTCGTCCACAAAGACGACCACGAAGTGGTCTAAGAATTCATAAAAGACTCGGTTCATCAAGTCCATAAAGAAAGCAGGAGCGTTGGTTAGACTGAAAGGCATCACAAGGAATTCATAGTGGCCTAACGCGTATGAAAAGTCGTTTTATGGATATCCTTCTCTCGGACTCTCAACTGATGGTATCCCAACCTCAAGTCTATATTCGAAAAGCAACGAGACCCCTTAAGTTGGTCAAACAAATCATCTATTCTGGGTAGAGAATATTTGTGCTTAACAGTAACTCAATTCAACTTGCGATAATCAACGACCCATCATTCTTCCTAGTAGAGAGTCGGTGCTTCCCAAGTTGATGTCCTAGGGTGGATGAAGCCCTTGTCTAAGGGATATTGTAGTTGAATCTTTAACTCATGCAATTCTACAGGCGCAAATCTATACGGTGCCATAGAAATCAGTGCCGTGCCGGGCACTAAGTCAATGGAGAACTCGATCTCCTAGTGGGGTGGCAAACTGGTGAGATCCATAGAAAAAACATCTGAGTATTCACAAATTACCCTCGGCAATTCTACTCGGACCCTATCACTCTCACTATCCAAGAGAGTTGCAAGAAGACAACTTAGCCCGCTCCTACCACGAGGGTCATAAACTGGCGATAACACCTTATCGATCCGGTCCCCTAGAAAATAAAGACAGTCACCACTCGAGATGCACACTGTAACCCTCTGACGGTAACATCAATAACACTACTATAAGAGGATAACCAATCCATGCCCAATATGACATCAAAACTCGACATATCTAGTAGCACAAAAGTAAAAAGAAGTCGACGCCCGGTAACCTCTATCTCACAACCACGGCACCCCCGGTCCAAGTCAACCTTGACACAACTGGTGACTCTATCCTGAGTGGAGATGCTAACTGAGCCACTTCTAACCCCAATGCAGAAGCAAAAGCAGAATATATAAATGTATCCCCAATGCAGAAGCAAAAGCAGAATATATAAATGAATGCGATACACCTATATTTATCAACATATTAGCCAAAGAATTACATACAATAAAAATACCTCTCACAATTGAGGACCTTGGCAACTACTCAAGCACTGTAACAGCATACGCTCGCCCCTGTGACCTTTGATCAACCTGCTTATCTCTCAGAGCATAGGCCTACTAAACTGACTGAGCCGAAACGACTCCCTGTTTAGCTCGTGGTGTCTGAACTGAATGAGTCTGCTGGTGGCTCTGAGTCTGCCTCGACCCTAATGCGCTAGATGCGCCTCTCGACTGTGGGCAAGCTCTCTTTAAGTGCCCCAACTGACCATACTGAAAGCAAGTAGGTCCTTGCCCCCTACTCTGGGACTGACTCTGAGATCGGTTAGGTAGTGGTGGTGGTAACATCTGCTCCCCCTTGTAGACACCCCATTTTTTACTGCTATTAAGACTTGGGCGCCTCAGGTTGATCACTTGATGATGAAAGTTACACTGTACAATCACTCAATTTCTTCAACAGGAAGCTCTAATCCTAAACCTTACACTCCATTTTTGACCGAAACTATTTTAGACCTTAAAACCCTTTTTTTCAAAATATTTTCCCAAATGTTTCTATGATGTTCTGAGGCTCGCATTTCGTTTAAAATATTGCACTTTTTGGTAAACTGAGTAAGGACAAAGTGGAAATAAATGGAAGGAAGATGAATTCTTTGAAAAATATTTAAAAATTTCTTATTTATAGACTTGGAGTTGAAGGAAATAGGAGGGGATAAAAGAAAACTAGTTAGGGAAAAGGTCGGGCATCAAACCGTTAAGAAAGAAATGAGTAGCCTTCACTATACTAAGAATATCTCTTTCTACAATTTGAATTTAGATGTGAGGCCACCACCATTGGCAATTAGACTTTTAGGGCTTCAATTTAGACTCAAGAATCATCTCAAACCGAGTCTGGATAAGGGAGATATGCCCATTTGAAATCGAGCATGAGAGCAATTTTTTGTGGCTGGCCGTACAAGTCCTTGGCCGGCCAACCAAGTGTCTCCATAGGCCAATTTTAGTGGCTGGCAGTCCCCTACATGGCCGTCCTGCCTGGTGTTCCAGTAAAACAGATATTTATTGCCAACTATCCCCCCATGTGCATGCACTACACCAACTGGCTCAATATAGATATTTCCGACTGAGACACTCATTTTGCTATACATAGATGACCACCTCTCTTGAAATTAAGTTAGAAAAAATTTCTAAAGGACCAAAACTTATAAAACACTCTCCCTATCTATCTTGCAGCCTACACACTCTATGATAACCTTGTCCCGTGTTATGTTAATTAATCTTAATTATGATTGTGGTTTTGTGCTTGATATGATTTTGAGTGCCATTTATATGATTATATGTGTTTTTGAATTTCTATCGGTTCACCGTAGGAAAATCTATTTGATTTTCTACTATAAAATTTAATTAAAAGCCGTAGAGGCGACAAAAACAGAAATTGACTGTATTTTTGCGCTTAGCCTGATTTTTAGAGTCTACGGTGAAATTTAATTAAAAATCGATTCGGATCAAAATAATTAGATTAAATCAATTAAATTATGTGCAATTGGTTAACCTTAATTAAAATGGATTAGTTTAAGTTAATCACTTAGTATATATATGGGTTAAACACACTTAGGCTCCTTATTTTTGACCTCAAGAATCTGAAAAATACACTCTAGAGGAAAAGAGGGAGCCAAATTAGAGAGAGGGAGCTCAACCTTTGGGATTTGCAAGTGAATTCAAGAAACTAGGAGGATTAGCTCAAGAATTGGCTATAATTGGAAGAGTTGAAGCTCCTAGGGTCAAGCGCAAGGACGAATCCATCGACAGAACACTGTGACTAATATCTTAGTAAGGATATTTTGAAATATGCTACTTTCCAAATGCTTACTTCTGTATAAGTTTCACGGATTGGTTAATTTGAATTATGAATGAATATTTGTGATGCCAATGATTGAATAAGGCTGTTCGATTACAATTATGATTATGATATGATTATGATCTCAAGGATGAAATGCGCATAAACATAAATGAATTGGGCCCGAAGTCGTTTGACATGAATGATTGAGCCAAAGCCCGTCTGATATGAACGAATTGGGTCCAAGGCTGTTTGACATGAATGATTGGGCCAAAGGCCGTTTGACATGAATCATTGGGCCAAAGGCCGTCTAATATGAATGAATTGGGCTCGAGGCCATTTGACATAAAAGATTGGGCCAAAGGCCGTTTGACATGAATGATTAGGCCAAAGGCCATCTGACATGAATGAATTGGGCCCGAGGCCGTTTGACAAGAATAATTGGGCCAAAGGCCATTTGACATGAATGATTGGGCCAAAGGCCGTTTGACATGAACGATTGGGCCAAAGGCCGTTTGACATGAACGATTGGGCCAAAGGCCATTTGACATGAATGAATTGGACCGAGGTCATTTGACATGAATGAATTAGGTCCGAGGCCGTTTGATAAGAATGAATTGGGCCCGAGGCCATTTGATATGATGGGCCAGAGGCCGTTTGATATGTTTGGACCTGAGATCGTTTGATGTATTAGATAGAAACATGAATGGGCCTAAGGTCGTTTGATATGTCTGTTACGAATTCCATTCATGTAACTCATTTATTTTGATATTATTCACTGGGTTTTCACTCATTCTCATTATATATATGTAGGTGAGTAAAAAGATGTTCAAACCTAGCCTCAGTGAAGGATATGAGAGGAAGTCAAGTTTTGTGGAGTCAGCCTGAACGTCTCACGCATGAGACTTTGTTTTTGTTCTTTTGTTTACTCTTTTTGCTACCTTGGTGAATACGTTGGATCACCCATATCTATAAACTTTTCTTTGGCTGACTACATATTTGAAGTTCCTGGATGTACAAGATATTAATTTTGCCTGTATGTGTGAGTTATTATGGAAATGTTTGGAATAATTTTTCTATGCCGTATAAGCATAGTTCATTGGACAAAATTTTTAAGTTTATTTCCATTTGGGCCCCTTTATTTCTATTGAAACTTGTTTAATCAGGGTTGAGGCCGTAGGTAATCTCACAATTACTGGCCGGTTATGACCTTAATCCATAGGGGTGGGTTCGAGTCATGACACACTCTCTCTGCACTTCCTAAACCAAAAATTTGGCTCTTCTTGCTGAGGTTCTTGAGCTTAAATCTTAGCCCTTGAAAGTGAGAACTTGTTGGTTTATGAACAAATGAGTTACCTCCCTTCAAGAGGTATAATTTTGGGTATCTCTACATTACTTCTCCCCTATCTTTTCTTGCTGTTTTTGTACTATTTTTACACTACTTTTATGGGCCGAAGCTTGTAGCTTAAAGCTATCAAAGGTAAAAGGCGTTCACCACCCTTCTTTAAACCTTGTTCTCTAAGCTTTTTCCATTGTGTTTCCTACTCCTTTCTCAACTTTTTACCACTGATTTTCAGAGTTTTTCAGAGGCTAAAAATGTGGTTTTAAGGTCCCAAAAGTGGAGGGGTTAGCCACTCCTCTTTAGGCTTGCTTACTAGCTTTATTTCTCCATTATTTTAGCTTACTTTTACTAGCTTTTCCATGCTAATTCCAACATTATTTTTTTTGTTTTTAGGACTGCTTTAGTGTGTTTATTTCATTTATGATTTGTATAGTATGCTTGTAGTGTTGTAGTCCTTATAGGTTTGGTGGTTTAAGCCTTAGACAGCAACCAATTTGAGTTGATAGCCTTTATTTTCATAGCTTTCATATATGTGATCGCTTATTCTAATCATCTCTGTAACCTCTCTCCTTTCTTGGTTTTCTCTTTTTGTAAGAGTTGTTTCAACCGCGTGTTGTTTAAGCATAATAAAGAGACCTTCCATGCTTAATGATTTTATCTCTTCGGAGGTTCATTACAAGGGCATTACATCTATCTTATGCCAAAAACAACTTCTCGTTTGACACTTCTTTTCATTAGTGGACATAACTCTCACTCTTTGGACTAAAATGATTAAAGAATGGAAAGGTAATTAAAAGAGGCTAATAACATTGGACTAAAATGGTAACAAGATAAATAAAATTTGTTTCGGGTTCAATCAAACGTTAATTGAACCTATCATGTCTCGAGTAATTAGAGTCATTACATACTCATTAGTGATGTTAATGACTCGAGAAATGATGTCTACCGCTTCCCTAGAAAGGTAACTTTATGATAGGGAAGAGGCTATGTTGGTCGTTATTTTTGTCCCATCGATCCATAGATCATCATGCAACAACCTTGCAATCATTGATGATTTGTGGACCGATTCTACCCCTCCCTTGATTTGTTTCATGATAGGGAGAGGTAGAGAGGATAAACATCCCCTGGAAACACTCTGTTTTTGCTCTATTTTCATTCTGTTGCAGCAGGGCAGTACCAAAAAACAGTGGCCGGTTGGCCACCCTACCATTCGGTCCCACTTTCCTTGGTCAGCTGGCCACCTCATTTTGACCAAGCAGTGCCATTTTTATGGCTGAACAGAGTAGAAGCTGGGGCAAAAATAGATTTATTTTATGACTGCGAATAGAACAGTTTAAACAGCAGAACAGAGGCGTTTTCGGGCCGATGTTTTCGGTTGCACGCTTGAATTGCTCTTAGATTAATTAGCATGTTGTAATTAATTAGTTAATTCCTTTGAATTTGTAATAGTTAGTTGCTTAGTTAATTAATTTCGTGTTGTAATTAATTACTTAGATTAATTCTAATGTGTAATAATTAGCTAGTGTAGTTAATTCATTTATTTAGATAATGTAATATTTAGTTAATTTGGTAATTAGCTAGGACATTCATTCGGAACCTCTTGCATGAGGGCAAAAATGTAATATTCGTGTATGTCTTTCAACCCCCATTTCTTTCTAAATTTTATTTACTCACTTATGATGGATAGCATATAACATCATGTTTTCTTTAGCATTTTCCATAACTTGCATCCGTTTGTCTTGCATGCATAAGGGTTCGGCGCATCATTCTAACTTTGCGGTTATTTCACATTCTTCATTTGAATACGTGCTTAACTGCATGCTATCAAACTGATCCACATGTCATGCTAGTAGCCGAGCCTGTTAATTGCATTTTGAATGTGTTGCATTAGTGATTTGCATAAGTAGGTCATACATCTTTTCTAACTATTTTCTTTCTTTTGGCTCGCCTCGGAGTACTAGGTAAGCATTTATTGGTCTATCATATTGTATAAGTGTGATTGTTGCCTAATGTATCTCTTGAATGCCTATGGATGAAGGCTAATTGCTTAAATTGGGATGTTTGACTAATGTATATACAAGTTCACTTTTTTAAGTGATGCGTATTCAAAACTCTTTTTAAAACAAATATGAAATCAAAGTGTTCTAACTTTTGCAAATTAGTCTATACTTATGAGCATCACATAGTAAATTAGCCTAATAATCATAACAAAAGCATATAATGTACATAAGAATCACATCATGATTAGTAGAGGCCGATCTTTGATCGGGTGAGTGAGGTGTTCAATTGATGACCTTCCCCTCTCATACCTAAGTTCCCGACTCGAGACACTTTGGTGATGATGGATAAGTGGCCTTTGGCACAAGTCTTGGGTTTCCTAAATTTCCTAAAAATATTTAGGTAGCGACTCTATAATCCGGAAAAATAGTCCATTTTTAGCATTTTTTCAAAATCGATTTTCCAAATGATTTGCCGAACTTGGACTCTTTTGTGTTTATCTATTTTCACGTTGCACTTGTGAAATTAGATTCAAAACAACAAGAGTATGAACTGTAGGGCTAATTGTATCTGAGAGGAGCACGAACGAAAACTACACCTATCCTCCCTTCTGTGGGCAAGAATTAGCCTTGTGACCCGGTTGGCCACATTTGAAACAAGTAAAGCTCCCCTGAGCGTTCCTCCCCGCGCCACCAATTGGCAAAGAAAAGGTATATCTAGACTATTGTGACTAAGGATGGGATGAAGAAATGCCTCTGTTCTTCTTACTGGGTCTAAAGTCCCCTTGTGACTTTTGGCCCCTAGACCTCAAACCCTGAAGTCTCTCCTCTTTGGCCTGCATGGTAATCTCTACATGTGCCGCCGTCTCCACAAGGCGGTCATAGTTTCGAATCATATTCCCAGTAACCTTGAACAAAATCTTTGTTCTCAATCTCTTCTCACACTTTATGCAACGGCGCTCCTCCATTGCCACTAATTCTGGTGCAAACCGAGACAAACTAGTGAAGGCCGCTTCAAACTTGGCCATGGACAGGTTGAGTTGTTTAAGATTTTGAAATTCTTGTCTTAATCTTTCCCTAGCAGTGGAAGATAGATACTTGTCTTGGAAGGCATTGACAAAAGCTTCCCATGTCGGTTCCACTCGACCATTGGCGTACTTCTAGCATTAGCCCGTATCCTCCTTGAGGTCGTAACTCGCTAGAGTCACCCTTAGCTCACTGTCTTCAATGTGAAACATCTCAAATGTCTTCACCATTTGCTCGAGCCATTCATCCTCCTTTTTGGGATCAGGGCCACCATGAAACTCATTCAGCATGGCCCGCAAAAACTCCCAAGTAAGGAAACTTGCCCTTGATTCCACGGCATTCTCTCGAGCTTGGTTCTCCGCCCTCAATATGTTTATAGATTCCCTCAAGGCCCTCGCCATCTCTCAAGCTAAAGTGCCTATTGCGGCTTGACCGGCTTGTTTCGAGACTCCTGGTTGTCCCATTTGCCCGGCCACATTAGCTTGGCTTGCTTGCTCAACCACATTAGCTTGGCCGAACCCTTCTTCTTGCAGCGGAACTTCATGATCTGGTACTTCGTGCACACCTCAGCGAGGCCTACCGCGTCTCCTACCTCTACCACCACGGGCTTAACCTCTCCCTGACATCATAATTAAGGATGAAAGTAAACAATTTAGCACGCAAGCTCAAATGTGCTCGCAACTTATCTCTCATCTCATCACAACCATCTTATATATTCCCATAACACAAATACTTAGTTTCATCCCCCACATAAACACATATGGATCACTCCTTTACGATGAGATTTGTCCTATGAAACACCAAGATTCTTAGTAGAATGAGTATTGATCAAGTACTCTTCTAATAAGACCTCAAGGAATTTAATAGGCGCAAACCACATCTTAGAATTTAATCACATACCCATCTAGTCACATAAACATGTTATCACATAACACTTAATACATGGAGTGTATCCTAATTAAGCGAAATGAACCCACTGTGGATAAACCACCACTTCCCGCAACCCCCAAGTACTCAAACCCGGTAACTCTGATACTAGGTTGTCACGCCCCAAAAATTTCCACAATAAATATACGCCAACTCCCCTTATTAGGTATAAATATAAGTAAGTATTCAATGCTAACATCATCTACAAATCTCCAACATTTATATTCATCAATCATTAAGAGATTTACAAATGGTATTCCACATGCAAATATACATTCAACATTCCTAGTATGTGAATCTATAGCATGTGGCATAGTAGTTCAATTACAATTAAATGCCCTTAAGGCTACAATTTCCAAGGCTTAAGCTCGGTTACACAAAAATGATTTCAACCCATACACATAGAACCCTTGGCTTGCCAAAAAGAATTACAATTAAAGAGAAGAGCCTCGTGCTCTAAAAACATATCACACGCCTCTAACTCGACAGAATCACCACATCTTTTCCTGTACAACATCCCATATGGGTGAGCACAAGTCCAGTAGGAAAATCTTAACAAAATACATATATAACTCTAAGAAATCCCTACTTCAAACCTTGGAGAAGGAGATAGAAGAAAACCCCCAAATTTGACGGTGTTGAAACCCAATCTCCACCGCACAAAACAAAGCCCTCCAAGAGTTCTCCAACTTTGATGAAAGGACTAGGGTCAAAACTTCAATGGATTTGGAGAAATAAAGGGTTTAATGAAGTTTCGTGAGGAAAAAGTAGAGAGAATGGGAAGAAAATGTGTTTTTAGAAAGAGAGAGATAAGAAAAAAGTGAGATACACTCAGCTCAAGGAGAAGAAAAGGAGAAAAATTTCGAACTCAATAGGTTCCGCACGTGCGTGCCTTTTTCTGCACGTGTAGTGCATGCCCTTCTAGACATGCGACCCATTTCCCCGCACGTGCAGCCCGTTCTCGGCATTTTCCCCCACATGTGCAATTAAAGCAGCTTTACACCTTTGACTGCCTCATCTCACCGCACGTGCGGCTCATCTTACCGCACGTGCGGCCCCACTTCCACACGTGCAGCCCAAGCCCCCACACGTGCGGTTCTACCCTCCACCCAAAAAATGCGCTGGCTGAAACAAAGACGCCCCTAATCCAATTTCACAGCCTTTCGAAACAAGCAAAACCCAACTTTGGAATGGAATAAGGATAGGAATTTGGAACAGGTTTCAAGAACAGGGTGAACCCAAATAGTCAACAAGACCTCAAGTTTATACGTGACACTCCCAATGCAATTAAGATAAACACAATTAAAGGAAAACATGATGGGTTAGCTACCCGAGCATCACACATATACTAAAACAATTCCCTAATAATTAGATCATGGACAAGTTAATATAAATGTTGAGTCAATTAAATTATATCACTTTCAGTGTCTACCACAGCCATAAATCCTCAATAATTTTAAATGTAAATATAAAATTTGATCAAAGTTTTAATTTTTTTTAATAACTATGCATAAACATGTACATATTTATTATTTTATTATAAAAAATACTAATATATATTTATTCAACAATTTAATAAATAAATTAGTTAAGTGGTTCATGTTTAGGCATAAATTAAGACAATTCTCTAATAATTAGGTCATGGCCAAGTTGAGATAAATGTTGAGTCAATTAGATTATGTCACTTTTAGTGTCTAGCACAACTATAAATCCTCAAGCCAACTCTTATTCTTTTGTAATTGTGAATTACACCTAAGTGGACATATTTTTAAACTTTTACAAAATAGACAATGAGTAGTTAATAAATTGACAAATATAGTTTATTATATGATTGGGCTATTTCTGACATAAAATAAACTAAATTGCAAAACTTATTAAGACAAAATGCGTTTATGTTTCATTGTAAAAATAATTTTTGTAATTTTATTGCACTTTTTTAAAATACATTCTACCATATTTTATTTATTTCTTATAAATAAATTTTATGTTATTATTTAATTTCAAAATTAATTGTTAATTATTTATTTAAACCCCATGCATAGCACGAGCATTATGGCTTATAAAATAATTTTAAAAAATTACACTCATGCTATGAAGATCCGTTAAGCAAATGTGAGTGAGAGAGAAGAGTAAGAAAAGGACCAATGTGAGATGCCAAAATTAGCGATTGTAAGAAAATCTAAAAGTTGTTTTTGGTAGGTAAATGCTAATTTCAGGAAAGATAAGAGGATAAGGATCAATGATAATTCATTGTTTGTCATTTTCATTTTGTTATTCAATTTTTTGATTTAAAAAAAATTTGCTAGATTGAGTTTCACAAAAAAAAAATTATTATCACTATTATATGGCATACTAAAAAAATATCACTAATATATAATAATAATAATAATAATAATAATTGTGTTTCACATAGTTTATGATATCATCTAATATATGGAAAATTAAAATTATAAAACCCTTAGAAAATAATAATGTATTTATATTTTATTATAGGTGTAGTTTTTGTTCTTAAAAATAAAAATTAAAAAGTATAATTTTATAATTTATTAGAATGTTTGTTTAAGTTTTGCTAATTACATTATGATTCACGTTATTGTTATTTAAAACTTAAAACATAACATTAATGGTAGGAGAAGAAAAAAAAAAAACCATAAGCGAAATTGTAATAAAAATAGTTAAAATTTAATTAATTTTATTTTTTTACTATTTAATTTTAATTTTAAATTTAATTATTAATTATTTTATTTAAAACTATGCATAGTATGGGTATGACGCTAGTAAATTTAAAAATGAAAGGGGAAATATGAATAAAATATAATTACATTTTATATAAGTTTTTTTTCTTTTTCAAATCTATAAATCAAACCCAGCCATAAGATTTCAATTTACATAAAAATAAAATTAAAAAAAAATAAAAAAATTCAAGAATACTTTTCAAAACAAAATTCTTAACATTAACTCAGAAAATCAAAACCAAACATAGTGAATATTATCAATATTGTTTTTATACTAAAGTACATCTTTAATTGGAGGAACTACATGCAGGTAGGATAAAGGGAAAAAGAAAATTACCAATTGCACCCCACTGTCTTTCAATTGTACCTCACCACAAATATACTTGCACCTCTATGTATTTATAATTTCCCTATTTAATTTATTCTTATGTGTTTACAGTATTATTTACATTAGTTCTGATAACTTTTGTTTAACTAAAATGGAGATTAGCATTGAATTTTGTGAGACTTATTATAATTTTTTTCTAAACCACAAGTATGACTAGTGTAGTTTTTTTTTTAAAAAAAAAATTACACCGATAAACTTTACATTTTATTTTTTGTGTCACTTTAGCCTTTATATTTTTAATTCTCTATTTTGACCCTTAATTTCAAGCCATTTGGCGACTAAATATTATTTTGGTCGCTAAAAAGGGTGCGAAAAATGTGACTAATAAAAATTATTCTAGCCTAATTATATACTATTGTCGACTAAAATTGTTTTAGTCGCTAAAAGTAGTAATTTGGCGACTAAATATTTTGGTCGCCAATTAATTTTATAAATCGCTCCAAAATTCGAAATTTTGCTTCCTAATATTTAATTCTTTGGCGACTAAAATATTTTTTGGTAACTAAAAATAAAATTTTTGGCAACCAAACTTTTGTTCGCCAAAGATAAAAAGTAAATTTTTATTTTTTATTCAACGACAAAAAAATTTTAGCAGCCAAAACTAGCTATATAGCGACTAAAACATTTTTTGGTCGCTGAAAGTTTGAAAGTAAATTTTTATTTTTCATTCGGCGACTAAAAAATTTTAGAAGCCAAAGCTATCTATACAGCGACTAAAACATTTTTTAGTTGCCAATTGTGGCATTTTTAGCGACTAAAATTTTTTTTAGTGGCCAATAAACAATATTTCCTGACTAAAAAAATTAGTAACTAAATATTGTACTTTTGCCGACAAAAAAAATTTTTGATCGCCAATTCCACAAGTTTTGGCGACTAATTTTTTTTAGTCGCCAAATTTAATCGCCAAAAGTGTATTTTGTTGTAGTGAATGCACAAAGATTTTTTCATTCACACTGATCTAAAGAAGATTCACACAGTATTTATACAAGAATATTTATATATACTCTAAACTATATCTAATATACATATGCACATCTAACAAACTAGCCTAACTCACTCATTCTAACAACCTCTTGTACAGCTGGACTATCAGCTACATTGCCTTCTCATCATACTCTTGACACATTGGATGAGCGCTACTGCTACAGCTTATGGACCCATTGATCAAATCGTTATCACTCACCACCCTTGCCATCATTTAATCCAAGAATTTCAATGTTGACAAGACAAGTGCAAATTAATATAATGCTTGTGTATAAAATTAATATAATATCATTAAATGGTGTTTTGTTCAACATAAGACATCTAGAAGGAGTGGTTGAGTGTAATCTAATTGATTATATATATAAAAGCTAAGGATTTTCTCCTAGTATCATGTCAATAATGATCAAGACATTCCACCTGTAACTACAATAAATAAGGGCCCTCAATGAGAAAATGGCCCAATAAAAAGGCCGAAAGAGTTGAAAGTAGCTGTTGTATATATACACTAACGTCAAAGACGATGATGTTGATATGATTCTCAATAGAACAGTCTAGATTGCGTCATTTATTAGTCAGCAAAGACATCATTTTTTGGCCCAACAAAATGTAGTTGTATATATAGACAAACACGATGTTAATGTATATGATCCTCAATTGAACAATCCTCAATAGATTGCATCATTTATTAGTCAGAAGAACGTCATAAAAAGGCGTGTAATAAGTAGTGCATTTTACTTGGCATGGCATCTGAACTTTTATTTATCTTTTGTTTTTTAAATTTGTTTATCTATTAACACCTATGAAGCACGAGTGTGGATATGGATACAGGATATGATACGAATATATTAATGTGGTAAATTCTTAAAAAAGTAGAGTGTGGGTACGTTTAGGGTATGTCAATTTTTTATTTTTTTTAAATTTATAGCTAAACATCTAAATCAAAATTTCAATATCAAAACTAAAAAGAGAACAATTTGTCTAAAAAGTTATATAATTATTTTTTTTTTATTGTCTAAAACAGAATATCAAAAAGTGCAAAACCATAACTCATGGGTAAAGAATGTTAGAAATAAATTACTTGATATTTTCAAAATTAAAAGAAGAATAATAAAAATTACAATAAATTCTAGCATCTACACACACACACACACAAAAATCATTTTGCCATACCCACGACGTACCCAAATATATCTGCCGTATTTGGCATACTCGGTACGAGTACCTCCATACTGGTACACGTACCACATCCGATAAGTATCCAGTACTTGTACGACACTATTTTTAGAATATCCGTGCTTCATAGATTAACACTTAATTTATTTTTTTTTTATAGGAGAAAATCTCTCCACACATGACAAAGCACCTAAGTACTTGTACTCCTTTCATTCAACCCCCTAAGGGGAATTGAACCCATAACCTCCTTAAGACTTAAGCCCTAAGAAAGGTATGGTGGCTAACTAGGCTAGGCCTAATTGGTTATAGATGAACACTTAATATGAGGGTAATAGGAATAAGGGAGCTACCCAACTATAAGATTCAAATCCAAATATCAAAATTATTAGGAATCACTTTATCTACAGAGTAAAATCATAGAAGTTCAATATGAATATTTTCAAAGATGAGATAAAAACATGTGTTAATTTTCAAATAAGACTTTGGGGTATTTTACGAAGATAACTAAAAGTTATTTTTTAGTTTTTTTTACTTTTTTGTGAGAGAGAAAAGTGGGTTAAAAGCTGGGAAGTGGCTTCTAACCCACTTCCCAAAATAGGCCTTTGTTTTGATTTTGATTTTTTTTTATAAATATAATTGAATTTAAAAAGATAGCCTAAATGATCCAAATTTTAAATACAAATTCATTTATAAATTTAAAATTAAAACACTGCTTAAATAATCATAATGATATTATGAGGTGAAAATAAAATGTCAGAAAAAATGTTAGAAGCTTAGAAAAAATATTTGATAGTGTCGAGGAAAATTTGCATAATTTGATATTTATTAGTTAAGATAATAAGACTTAATACATTTTATTATGTTTTTAAGAAATAACTTAATAAATGTGAATATAAAAGGCGTAGAGCATTATTTTATGACTGACCAAATAATCTATCTAGAAGCTGATACAATCTAGGACAGACTAGAGTGATCCATTCTTGATTTGATGGTTCACCAAATCCTCCAATGAATATAAATGTGAAAAAATAAATAATAAATAATTAAGAGTAACCGATGAATTATAAGGTTGAAATTCAATTGTCCCTTCATTTTTAAGACGAAAGAGTACAATCCTTGACTAGTTGAGAAAATTCAATTGCCTCTCATTTTGAAGACAAAAGAATACAACCCCTAACTAGTGCATACTAATAATTTTGTTAACAATCTACTAAAAATATAAAAAGTTAAATGTGATTAATTATAATAAAGTAATAACATTCATTGCTCATGGTGCATATCATGTTACATTATTTATATAGTGTTTTTAGGAAATAAAAAAAGTATAAAATATATTAAGTGGATTATTTTATAAAGGGCAACATTCATTTTTTATCCTTTTGATTTGAGCGCAAAACACCTTACCATAATTATAAGAGTAAAATTCATTTTACCCTCTTATAGTTTGACATCAAAACACTTTATCTGATTCAAATATAGTCAAAAAGTTCTTATATGATTTTAAACCAAAGTGAAACCATTAACACCATTAACTATAAATGTGAAATAATTGTAATACCCTCAAACCCTATATATATATATTGTTATTTTCTTTCTCTCATCTCTCATACACATAATTTATAATGTCTAACAATAATTCAATTAAATCACAATTAATTATAAATTCTTAATTATTTTTTGTAATTCATAACTTTTTATTCAGATTTAATTTAATTATATTTTATATCACAATTAATCCTAAATATTTAATTATTTATTATAATTAACATTTTTAATCTAATTTTAATTTGATTATATTTTAGATAATAATTAATCAAAAATTCCTAACTATTTATTGTAATTCCTAACATGTTAATCTAATTTTATATTATTTATATTTTAGATCAATTCTTAATTATTTAATATTTTTATTTAATTATATTTTAGAACAATCCTTAATTATATTTTATTTTAATTAACATATTAATCTAATTTTAGATTTGGAGAAAATATGGGTAAAATTGTCTTTTTTCTTTTGTATTAATTTCACTTTATTTTTTCAGAAAATCAAACCTACTTTAAAAAATAGTGTGTGTACACATTCCATTAGTTTAGATGAAAAAATTAACGGTGACATTTTAGTCCAATATCATATGGAGGCTTTCTGGTTATATGTAAATTATAAGGGATAAAGTATTCTAATCCTAAACTACGAGGCTAATGCCTTGTTTGGGAAGTTAGTTATTTTAGTTTTTTTACTTTGGCTTTTAGTTTTTTTAATTATTTTAGTCTCACTAAAAAAGTTGTGTTTGCAAAAATAATTGATTTTTTTTTTTATATTTAATTTGCTAATTATGAGAAAAAAAAAATACAATTAACTCGTACAAAGGTTGAGGGCATGTGGGGGGTTTTTTTTTTTTTCCTACTTTGTAATTCTTCTTTCTATTTATGGATCTTTCATGTTTTTTTTTTTTTTTTTTTTTTTTTTTTTTTTTTTTTTTTTAATGTTGTTGTATACATTCCAAAAAATTAAGCTATTTTTGAAAATAATTAATTTTTAAAACTATGTATCAAATTAACTGACTTTTTAAAATTGTAGATTCAAAATACGATTTCATTATACAATCGTATCTTGAAAATGTGATTTCTTATTGACATAACCCACATTTACAGCACCAATTGTGCAATTAAATCGTACTTTGAAGTTATGTTTTTTTAAAAGTCTATTAGTTTGGTAAATAGGTTGAAAAGTAAATTGCTTAACTAAATAGTTTAATATTTTTAAATATTAAATAAAAAAAACTCCTCTTTTTTTTGTGTTAATGAAAAATAAATCACTATCACCATAGCTTTCAACCCAACAACAATTAATTTTTATGGATAAAAAATATACACAAAGTAATCTCACTAAAATAAAAAATAAATAAATAAATAAATTTCCCTAAAAGTATTTTCTAAAAGCTATACATATATATACACACAAATGATATATAATAGAAAAGGGATTATGCTATGGGGATCCAAAGATGTTGCCTCTCTAGATCGTCAGGAGATTCAAAGAGAGTGTGTCACCTCATTAATGAGGTGAGCTTGTGACTAAGATTTTTTTTTTTTTTTTTTTTTTTTAAGAACCAGAACAAATCACAAGATAATATATTAAGTAAGAAAATTATTTACAGATCTGACTAGGTCATGTGTTGGTTTAACATCCTGCCGTTGGACCTTACAAATACGCAGATAATCAAAAGACTTACTAGCCATCTTTATATCAGCTATAATAGTACTAATAGACCAAGCAGGACTAACTCTATTACATAGAACATCGACTAAAAGCTTGGAATCTGTCCAGATGCGGATTTACCGAACATTACGCTCTTTTGCCCATTGGATTGCTTGATTACATGCCACAAGTTCCGTTGTAAATGGAGAGTCAAGATGCATTTATTGAGTGCGTTGTGCCATTAGTTCACCATCCTCCCGGTAGCATATCCAGGCGATACCAGATTTTGCTAAAAGACTAGAGTGGTGGTCCATTCCTGGGTTAGATTTTTTTTCCAATATTGAAGCTTCCAGTGATGACACATCAACCATATCTTGAATGCTTTTTCTTTTATGTAATAAAACCACCAAATCATTTACTAAATCAATGGCTTGAACACAAGACACTATTGTTCCTTTTTTTTTTTTTTTTGATCAGCAAAAGAACTTTATTGAATTAGAATCAAGGATAAACCTTACATACATTAATAAAAGACAAAACCTAGTAGGTGCTATAAGCATCAAAGTAAAGGACAGTTATCCCAACTAGGTTGGCACAAAAGAACTCACCCAATCATATGCAGCACCTACAGAACAAGGCTGAGGAGGGATCAACCAAATGGATCAGAGACCCAACAAGTTAGGTAGTCATACCCCTTAAAGCTTTGATCCTAAACACCAAGTCAGAAACAGAATAATACACCCCTTTGACATGATATTTAACCCATAAGGCTATATGCATTAAGATGGACTCAGCCAACCGTTCCCAGGTAATACCACGACCAGCGAACTTGCACCCATTTCTAGCCTTCCATAAATTCCATATCACAGCAGCTGGAATTGCACCCCAAATATTCTTTTCCAACTTTGTGAAGTTGAATCCGTCCCACCACTCCAACAACTGGGCCACAGATTGAGGAACCACCCATGTAATGCCCCACCAAGACAAAATCTCCGACCAGATCTTCCAAGCAGACCTGCAATGAAGGATCACATGGTTCATGTCTTCATCACAAGAAGTACAGAAGATGCATAACGGCTCTACAGTAGGGTCAAGAGCACCAATGTTATGAAGAAACACTGAAGTTTTTAGTCTGCCTTTCCAAGCTAGCCAACAGATGAATTGCATCTTAGAAGGAGCAATGTTCGACCATATCGCTCGAGGCACAGAAGGCAAAGGACCAAGAGTGAGATTGAACTGATCATAAACTGATTTCACAGTGAACAACCCGGAACCTTCAGCTTTCCAAACCAGTCTGTCCTCCTCTGGTTCACTCAGAACAGGGCTACAATGAAGTAAGTGAATAAGCTGAGAGCATTCATCCATTTCCCAAGCAAACAATTGCCTGCGGAAAGAGAAATCCCACACACCTAGAGTAGATTTTCTACTAACGAACTCCAACACCGTACCCTCCTTCTCTAGAGACAAAGAGAACAACCTCGGAGATAGCTCTTGCAAGCTACCTTCCCCAATCCACCTGTCAATCCAGAATCTACATCGTCTCCCATTACCAAGATGAATCCTTACATTCGACTGATAAAAAGCAAGGGCGCTAGGGTTAGAAAGTGCTGCAGACAAAATGTCCTTCCATACTCTTGAGATGTTGGGTTGAGGATCAAGAGATGGGAACCAATCATTAGTAGCATAGTTATATTTGCTGCATAAAATATCCTTCCATAGAACCCTGTTAGCACACCCAAATCTCCACCACCATTTGACAAGGAGGCTTAAGTTCATAACACTTAACCTTCTAATCCCCAGACCCCCTGCCTCCCTCCTTCTAGTAACGTCACTCCACTTAACCATGTGGATTTTCCTCTTTAAATCAGAACCTCCCCACAAAAATTTAGCTTGAATACTTTCAAGATCTTTAATCACAGAGACAGGCATCTTGAATAAGGATAAGTAATACACCGGCAAGCTAGACAACACAGATTTGATGAGTGTTAGTCTACCCCCGAATGATAAGTGTCTTCTCTTCCAATTTGCAAGCCTCGCCTTGAATTTCAAGACAATAGGGTTCCAAGTAGACTTTAATCTAGGGCTTGCACCAAGAGGCATGCCTAAAAACATGAAAGGGAGAGCATGTTTGGAACAATTAAGTGCATCAGCAAAATCATTAAGAAGGTCCTCCTCCACCCCTACACCAATCGCCATGCTTTTGGAGTAGTTAATTTTAAGCCCAGAAATAACCTCAAAACACCTCAACAATCGCTTGATGCATAAAACTTCCCCCCAATCTGCCTCACAAAAGAGAATAGTGTCATCTGCAAATTGTAGATGGGATACATTGACCCTATTGGCTCCTATATCAGACCCCTTGAGCAGGCCACCCTCCTTAGCTCTCATGATTAGGATGTTGAGACCTTCCACGATCAAATTGAACAAGAATGGAGAGAGTGGATCACCTTGTCTCAAACCCCTCTCAGTACTGAACTCAGAAGTAGGGCTTCCATTCACTAGGACTGACACCCTTGCTGAAGAGATGCAACACTTAACCCAATTCCTCCATTTCTGACCAAAACCAAAGCTTTCCAACAAGTTAAGCAAGAAAGACCAATTGACACAATCATAAGCCTTTTCAAAATCTAGTTTGAAGATCACCCCTTTCTTCTTTTTCACTTTCCACCAATCCAACACCTCGTTGGCCACTAACACTCCATCGAGGATATGCCTTCCTCCTATGAATGCTGATTGAGTGGCACTGATAACGGATGGAAGTACCTTCTTCAGTCTAGAGGACAACACCTTGGCCAGGATTTTATAGATTGACCCAATTAAACTAATAGGTCTGTAATCAGAAAGACTGCAAGGGTTATCATTCTTAGGGATTAGTGCTATAAAGGAAGAGTTCAAACCAGAAACTAGTTTGCCGTGGTCGAAAAATTCCTTGAAGAACTGCATCACTTCTACCTTCATAAACTTCCAACACTTTTTAATACCCAATAGATTAAATCCGTCTGGCCCCGGGGCTTTGTTCCCATCACAAGACTTGAGAGCGCACCAAACCTCAGCTATGGAGAACTCTTTTTCTAAGTCTGCTGCAGCCTGAGAGTTAGAAATAGTTTGGAACCCACCTATTAATTTTGGTCTCTTCTTCCACCTTTCAGAGAACACCCCCTTGAAGTGGTTCCACACAGCATTTTTTAAAGACACCGGGTCCTCTACAGACACACCATTGACCACAACTGAATTTAATAAGTTAGTGTTATGCCTGCATTTGACCATTATGTGAAAGAACTTGGTGTTTCTATCCCCTCTCAAAGCCCAATCCTGTCTAGACTTCTGAAGCCAAAACCAATCTATCTTTTTGCTCAGACTCCAAGCCTCCCCTTTAAGCTCAGTTCTTCTGCTGCTTTCTGAATCTAGCAACACTTTGGATTCAGCTACCAAGTCCAAGTTGTGGAACTCCGCCTCAACTAGCTTCAACTGACTGTGAAGATTACCAAACCCAGATGTGTTCCACTCCTTTAAAGCCCTCTTCAGGTGACCCATTTTGCTAAAAAGTCTGAACCCTGCCCACCCATCAACCTGCACCTCCCTCCAGGATTTTTCAACAAAAGCCAAAAAACCTGGATGGAGAACCCAACAATTCAAGAATTTGAAGGGCTTTGGGCCCCAGTCTCTACTATCCTCCGTTAAAAGAAGAGGGCAGTGATCAGATAAAATTCTAGGCAAGCCCCAACACTTGTAATCGAATCGTAAAAGCCAATCCGAATCCACGATAAATCTATCGATGCGGCTCCATCTACCTTCCTCTCTAGAGTCACTCCAAGTAAATTTTCTACCCAGCAAAGGCAGCTCCACTCCTTCCAACCGATCAATGAAAGCATTAAAGTCATTCATACCCACATTTCTCCTAGAGCTTCCCACCCTTTCCCCTAAGTGCCTGATCTCATTAAAATCCCCACCCATACACCAAGGGTTGGGAAATGAAGGCTTGATTCTAGCTATCAAATCCCAGAGGTCCCTTCTAATGGTTACTTCATTAGGAGCATACACATTTAACAACACACAATCAAAATCTGGCATGATCTTCCCAGCTAAGAGAATAAAATTTTTGGACAGCAACAATCAACTAATTCAAACACAGCAGGATTCCAAATGCACAATAGGCCTCCTACGGTCCCAGAAGCACCCACTTCCATGTACTCGAAATCAACCTCTGGCCAAATTGATCGAACAAGGTTTGGATCAAAAGCAGCCCGTTTTGTTTCTTGCAAAAGCGCCGTATCCACCTTATTCTCTTTGATGATTTGCTTTATTTTCCTCCTTTTCCCTTCCCTACCAAACCCTCTAATATTCCAAGATAAGATCTTCATAACAACAGCTTTAAGCAATCACATTACACCCAAGATAAAAGGAGTTACCTGGCTTTAGGTTTCTTCCTCTGCTCCGCCCTCTCAGCATCCAATTCTTCGAGCTCCATAATCTTCTTCAGTACATCATCTTCTTGCCCTTCAAAATCAATTCCAAGTAATTTGCCCATACGAATTGTAGCTTGCGCCTCATCAAGGATGATTTGGCCTTTACTTGGGCCTGCATGCGAAGCCGAAGCCAAGGAGAATGCTGCAACTGCAGCTCTGAGTGTTGCCCCTTTCTGAACTGTAGAATTCTGATTTTTAACCCTTTGACCTTGAGATTTGTTCTTGCTCTTCCCTTTTACAGAAATGCGTGGTGCTTTGCTGCCAATGACACCCATCCGTGAGTCCAACCCGGTGTGTAAATGTTGTGGTTTGGAGCCCATGCTTGAGCTGCTGGAAATGACATCATCTTGAGCTGCTGGAGCACATGCTTGAGCTGCAGCCACCACTGTCCGTGTGTTTGCTTCAGCCACCATTGCCCGTGTATTGGCCAACACACTGCCCTCCCTTGTATTTGCGTTGTGCATGGCCACTGTGGCATCCCCTCTAATATCCACAGGCCCATTAACCATCAGCCCATTCCCCTCCATTTCCTCAATTAAACCAAAACTATCTGGTTGGGGCATATCCAATACCGTGGGCTTCTTCAGAACAATTTCCAAATTGAGCCCATGGCATGGCCCAATCGAGCCACTAAAGCTCCTCATAAACCCAAGGTCCGAACCGTTGTTAGCTTGCCTAACGTTAACCACTGACTGTTCAAACTGACCCTCGCTTGTGCCGACATCCTTTGCGAAGCCACAGTCTGCTAAAGTGTCTTTAACCACCGAAAAGGAGTACCCAAGGTCAGATGCCACCAACACCGAGTTCCCATGCTGCTTTTGGTCCGCCGCAACAGTGTGTTCCACCTCCTCGAGCGAGTTCCCATGCTGCTTTAGGTCCACCGCAGCAGTGTGTTCCACGTCCGCGGTTCTGACGTCGTGTTGATGGTTAGCTCCGGCAACTGAACTCTCCGACCGGGAAGGTGAAGAGATGTTGAACCCCCATTTCTGGCGCATCTCCCTTTCAAAATCTGCACTGTTAAGTCCTTCCCCCACCGAAACCTTGTAGGTTCTGTTCTTGCACTGAACCTCTACCGAGGTGTTTATTGTTTCCATGGACCGAGTATGAATCAACACTTTGCCACAGTTAAGAGAAGTTGAATCCACCAAGTTATCCTCCAATCTGATGATCTCCCTCCATAATGACCCAATGCTATGAAGTGTGCTATTGTTCCAAGCATGGAAAGGTATACCATAACAGTGCAACCAAGCTAGCCTTGAAGTCTCCATAGGCAAGTCTTCATCCCACAACCTTATATCGTCACAGAGATCTTGAATGAGGTCCGCCACCAAACTGAACTTCTGGTGCAGTAACTCTTCTGCTGGGAAAGTTAACAGGATTAAGTTACCACCCCCGAATCGGAAATGAATTTCTTGCAAGCTGTTGTTGAAGATTACACGCTACAACTCCGCCAGCAACGACATGCTCTTGATACGAACCACCATACATCTCTGTAACCATTCACTGCCTTCATCTGAAATTACCACTTGTAACAACTTACTGGCATCGCCCCCCCCCTTCCTTCACAGTGTCCGCATACGATTTTGTTCCTCTGCATGAACTCACCCTGATGCCTTTAGGATCAGGCACATTGGATGTATTTGGTTTACTGCCATCCCCTGCTACACACTGCACTCTTGGGCTGGTCTGATGCTCTACTCCAGTCGCGGTTCTGTGAGGCCTCTTCCCATTATCATAATCTGCAAACTTTACCTTCAGTTGTTTATTGCCACACCAGACCCCATTTGCCTTCTGGATGGCCATCTTTGCTACCACTACACATTCGTAGCGAACAAAACCAAATCTTGTTCCCACTTTGCTTCTCTTAAAGGATATGAAAACATGCTTCACCACTCCAAACTTGGAGAACATATTAAACATGCCTTGTGGATCCATATCATATGGAAGGTTGTCAACAAAGAGGGAAACCAGCTTCAAACCTGGACCACTTCGTCTGTGACCAGCCACTCTCCCTCTGTAGAACACCGGTTGCCAACCCCCTTCAAAGCTCCTACCATCAGCTCCTACCATTTTTCCAATAATTGAGGACACTATTGTTCCTTTAAAAGCAACAATCTTAGGTTGTTTCCATATGACCCATAATACTGCCATAAGTTGATGAATTATCTCTAACTCCAGGGATTGTAGTCTCCAACTATCCAACCAGGCAGGAAAAGGCAATGGCTCTCCAATTGAGAAATCCAGTCCCAAATTGCTACCCCTCCAAATTCTTTGTGACTCAGGGCATTGGAAAAAAAGATGTTCTATTGTTTCCTCGCCCTTAAGACATCGTGGACATAATGTATCGTTAATCACTTTCCGATATTTCAAGGAACATTTGATTGGAAGAATATTGTGTAGACACTGCCATACAAACATTGACCATTTGAGAGGACCTTTAAGTTTCCACAACCATACCCAAATCGGATTACCATGATCCACACCAGACTTGGTATGACACCAAATTTGTTGTTCGGGTAAAGACATGACAGGAATATGAAGACGTTAGATATGTTGGATACAGGAATGAGGAAAGAACGAGCCTAACAAATTCAACCGCCAGCTTTGATTCTGTTTATCAATAAAATGCGAAACAGTGAAAGAAGAGAAATGTCGATCCATTCCTTACCTAATCAATAGATTGTTCACAGCTGGAATCCACTAATCTTCAAACGGATTAAGTAGGCCACATGTTGTTTTAGGTAAATGACCCACATATCTTTGTTTCTTTCTCCTTTTTTTTTCAATTATTAAAAAGTGACACATCTTTAAAATAAATTATTATTTGTATTGTAAAAATTATAAATATTTGTAATGTGTTATGTCACTCCAGATTTGAATGTGTTATGTTACTCTTATGTATTATATACAAGCACTACAAGAAAAAACAGTTTTAGCGACTAAAAATATAAATTTTGTGGCTAAAAGTAGGACAATCGGCGACTAAAATTGAATTAGTAGCCAAAAGTGAAGACTTTTGGCGACTAAAACAGTTTAGTAGCCAAATGTATAGTTATTGGCGACTAAAAATCAGTTTAGTCGCCGATTATATGGGTTTTAGCGACTAAAACAATTTTAATAGCCAAAAGTGAAGGTTTTTGGCGACTAAAAAAATTTAGTAGCCAAAAGTATAGGTTATGGCGACTAAAAAATAGTTTGGTTGCTGATTATAGGTGTTTTACCGACAAAAAAAAAATTTGTAGCCAAAAGTAAAGGTTTTTGGCTACTAAAAAAATTTAGTAGCTGAAAGTGGACAATTGGCGACCAAAATTCAGTTTAGTCGGCAAAAGTGGAGGTTTTGGCGACTAAAATTAAGTTTAGTCGCCGAAAGTGGTTATTTTTAGGCGGAAATTAATTTTTTTAGCGACTAAATTATTGGTAGTAGCCGAAACTAAGGTTTTTGGCGACTAAAAAAAAATTTAGTCGCCAAAAGTGGCTTCCTTTTTTTTTAATAAATAATTTATTTTTTACATAAATTTTATTGAATAAAAATAATTATGTTCATATATATAGTTTTATATTAATACGAGTCAATATACTATATAAATAATATATTTTGCATTTATATTCATGTGTGTTATTGTGGCATTGTGGAGAGAGTGTAGAATGTGAGAGGTTGGTGGTTCAAAACTTGGGAAGAGCAAAGGGTAAATTTTTTATTCTGAAATAAGCTTTTGGCGACTAAAATGGGAGGGTAATTTTTTTTTTTTTTTTTTTTGAAATAAGCTTTTAGCGACTGAAATGGGTGGTCGCCAAAAGTTTCAGTATTGGCGACGAAAAAAATAGTCGACAAATGTATAAATTTAAAAAAAATAATTCACTATTGGCGACTAAAAATTTAGTCGCCAAATGTATAATTTAAAAAATATAAATGAGCTTTGGCGACGAAAATTTTAGTCACTACAGACTTGGTTTTTGGCGACAAAAAGTTTTTTAGTCACCAATACCTTTCGCGACAGTTTTCCAGCGATCAAACCGGCGACTAAAAAATTTAGTCGGGGAAACTTAAAACCCGACTTTTGGCGACTAAAAATTTAGTCGCCAAATGTGTTTTTTCTTCTAGTGAAGTATTTCAAACTTTTTATCAAGTGTTTTAAGGACACTTGTTAACAAAATCCATAATAAATTTATAGTGTGTATATTAAAGTGAAAGTTACAAATAATTCTTATTTATATTATGAACTTTGTGATTAAATTATAAATACAAATCATTTGCGGTGAGAAATGTTACAAATTATTTTAGTAAAAAAAGTTATGACTTTTTTGCTGTGTTTATTATGGAACTTTATAATTATGTTACATATGTTGTAGTAGGATACATATAATAATAAAATTATTTTTTATTTTATATTAAAATTTATACTTTTATAGTTTTAATTTTATATTAAATTAAATTAAATTTTATAATTATATGAACTACTATCGGGTGCTTTAAAAGTACACATCGTATACATCATATTATAATATGGCCATATTTGTTTGGGCGGACATGTGTTTAGGATTGAATTAATAGTCCAATAAAATTATTAATCCGATGTTTGGTTAAAAAATTGAAATACGGACTAATAATCCATCTGGATATGGTATCCCACATATGATGGACTATTCAATCCCACAAAGAGGGGTAGGATATAAATTGGAGGATTAAGCCAAAGTATGGACTAACTCATCAAATGACCAAATTATCCCTGAGTATATATATATTTGAAGAAGTTTGATTTTGCAGAGTTTCGTCTATACCTATTCTATCTTTCTAGAACCAGTGTTGATTTGAAAAGAAGGAATATCACTACAACTATAATCTTGTGCTATTGTTGTCTAGGAAATCATAACTAATGAGCTTGCTTGGTTTCTCTTTTCAGAAAATACTTTTCAGAAAATTTTACTTTCTTATTTTTCGGGTTTTTTTGTTTTTACTGAATTTTTTAATATTTTAAACAATTTTTTTTACTTTTTAGATACACCTAACATAAATACACCTAAAAAGTAAAAAAAAAAATGTAAAAAAAATCTTTTGAAAATTCACTAAATACCAAAAATACAAAAAAAAAAAAAAAATACAAGAATTCAATATATTTTTTGTATTTCTATGTATTTATTAATTTTTTAAAATATTTTTTCACAAATTTTTTACTTTTTAGATACATCTAACTAATTTGCATCTAAAAAAGTAAAAAAAATGTTTAAAATTTAAAAAACATTCACTAAAAACAAAAGAATACGAAAACTAAAAAACTCAGTTTTCAAAAAACTTAATCCAGAAAACTCAAACCAAACATACTGAATAGATTTCATTTTTTACCTCATTTAAATATTTTAAAACTATTTGAAATATTTATAAAAAATTCCATAAAATATTTTTTAATTTGTAAATGTTTTTAAAAATTAAGAAATTTTTTAAATATTTAAAAAAAATCCAAAACAATTTCACAATGCAACTAAGAACATGATATTGGCATATTCTTTGCTGGAGATGATTTAAGAACAATAATATTATTATTTATAATAATTATGAATGGTAGTAATCAGTAACTACCACCATAGACTTTCAATTCATGTCTACAATTTGTATTTTGTATGTATCTTCTCATAAATATATTTGCTTCGTTTTCTATATTTTCTGATATCATTATTTTTCTAAATAGCTATATTTCATAGTTGAATGATTTTTGATATTTTTTTGTTCGAAAAAAAAAGTTAAATTTTGTTTAAATGAATGTTTTTTTGAATTTGTATAGTGAATGCTTGGATGATTAAAATAGCAGTGCCTATTTTTTAATGGTTGCTTGTGTATATAAATTTTATAGTTAAATGATTTTTGATGTTTTCTGTTAAAAAAAAAGGGGGTTAAATTTTGTTCAAATGAATACTTTTTTTAATTTAGACAATGAATGATTAAAATAGCAGTGTATATTTTTTAATGGTTGCCGGTGTATATATAAATTTATACGTTGAATGGTTTTGATTTTTTCTATTAAAAAAAAGTCCGGGTTAATTTTGTTCAAATAAATACTATTTTGAATTTGGGAAATGAATGGTTAGATGATTAAAATAGTAATGTATTTTTTTTTTAATGGTTGCTTATATATATATATAAATTTTTATAGTTGAATGATTTTTGATTTTTTCTATTAAAAAATAAAAATGGGTTAAACTTTGTTCAAATGAATCGAAATGGATATGGAGCAACAATAGGGAAATTTGCTTATTAAAAATTATAATACATGCTAGTGCAAAATTTTACAATAATTATAATAGAAGTATTATGGTCAATATATTGGATGTCCATGTCCTATCATGTCCTATCCATTCCAATCCCCTTAAACAAACATTGGATTGGTTAATATTTTGTTAATATCTCTTATAATCCTAACTCAATCCAAACATAGGATATGATACACAATCTAAAGGAATTCGTAGTCTTAAGACTAATTCAGTCAGCGCAAACAAATATAACCTATATGTAACATGGAAAATGATTTTCCCCCCAAATTTTTCTACCCCGAATCCCCCGACTGCCCAAAACGACGTCGTTTTGGGCAGTTTCCTTTTTCTTTTTTTTTTCTTTCTTTCTTCCCCTGCTTTATGTCTGAAACGCAAAGAGAAGAAGAGGAAGAGCGAGAGAAAGAGAAGAGAAAGAGAGAGAAAGAGAGAGAGAGAGAGAGAGAAAGAAGAGAGGGGAAGAGAAAATTGAGAGAGAGAGAGAGAAAGAGAGGGTTTGCCGTCGATCGCCATCGCCGCTGGCCTCCGCTTCCAATTTTTCAGCCCTTTTTTTTCAGATCGATCGTTGTGTTTTTTTTCAAATCAACCATTTTTTTTTCTTCATATCGATGTGTTGATGATGATGATGGTGATGTTGTTGTTGATGATGAAGATGTTCTGGATCTAAAGATGAATGTTTTTTTTTTTTTTTTTTTTTTTCTGGATTTGAATGGTTGTTGGGTGGTTTTCTCTCTCTCTCTCTGCTACTCTCTTCTTCCTTCTTCTTCTTCTTCTCTTCTTCCTTCTTCTTCTGCATTATTGAAAGAAAAAAAAAATCAAAACGATGAAACGACATCGTTTTGAATTCGAGGGGGATTCGAGGAAGGAAGGATTCGAGTTACGTAACATGATTGATGTAACATCATCACAAGATTCACAACGTTCAATAAACACATGAAAACATAATTTTTTTTAACTAAAATTATTCGTAATATTTCTCACCATATATGGTTCTTATCATTCACACCACGCCAATTATAATTTAACCACAATGTTCATAATATAAAATATAATGGTTTGTAATATTCACTTTATGTTCACAGTATAAATTCATCACTTGAAATTTATTATAAAAGTGATATAACACATCACAAATATTTATAATTTTTTTTATAAAAAAATAATCAGCCTGTTTGGTTCTAATTTTCAAAAATAGTTTTCAAAAAATTCTATTTTTTTATTTTTCGTATTTTAATAATTTCAATGAATTTTTTTAATACTTTAAACAATTGTTTTTATAATTTTAGACACATCTAACATAAATACACTTAAAAAGTATAATATTTGTGAAAAAAATATTTAAAAAATAAACTAAACACAAAAATAAAAATAAAAATAAAAATTCAGGACATTTTTCGTATTTTTGTGTATCTATTAATTTTTTAAAATATTTTTTCACAAATATTTTACTATTTAGATACATCTAAGTAAGATGCATTTAAAAAAGTAAAAAAATTACTTCAAATTTAAAAAATATTAACTAAAAACTAAAAAATACGAGAAAAAAAAAACTCAGTTTTCAAAAAATTGAATTCAGAAAACAGAAACCAAACACACTAAATATATTTTTTTACAATGTCTCACTCTATGCTATAAAAAATAAAGGGCTTGCTTGGTTTCTTTCTCCCAAAAAAATTCAGAATTTAAAAAATAAATAAATAAAACTAATTTGATAGAAATAAATATTAAAAAGATACTTTGAAAATTTTTAAATTTATTTTTGACTTCCCAAAAGATTAAAATTATATAAAAAGTGTTTTTAATTTTTTTTATTTCTTTCACGAAATTAATTTTTATTTGTTTATAAAAAATTTCTGGAATAAGTTTATGAAAATCAAACCAAATATAATCAAATTGTTTTTACAATGTGTCACTTTTTAGATGTTCACTATAGATTTCTCTTTATATATATATATATAGATCATTTAGTAATTGAAAAAAAAAAAAAAAAAAAAAATGAAAGAAAGACAACCACCACAAAGCTCACCTCACCAACGAGGTGACACTCTCTCATTGAATCTCAAGACGGTCTTGAGGGGCTGTCATTTGAAGATTCAATGGGAAAAGCTTTATGATT